>JARHVA010000815.1:0-332500 GCA_037957365.1 Torreya grandis
ATTTCAAAGGGGGAAAATAATAGGTACATGTATATTTATAGGTATAAGTGCAAAAATAGGTACAGGTGAAAAAATAGGTATAGGTTGTTATAGTAATGGGGAATTACTATATGTTTTTTAGATGGTAGTATGTGCAGGTTTCAGGATGTGGTAGTTTTAGTTTGAGGTTACCGTTAGTGACAAAGGGGGAGATTGTT
Organism: Torreya grandis; assembly: GCA_037957365.1. NCBI lineage: Eukaryota > Viridiplantae > Streptophyta > Pinopsida > Cupressales > Taxaceae > Torreya > Torreya grandis. The sequence goes on from JARHVA010000815.1 coordinate 198, forward strand.
GGAAATATTGTCATTGATGTCAAAGGTCTAACATTATTGGTGATAATGTCCCCATTACATTTAATGGTTTTTTTAATATTCATATCTTGGATAATGTGTGTTAATATTTATTTAATATTAATTAATATATTTTTGGTTTCATATAAGTCAAAAAATGGCCCATGGAGAAGTTAAAGAGTCATGGGGTAAAAGATGAAAGAGGAATGGGATGCATTTTCTTATGAAGAGTCATCTTAAGGAATTTCAAGAGTCACCATGTGAAGATAAAAGAGGGAATGGTGCATTTTTCCATGAAGGGACACTTTAAGGAATACCAAAATTCACCAAGATAAAGACAAAAGAGGAAATGATGTTTTTTATTATGAAGGGTCACCATATGAATTTTCAAATGCAAGGATATGAAGGGCCATTTTCCATGAGGATTAAAGGGTCACAAAGGGTGAATGTCAAAGGTCATTTGGAAAGATATAAATAAAGGCTTGAGAAACCATTTGTAATATGCAAGAGAGTGCATGGTTTTTATTTGTTTTCAAAGAGAGAAAAGTAGGAGATATTGTAGAGTTCTATCATTTTTTGAGTAAGTAACATTGATAGATAGTTGTGTTTTATACACAAGAGGGGTTAGTGTTCCTATGGGTTGGTGCTCACAAATAGTTGTTGTGTTGGTGCTCATAAAAGGGTTTATTGCTCTTATAAGTTGGTATTTGTGAACTTTGTAATTTGAGTTGGTACTCATTCATATACTTGAGATTGTTCTCTATGGTTTTTCCTACTTTGGGTTTCCATGTAAAAATCTCTCTCTCTCTCTCTCTCTCTCTCTCTCTCTCTCTCTCTCTCTCTCTCTCTCTCTCTCTCTCTCTCTCTCTCTCTCTCTCTCTCTCTCTCTCTCTCTCTCTCTCTCTCTCTCATGTGGTGCATATTATTGTTTCAATTTTATTGCATATCTTAAATGTGTGGTTAAGTGATTAAAGAAAAGGAATTAGATTAAGAAATAAGATAAATAATATATTGATTCACCCCCCTCTTAGTATATTTCATGATTAACACCCTTTTATGGGTATTTATTTTATATGATCATTTCCCTCTTTTTTACACTCCCATTTCCTATTTATTTTCTTCAGAATTAACTTTTAGCTTCCATTCAAAGTGTCTCTTAGATTTTTAGTTTGTGAGTTGTATTATGAGACTTTGGGAATATAATTAGGCATTCCTTACAAATGTCAACAAATTTTCATACCCAAAATTTCCCCTCATCATAATTGTGTCTCTAAATATCTATGTTTTCTTACATGTTACTTTAACATAATCACTTATTTTGAGTTTCCACTCACTTAGGTCTTTGATTATTTAGACACATTTCCTTGTTTGATTTGAATCTTTTCCTATATTAAACTAGATGTACTTTATTATCACTTCCTTTTTTTACCCTATGTTGGATTCAATTTTTTTTTACTTGTCTTACATTAGATGACATTTTCAGACATTTCTTACATCCTTTTTTGACTATCTTTCACTTTTTCTTACTTTGGATAGATGTTTCTACATTTATTTTTCACATCTTATGATTAGTTTTGTCTTAAATTTTGATGTGACTTATGACATTTTTCATACAATGTTTTAAATATCTTATGATTTATCTTAATATTTTTATCTTACTCACATTTGGTATGTTTTACATTCATTTATTCATTCTATTTACATCTTTTATTTACTAATTTGTCCATCTACTTACATAATATATTAATTTTCATACTTAGTTTTTGTTATTTTTTGCCATGCAATTGCTTAAAAATAATAAATAATACATCATATAATTTTACCATCGCATGATATTAACAACATAATACATGTTAAAAATGAAAAACCTTAAGTAAAATCCCATGTAGAAAAAAATATGATACACACATAAACACACTCACACACATGTTTTTGTCATCATTTTCTACAATAAAGATACAAAAATATATCAATGGTTTGCCTTCAATCTAGATATGGTTGTGGATGAGACACCATACTCCTTAAATATATTGCACTTATCATTTCATGTAAAGATATCTCTAGTGTTTGAGTCTAATATTATAATCCTCAGACCTTTCCAAGTGCTTCAACCAACTCTATCTCTAGTTAGTGCACTCAGGTGAAACTCACCCTATATTAAATTATATCCTATTTCAAATACTTTTACATTGTATCTACCTCCTAGTATCCCACACCATCTCCTCCATCTAGGATTGCCAATGGAGAAACAACTTTCTCTTTTTTTTGTATATTCTATGGAGTAGTGCTAACTTATATAAAATAGATGGAATATGGTCTAGATTAAGATACCATTGGACTAGCCATCTTAGTAGTATCATTATCTAACATCTTTTAATCCAAGTATCATTATGTGTGGTCTATACCATGGTCCTCCACATCACCATATTTGTTTTTGCATCTAAAAAACACAAAACCAAATTTGACATCAAATCTCAATATATACATCAAAAATACAAGTAAAACTATACCTAGCATGTATATCTCTAAGTATAGAAAATTAAATTGATAACAAAAAATTAATGCATACTTCTTTTTTACCAATCATAGGGTATTATTCCACAATGATATCCCTATCTACCTAACCACCTAAGACAAGGCCATTATATCAAATTAGGTTAGGTCATGCACTCATTGATATCTCTCTCTAAACCTTAAGACTCACAACCTCAAAATCTATGCTCATCCTTAAACAACCCATCTATCACACCATGGTGCCTCCCACTATGCCATCTATACATCTTTATTAGCCACTACCCACTTCTTTCCTCCCCTTGCTATGCTTATCTATTACCACCATCTCCCCCAACTTGGGAATGACATGATCTCACACCTAGTACTTAATCTAACACACCTCATCCTCCCACCCCATGTATATCTCTCAAATGCCTCACCTAATGGGTCAATATAACAAGAGGATAAACTAGGTGTACCAACCTAAATTGTGTTAGTACAAACTTTTAAGGGTGAGGCTCAAACCACTAGGTGTAATGAGCCATGATCTAGGTCCCCATTCAAGATTCTATCATAGAAAGACACGACACCCATGCATTTATTGTAACTTAATATGACATCCATACAATCTAATATTTTCACATGATGTCTAAAGTTGGTTGTAAGGGATCCTTTGTATGATGTGATGTTGTACCCACTTCCTCACCTAAGGTAGGTGGTATGTAATTTGGTGCAACAATCCCACTAGCATATACATTAGGAAGTGTTCATATATCCAACATGAAAATAATATCAAAAATCCCATTGTCTACTGACCTCAGCTCAATAAACTATCAAATTCATGCATAATTCACACCTATATATAAAATCCCATATCATATTATTTACCTTCTCCAAAATAGATCGACAAAGATTAATATTATGGACTGACACAACCTCATTCTATTTATGACACAAAATTCACATGGTTATAAGTCTGATGATGGACTTTTAGATATCCAAAATTCTTTATGCATATACATAAATATTCATATGATGAGATTATGCTCATTATACTCATATAATTTTGTCACCCATTGGGATATCTCCCAACTCTCATATATTGACAGGGGTGCATCACACATCATAGGAGTGCCCTAAATTGACAACCCAAATATGGCATGAATATTCGCAAGGGTGATGGTCCCCTCCATGGTATCCCCATCCACCACCCATATAAAAGTATTTATAATCCACTCGTAGTTCCAAGGAAACATTGTAATGAACTTGGTTCTCAATGGGAATCTACACATATCTATGATGCCTTTAAAGCCAAACCTAGCTAATCTATCTCAATCAATGATAAGAAATTAATCTAAAAAAATTGGTAGCCATACAACATCGATCCACCTCCATAGTCATCACCACCTCTATAAAAAATCAAACAACAACACCTAATCTAATTTTGATCAAAAAATCTAAAAGTAAATAAAATTTCTAACTAAAAAAATAACTAAAATAAAAAATTTCCTTACTTTTATATTATACCAACCATTTTATTATTTTCCTACTATATTGGCCACCTTCAATTCTATTTTACGAGCTAATCATTTATTTATCTACTTCACTAGCCACTTACAGTTTTATTGTACTAGCTAATCATTTATTTTTCTATTATATTGGCCATACTTATATTGCATTTCCCCTTGATACCTTCCTAATGTATCTACCACCACCTAAAATATCATCCATGTTTATCCCATTTATGAATGCATCGATCATACCATACGATACTAGCTAGATAAAGTTTTCCCTAAGATCATTAGCTAGATTTATTTTATACCAACCATATTTTCCTTCCATATCAAGTACATAAACCACCCCCTATGTTACTATCCATCTTAGTATATATTTTTTATAACTATATCAACCACCATATATAGTACCGACCATATTAGTAGCTTATATTAAATAAGTGCATAGACCATACCATACAATATAAACCAAGGCTATGATTTCCCACTGTCTAACTGCATTGGTGTAGCTAATATAATAACCCATTAGAGGTGATTTCTTCCTTTATCCATAATAAATTCCCTTGACCCTAAATTTGATATTTTTCCAACTACCCATTACCTATATTAGATATGCCATTCTTTATATCGAATAAGTCGGTATGGATATAGCGTTAGGCTTTCTATTATCACCTTAGGATACATAGAATACCCATTGGTTGACCAATTCACCACTCACTCTATTATTAGTTTAGTGTTATAGTTACATGGATTATGTTACCCTTATTCATCATTTCCTTTCATGTATTATCCTTATTATATCCTCAACACAACCCTTTGTTATCATTTTTACAATCATTCATAAATATTTATCCCTAGTGAGAGCTATACCTCATGTCATAGTATTTAGAACCCTTTCCTCTTTAAATTTGAGTGTAAATTACCCTCTAATAGGTCTATGATTATTTTTCATCCTTACTTTCTCATCCAAGTGTATGCAGGCTTTATTTTTATGATCTTATTCAAGTCCTAGTCTATTGAGAGAAAGAATATAATTATAGGTCATCCTAGCCTATGCATAGAAAAATAATTAATGAAATGAAGTGAAACTTGTAAAAAATATTATATTATATGTTAAAATAATGGATGGTCCCATGTATATATGATGGATTAACCTTAATACATTCACACAATTTTCATACATCCCTATAGACACTGCAAGACATATATATGTTTAAGGTAGAATGGTTACCAAATTTCATTAAATTTGAGATGTGTTCCCTCCTCATAGGAATAATACAATAAAAAATAAACCTAAATATGAACCTTCATACATAACCTCTACCTTATCATATAGATAACTAAAGAGGTTTAATATAGGAAGGCATCTTTATCTTTTATGGAATATTATTAAATTAGACAAACCCTAATTGGAGGATAAGCACTAAAATGATATTTTTGTTTATAATTAATTTATAAATAAGTTATGAATAATTATGTGCACATAAATGTGTGATTATACATAATAATAAAATTACAAATGTCTATTAAACTATACAAAAGTGTATGTCCTAATATACACTAACATATGTCCCATTTTTTAGTAGTATATGAAACCAAACTAATATGGTTATTGGACCCACCATGATAGGTAAGGTAATGCATCTAAGTGATATCTATGTAATCCAATCATATCCATTAATATTCATGGTAATGATGGAGAATATTTTTTGATTATATCCAAGACTAGTAACAAATTTCATTGTGCACACATTTATACTTGAAACATTACTAATCATAATTCCATTTATTATCCTTGAATGTGTATCAGTGAAACATAAAATGATGAATTGTCCATTATTAGAGTCATCATTTTGATTTTTTAATCATATAATGTAATTTTAGGAGAAGTTTTATGTGTTGCATTGATAAAACTAATGAATCCATCAATTGGATGAGATTTATAGTCTTATGATGGTTGTTTTTGATATATCATTTGAGTGTTGACTTAGTATTTGAGTTGATTGACATGATTGGGAAGAGGATCTTTGAATATTTGTATATCTCAGTTTGGTTGTGACACTAATTCATTAAAAATATTATTGATACCCTCTCTCTAAATATAATTAATTTTAATGAGTTCTTAGATCTTATGTTTCAAAGGTATACATATATTTGAAGAAAGCCTAGTGAATATTTGATAATAATAATATCCATTACTATCATATCTCTAAGACAAGGGGTTAAAGTTCTCTTAGGAGGTAAATTAATCATTTTGAAATCAAGTAATCATTTAAGCACATTTTGAGGATTTTCACTCAATCTTGTAAATTTTTGTAGTTATCTTTGATATGATAATACTAGCTTGTTAGATAATTATTCAATCACAATTACTAAATTATCAACCTCAATATTAGGTCAGAAAGTATTATCACTACTCTTAAATTTTAATGTTGATTTACCTTGTAATTTGGCTCCATTAGAGGTATAAGCATTAGTTCCATATTTAATCATGTTAACATATAAAATCTTTAATTCATATTTTCTAACCACATGATAAAGATCATCAAAACATTGATAAGTGATGAAGATCAATTTTTATATAGTGGGTAAATTAAAAATTTGAGTAAATATAAATTTTTTACTCACATTTATAATTGATGAGTCATGTTTTTAACTATAGTCTTGATTCTAAGTATATATTCACTAAAATTCTCATTAGGTCCTCATTTGAGTTGAATAATTTGAGAAAACATAATTTTCATGCAAATGTTGATTGAAAAAAAGGATTATAAATCATGAGTGGAATAGATATAGTTTTGGGAGCCCAATGACACACTAATTTCAACATAATAGAGATGGAATTATAGGATCTCTTCATGCACTTTTTCTCTAATGAAAATACACTTTAATGTGAGGAATGCAAGTGAAGGCTCCTTTTATGATGAGCTCTCATCAAATGGATAATTTTATCAGAAAAATCTCAAGTGGATTTGTGGCATGGTTATTTTCACTATAATATAAATAATCAAATGGATCAACACCATAAGATATTTATATTATAATTGAAAAATGCTTAGTAATATTTTGTGATGTTTTTGTGTTTCAAACAATAACATAAAATGGATCTATGAATATAAAGTTGAGTAAATGATAAAATGGGAAAAGTCACATTCTCATCTAAGAGTGGATTACACCTAAAAATCCATCTATATCATAGGATTTATCACATAATGACATCTATCTATTTGTATTAGAATGTTAAATGGTAAAAATATACATTATTTATGTTTTTTCCACCCTTTATATCATACCTACAAGAAACACTACTTAACTAATGACTTAACCCTTTACTGACTATAAGTGTCTAAAATATAACATAACTCTATAATAATATTAATAATAAAAAGGAAAATATATTATTACATATGTTATTCCAAAGTACACAAAATGCCCACCCATTTAATTATCTTTGTCCTCACAACTAGTAATAACTATGAAGTAAAGTGCTCTCAATTTAGAGTAGTGCTAGGATGGGTGATCTCCTGAGAACTTCCTATGTATAAAATTTACATTATGGGTTTTTATACATGTTAAGGATGATTGGGGGATGGAATATGATCCCAATATATCAAAAAATAAATCTCTACACAATACACCATATATTCCTAAACCAGATATATAAATTATAATGGGGGATTTTGTTTACTCCTTAATGTCCACTTATATTTTTAGGCATGTTTTCCATAAACATGGAAAATTTTAATGCTTTTATTTAAAAAACACTATGAATAATGGTTATATGACATCCATTTCTAAATCAATGTGGAAATTTTAGATTTATTATAAAAGCCTTTGTCTCTAAGGTTGCATCATTTTATAATAGCCCTTTCCTAGTGACCTTTAACATTATCACACCCTAATTTTGTATATTTCTTAATTCTTCCTTGATAATTAACTTTGGTTCCAAAACCAACTTCATTTACTCATTTATCATAGGAATTTTTCTTTGTTGAATAGTATGTACTCATATATTTTTCTCCAAACATGATATTGTAGATACCTAGTTTTGGTACAAGCCACATAGTCAAAATATTGTTTTAATATTTTCAATCACTTGGTTCATTGGCATTTATTTATTTATTTTTGGTATAATTTACTATTTTTTTAGGCCATATATTAACTTCCATTGACTTTTGTTTTACTTAAAACCTTACATTATGTTTAATTTTGGTTAATGATAATACCTCAATCCATTCTAGAGTATCTAAAAACATAATACCAACTATTTATTTACCCTAGTACCACCTCAATGATCTTATAATGTCCAAAACATTATTTAATAATTTTTATCTAACCATAATTATCCATATATGATTTTACTATGACCATAATAGATTACAATCAATTATGGACATTATGTTTGTGGGTCATTTATGACTTATGTTGATTTCTTGGGCCTTGATTCTTGATTATCACTACTTTACATGGTTAGCCTATGTGTGAATGTGTCTTTATGTAGCATATGTGTGTATGTGATTGTGTGTGTGATTTTGTGTACATGTATACATATGTGTGCATGTGTGTGTGTGTGTGTGTGTGTGTGTGTGTGTGTGTGTGTGTGTGTGTGTGTGTGTGTGTGTGTGTGTGTGTGTGTGTGTGTGTGTGTGTGTGTGTGTGTGTGTGTGTGTGTGCGTGTGTACATATATAAATATATACATATACACATATAAATATACATACATCCATGTATGTATGTATGTATATGTGTGTATGTATGTATGTATGCATACATGCATACATACATACACACACATTAAGACATTTAATGAATATTAATCATGAATTACATTGATTATATTTTTTCACACTTGTCAATAAGCCTACATATTTATCATATTCTAAAACTATTCCACTTTATATCCATTGGATTCATGTGGCTACATACTTATAGAAAAATAATATTGCATTAAGGAAAATATAAATATATCATTGATTATATATGGAGATAAGGTGAAGTCCTATCTCTCACTTGGTTTAGGTCATTCACATGTATAAAACTACATGAACCCCTATTTTAAGCAAGAAAGGTATATAGTTACAACCCTTAAAAAGAGCACAATACACTAAATTACTACATTTTTTATATTCTTGTGATATTTTGGAAAACTAAGGTTTTTTCAAAGAAGATTTGACTTAAAGGACTGCACATAACAATTTCTCAAAGAAATGCCAAATTCCTAGTTATCTGGTGCACACAACAATTTTTCAAAGAAAATCCAAATTCCTAATTATTTGCCTAAGCCAAAGTATCCCAAAACATTTCAAACCTCTAATATCAAAATTAACTCGATTATATCAGGTTTCCATAATTGTCAAAAAATACATGTAATTAGTGGAGGATAATTTTGGTTGACCATTAATAAAAGTAGCTAACTCTGATTAAATTCTAAAAATTCTTTGTTTTATAAAAATATTTTGGGTTTTGTTCATTTTGCTATCTATAATTTTACTTTGATGGTTCACGTGTAAGCAAAAAATTAAGGTTTTACCTATGAACCTCCTTTGTCAAGTTTTAAGCATTTAAATCTCAAATTTGTCACATTTTAAATATGCATTTATTATTTTATTTACTATGTTTACGTAGATCATCCTTATTGCATTATTTTATAAGATCATGCACTCTTGAGTTACCTTTTTTTTAAATAAATTTTGATGAGTATTCCTAATTAAATTTAGTTATTTTTTATATGTACTTGTAGATGAATGTTCCTTTTATGTTTGGATTTGATTTTGTTTCACTTGTTTCTTAGGTGCACATTTGAGTTTGATATGTAACAAGATCTACTTTGGGATCCCTTAAATCATTATTTACATTTTTTTTCTCATTTAAGTATAATATTTTCACCTTGATATTCAAATTTAATATACATTTGTGTATTATCAATTGTTAAATTCATCATTTGTAACCATGGAGGTCATAATATAACATTATATCTTAGGAACATAGGCATAACATAGAATATCGTAGAAAATGCTTGTGGAAAAATTGTAATAGGTAATGTAATAAATCCCAATGTTGAATTTTTAGTCATATATGGTAATAATTTAGTTAAATATTCCACATCATACCCACACATTCTTTTAATTTACTATATATATATATATATATATATATATATATATATATATATATATATATATATATATATATATATATATATATATATATATTTTTCTATTGGGGATATCATACCCACACAATCCTAGACTTTCCTATAATACATTTTCATTGGGGGTGCCATACCCACAAATTCCTCTTGAGATTTACTAATTCCATCTCATATTATTGAATATGCCACACTATTACATTGGTTCAATACATATCATATTAAAAACTTCTTATTGATCCCCATAGAGGCAAGTCCTTCTCCTACACCCATGTCATATATTTCCATTGGGGGATTCATAACCATATATTCTCCATGGTAATTATTGATCATATCTTACTTTTTTAGAGACTAATACATCTATGTTCCTATGGTTCCTACATTTTTTCTGTAGAGATGTAATTTACACCTGAGGTCCTTCATACACCTAGTTACATTGTGCTTTTCACACTTGAAACATCTATTTCTAGTTTTTTAAAAAACATATTTGGTCATACTATTATAGTGTTACATATCAATTTATCCATTATTATAGGGAAATATAGAAACATATAACTTTACCCTCCCTTCTCATATCACACCCTCACATGAATTACATAGTCCTACCAAGCCTTACATGATGACATTTATAGGGGATATATAACCTAGTTCTAGTTATATGATTGAGGAAACCTTATTTCAACCTAGGGTAAGTACCTAAATATGTGTCATTATAACGTATAAATTTAATTATCCTTCACTTAATTGTCAACCCAAGGACGTATAAAATTTTAAGGAGTTGAAAATGTATATGCAATACTAAACTACTTTAAAAAATTGAGTGGACTAACACACTTGCTTGAAAGTAAAAACCCAAGGTCCAAAAAATAAATATGAGAAATAATATAAATATAATGTTATAACCAAGAAATAATTTCAAAATAAATAAAAGATGCAACTTAGATTCAAAATATAGATAATATAAAATTACCATAATGGGTAAGTACACAAAGTTGGGGGACAAAAAGTGGCCTACCTGTGGACATGATTTTTCTAAAATTTCAAAAATTTGAAATTCTATAGATTATTTAAGATATCTATACTCCAAATTTAAATATGGTGTAAAAACATGAAATGTATCATTTCGAATCTAGTTTCCAAAACATTAATGTTTTTTTAAAAATGGTTAAGTATAACTAGGTAAAACATATAAAATTTGAATAGGAACTCCTATTTTTTAGAAAACATAGTAGATAGGTGGTCATGTCATGCACCATTTTTTGAGAAACATTTAATATTATTTAAAACCCTTTGGGGAAAAATTATATAAAATATTATATCATGTCACCTATGTTTTTTTATATTTTTTCAATGAATACTTTTTGTTTTATGAATTTTTCAAGTAAATAGATCCTAAAAAATGATAAAGAAATGGATAGTCATTTGTGAGTCAAGCCTAACTACCTCAAAAAAAATGAAAATCAATTTTATTTTTAATGTGTGTATAATTATGTGTACTACATAACCATATAATTTGTTTTTAACTTGGATCAATGAAAGACAAATTACATGAACATGTATAGGCATGTATGTTTGTGGCATGTAGTGGCCTAAAAAAGGCATAGTTAGAAATAAATATAGTTTGAAACCTTAAATTAGTCCAAAAATTATAAGAATCATATTTTTGGAAAGAGGAGAGTGTGATAGTTATGAAGGTATCAAGTTTTTTAATTTTCACATTGAAATTCTTAGTGTATTTGGTAATCAAAGTTGAAATTTGTTGTTTATTTTCATACCTTTCAAAACTCGGTTGTACATTGATAGTCCAAGCCTTTGGCTTGGGAATCCAAGCCATTCCCAACCCAAAAGGCATGGGAATTGAATTCAAATTCAAATGCCATGATCATGATAATAATGTGATCATGGTATTTATAATATGATCACATTATAAATTCTTAATATCTTAAAACCTAAAAGGAGCCATTAGGCCTATTATTCTTAAGATAAAATATTGGTTTTAGATTAATATTATTGTTTGGGACCAATGTTATTAATAAGAATTGATATCATTTAATGATAATTGTAGATGTATTAACCTATGAATCAATTTATTATTCCTTTGATCCCAATATGGTGTGCAATCAAGACAATAGATCCCAAATTGAAATTAGATGGACATATTTCCTTAGATAGAGCTTGGTTGGCCCTAATTGCATATAAAAATAAACCAAATACTTGGTTTTTTATAATATGGTGTGCAATTAGAGGCCCAATTGACATCATATGGACATAATTTATTACTCAGGGCTCATTTAACCCTGATTATGTATTAGATTGAAGTAAATATTTAGTTAGTTTAATTTGGTGTGCTATCAAATCCCTAATTGACATTATATTGAAGGAATTCCTTGCACGGGGACTAATTACTCTTAATTATAGATTATTCTAAAGAAAATACTTGATTGGTTAAATATGATGTGTAAATATGGGAAAATATTCACAGTGGACATATTAGATGGACATAATTCATTGTATGGGATGAAAACTGCCTCAATTGATATTCTAGGTGGAAGCAGTTAATTACATATGACTTAGTTGTCCTCAACTGTGTATAGTATTGAAAAAAATATTAATTGATTTAACATGGTTTAATTAGACCCCCAAATGACATTAGATAGATGTAATTCCTTGCTTGGGGATTTAGTGGCCCCAATTTCATATCATATTAAACCTAAATAATCAATTGGTTCAATATGGTGTGCAATCGGGGCTAATGGAACCCAACTGGAACATTATATGGACAAAATTACTTTCATGGGGCTTAGTTATCCCCGATTATGTATAAGATAAAACCAAATGCATGATTAGTTGGATATAGTTTACAATCAAGGCCAACAAAGTTATAATTGACATTAGATGTATTTAGTGACTTGTATGAGCCTTGGTTGGCCATTATTGCATATTTAACTAAACTAAATACTTGGTTGATTCAATATGTTATGTATTTGGGACCAACAAATCCCCATGTTGATAGTATTAGGATGAAATTTCTTACACAAGGCTTATCTGGACTAAGTTTCATAGATCATATTGAACCAAATATTCTTTCAATTGAAGTTGGTATATAATTAGAATCATGATTGTTATTAAAGATGGATGTAATTCCTTAAAAAGGGTTCAATTAGCCATGATTTAAAATCAAATTCATGATAACACTCAATTATTTGAATAAGGTGTGTAATTAGGACCCTAATTGAAATTATGTTGACATAATTCCTTAGGAAAGCCTCAATTGGCCCCAATTATATATCATCTAGAATCAAATACTTGATTGGTTTAATATGGTATGCAGTCAGGCCAAGTAAGCCCCAATTTCCATTATATGTGAATGTAATTCCTTGCACACGACTCTTGTGGACTGAATTGCATATCAAATTGAGAAAATACTTATTTTTTTAATATGGTGAGTACTTGGATCCCCAATTGATATCATATAGATGAAATGCCTTATATTGAGGCTCAATAGGCCACTGGGATCAATTTATCCCCAATTAACATCATTTATATATAATAAGAAATAGGTTCACGTGGATTAACTTGGTTAAAATTACATCAATCATTGCCATAGTTGACTTCATATGCTCAATCTATGATGATTTGGGGGATAATTGATCCCAAATTCACATTATTTACTCGTAGATCTACATTTAAGGAGCTCAAATTTTCCCTAATCACCATCATGATTGTACCTTATATACCCTAAAACCTATACCCTAATCCCTAAACTCTATTTACTACAAATATAAACTCTTTAAACCTTTAATGAATCATTTTATCCCAAATTAACATCCTTTAGACTAAGAATTAAGTTCACAGGGCTCAGTTTGGTTGAAATCACATGACTAATTGCCCCATTTGAATAATTCACTCAATCTACATAATGACATCCATGGTATAATGACAACCCAAAAACACATTATATAGTCATAAATGGGTCTAAGTGATTCATATTATCCTCAATTATCTTTGTGATTGACCCTATATACCCTAAACCATGCATATGCATTAAAACCTAGAAGTTGTAAACCATAAACCCTAAACACTATACCCTAAATTGTAAACAATTTACTTTTCAAGTATATTTACCAACTTCAATTGAGTCCCAATTAACATCCTTTATAGTAAGAATTTGGTTTTAACACATGGCATATCTAGCCATTAGACATTAATATACAAGTCCTTAAACCTAAAGTCTATGCCTTAATCCCTAATTATCCCTAAAACATAAATTATAAGCCCTATGCCCTAATTCCCACTACATGCCACACATATACATGCCTTATAATTATAACTAATTTTATCATGAGATGCCATAAAATGCATTTTTCAAACCTATGGCTAAAGCCTTTGGAGTACTAATCTAGTTGTGCATCTATTTTGTAAATTAGGGCTATTTTGAACCCCTTCAACCTAATTAACCAAAGAGGAGGAGAGATAGTTTATTATTTTAATTTATGAGGTATTTTAGGCCAATTTGAACCCATTCAATAGCAAGATATGATTTGGGGAAAAATCAAAAGATCAATCTTCTATCATGAATTGATCCAATTAATCAAATTTATGCAATTCCCTATGTGATATGGGAATAATGGAGCCCCTAAACCAAATTTATGGCTCAATTTATTGTATAACATGTATGAAACATGTACATGTCATAATTGACCCTAATTTTATCAAAAATGCAAACATGAAGGTAATTAAGTCATAAATAGGTGTCACAAGCAGCTCAAGTGTTATTTAATTACCTTAGTGATTAGACCCTATATCTGATATCTTAAACCCTAAATTACCTTATACCATTTAAATCTAACCCTAAACCCTATACCATTTACATTAAACCCTAATCCATAATCCCTAAACCCCAAACCCTTTAAAATATAAACCCCAAACTAATAAATTTAGCCCCAATTAACATCCTTTATATATATAGTAAGAATTAGGTTCACAGGGATGAACTTGGTTAAAATTTCATTAATCATTACCATAATTGACTTAATAGGCTTAATCTATGATGATGTGTGTGATAATTGATCCCAAATTCATATTTTGTAATCATAGATATAGGTTCAAGGCTCCCAAATTTACCCCAATTGCCTACATGATTGTATAAATATACCATAAAACCTAACCCTAAGCCCTAAGCCCTAATCCTTAAATTTATTAATCCATAAACTCTAAACCACAAATATAAACTATTTAAACCTTGAATCAATCATTTTATCCCAAATTAACATCATTTCTAGACTAAGAATTAAGTTCACATTTCTCAATTTGGCCTAGATCACATAATTGATTACCCCATTTGACTAATTCACTAAATTTACTAAATGACATCCAAGGTATAATGAAAAACCAAAAAAACATTTTATTATTAATGACTTATTATTATTTTTTGGGGCTTTGACGTGCTCAGAGCTTCTTTCTCCAAGTATTAGGAGAAGAAAAAAATGACTTAAGAAGTAATAACATGGCATTTAATGCACTTTGGGAAACATATTTGCAGACCACTTAAAAAATTTAAACCACAAGTGATATGGAATTTAATACACTTTGAGAAACATTCCCAAAAACATTTGTGTGCCACATATGTCATAAAATCATACTACCTGCTATTTTATTAAATGCACACATCATTTCAATTTATGGGGAGACATTTCCCTTCCATCATAATGTCAATTAAAAATCATGGGCTTTAATGTAGGGAGAGACGTGAGTATCCATAAATCCAATCCACTCTAGGGGAAAGGTCCCAATAGCCATACACCTTCACTTTAGACCTTAATTGTAATCCCTAATCCCTAAAACATAAATTATAATCCCTGATCTATAAACCCTATGCATCAATGCCTTAATCCCCAATCCATAATCCCTTATCTATATTAAGTATAACATGATCACATTATTTAATAATATGATTATTTTATTACTAACATATGTAATACTTGATCCTCATTACCAATTTCCAAGCCCAAAGATTATATCGATAATAACACGATCATGTTATGTAATAACACAGTCACATTATTATTGATATGAAATTTTTGATGGGTTGGATGGGCTAGGACATTATAAAAAACATAACATGATCAAATTAATATTATTTTATTTATAATCTCATTATCAATTACTATTTTTATCCTAAATCAATACTTTATCCCCATAAACATTCTTTGTGTACTTCTACAAGTTTTGTGTACCTGTGTACTTGACCCCACCTTTGAAAAGTTGTCAATTATCCCTTCTGATGGGTTCTAGATCACATTAAAAGTGGAAGAGGAATTTTTTTAAGAATAAAACATTAGAGGAATTAGAATAATTCAAATAGAAACACAAGATACTAATGTAAAAAGTTTGTGGTAAATAAGATACAAACCCTAATCCTAATGAACCAAATACCATAGATAATGGGCCAATTGACAATAATGAATTAAGAAATGATGAAATTAACTATAATAAATTAAATAATGTTTAAATTGACCATAATGAAATGAATAATACTAAAATTTGAAATGAATAAAAAAAATTGAAAATAATGAATTAGTTAATGTTGGAAGTTCACATTCAAAGATCCATGTTTTTTATTTTGTTGATGATGAGTCTATGTATTATGCTTCACCCCCCATGAATGAATAAAATTTTATGGAAACAAATAATGATGAAATTAACCATCAATAAAATTTCATGGCAACATATAATGAATAAATTAACAATGAATAATTTAATGTCATCCCAACTCTAAACAATTAAATTAATAATGGTTTTGAAATACCCTCTCAACTAATTCCACCATTACCAACACCTCCAAGAATTTTGTATATAAAATACAAGTACTTAATTGAATTTTATGAAAATATTTTAAAACCAATGCATAAAAAAATGTTTGATCACCATTCAAGAAGACTGGCTCAACAAATTTGGGATATTTTCTTTCATATTTTGAAGTATGATAGTCAAAGATGTCAATTATTTGTTTCATTGATAAAATTGATTAATATGAGACATATAATATACATATTAGGACTAAAAACATCTAAAATGGATGATGAAAATGATGAAATTGCTAAAAATCTACATGATGCATATCATATTGTAGGCCTGAGATCATGCAACAAAGATTATAATGCTATGCAATGTATAATGATAACTTGTGCAATAAGTGATAAAATAGTGAAAAAATGATTGATTTCAAAAACAAACCAAACACTTGATATAAACAAAAAAGATCAATTAAATTAATTAAAAGATGTGAAAGACTTAATCAACCTAATACCAATGAGCTATGGCAATTCTCTATTAGACTTCCATGAAAGGACAAGGCTATAGTTGATAATCTAAAAGAGTTACTTTCTCAATTTTGAAAAGATGATACAAGAGTTTTTCCCAATGCAAGAGATGTTGTGAAAAGAAGAGTTGGTTCTCTTAACCATGAACTGCATCTAAAACATTTATTAGATATGACTCAAACATAATTGTACTCTAAATTTTTGGAAAAACATCCACAAATTTCTATTTGTCAAAGATATTTTGATAATGAAAAACCTTTTTATGTTAAAGTAAATAACACATGCACCACTTATTTTTGTAGGCAACATGTTAAATTTTCAATGCACTATGATGTTTTTTTCCATATTCATTGTACTTTGCATACTAACATTTTGCAGGAGTGTGGCATTGAATTGCCACCAAAATCAGCCAGGGAATTTATTCCAACTATCTTCTACAAAAGACCAGATGTGCAATTATTTTACAACAAATCATATTTAAATAGAAACTATAGAATTTGTGGTGGATTGTAAAATTTAAAAAAATGTATCCATGAGGAGATTACAAGTGTAATTAGATAGGAATTAGTTAGTTTAAGCAAATATAAATTAGTGACTTATCAAGTAAAATATGGAAAAGAATCTAAAAGGTGTGAACTTGTTGCAAAAAAGATACCTATTTTAGAATTTTTGGTCAAATTTAGGGAGAAGATTGTTTATGACTATGTAAGGCACACACATAGGGCTAGATGGTTGGATGAACATTTCAAGATATGTAAGGATACATTCCCACTTGGTTTTATTATTTCAGTAGTTGATTGTGTAGATAATTACACATTCAAACCCCAAATTAAAGTTTAATCATAATATTACAACTCATCACAGGTTACCATATTCATGCATATAACATTCATGCATGCACTTGATAGTATAGAGAAACAATAAGAAATATAAAGGGAGTACCATTTCTATATCAGCAATGATAGATCACATTGTTTAGATTATCTACAAGGTTGTTTTTAGAAGTTTTATGAAGAGTTGAATCAGAGGAACATTACTTTCAATCGACATTACATTTGGTCAGATATTTGCACATCACAATTCAAAAATGCATGGATGTTTTATTGGTTTAGCAGGATGCACATTACCACATGTGTATAACACATTTGGATTTTCACCAAGGCTAGCCATGGAAAAGGATATCGTGACGATGCTATAGCATGTGTAAAAATAGCTTCTGCAAGGGAGGAGTTAAAATTTGAAGAGGGTGTTCATTTGACAGATACAAAAACTATGGTTGAATGGTGTAATGAGAACATGTGTCATGGTGCTCAACCAAATTCTACTATTAGTAGACATTTCTAGTTAATAGAGGAAGAACACTTGGCAAAGTATAAGGATTGTATGACTCTAACGAGTTCAGGTGACATCCACTCATTTCATAGCTCAAATGCAAGTTCTTGGAATGTTCATATGAGACACTTGGCATGTTTCTATTTTTCATGCATGGACTCTATTTGGAATGAGTGTGAGTCACAAGAGTGGGTGGATGATTAGAGTTCTAAACCTCTAATTCTAATCAACACATATCAGGTTCTAAAAACATTGAAACTTATATATATGACATCATTAAATGACTTTGACCATGTATCTGATCTAGTGCAACCAGGTAGAATATTTTTCATTATGTATAAGTTATTATAATTATTTATATATCTTCATATTGTCACTAAAAATTATTTTTTGTGATGTATAAAGCATGTTTTTATAGTTATTACAGATGAGGATAATGAAGAAGGCACTAATTACTACTTGTGTTAGTGTGTAGAGAGAGAGAAATTGACTTCCCTAGTTATAGATTGAGAAAACATTGACTATCCCATTGGGTCAGTGGTAGTCACTGGAACTTGGTTTTGATTATATCCTATAGTAAATTTAGATCAATGGTTGTTTGAAGAGTTCAAAATGCACAAGAAGATACTGCATTATTCAAATTTGATTCTTGCAATGAATATTCAATTACAAAAATATCATGGGATGCCATTAGATAGGAAACTATGGAAAGTTTGAGAGTTAGATCATGAAGCTATTCTTGATACTATCAAAGTTAGAGCAGATCCTAGTGGTTTGTTGGATTTAAATACAAAGGTATATTGACTTTTCAAATGTAGATGTAATCAATTTTACCAAATGTTTTTTTATTTTCTAGGTAGTACATATATAAATTTCATTTTTAATTGCTTACTAATTTTTTTTTGTAGGTTAGTGGTGCCAAATAAACTTCCACTTTAAAAATGGTTGGAAATATAAGTAAATAATTCTATATTCTTGAAGCTAAGAGAAGCTTATATTTTATGGGTATTTGAAAGGCTAAAAAATTACATTTTTCTTGTATCGAGTAGGGTGTTCTTGAGGCAAGAATGGGTGGTGGGTTTGTTGATCAGGCCTGACAGGAGGCTAAGAACTTAGTCCTAGATGTTATTCACCCCTGATGTGTTGGTGGTGTCATTTTTCACTTAGGAAGCATCAAAACTAGAGTTTTGTAACCACAACTTGAACTTTGAAAACATTTGTTGTCAGTGTTTCCCCTCTCTAGAACGGTAGTGAAAATGCACTTCTAGGTGGATTTAAACATTATGGCAGTGTGATAACATGTAATTTCCTATGTAAACATAATAAAAGTGATAGATTCATAAGTGGAGGTCCCAAAGGTAGAAATGCCAGTTAGAGCTCAAGAAGTTGCTTGTTCATTGACAAAAAATTGCACTTTTAGACCCATCATTATAACTTATCTAATAGATTGATATCAAAGCTTTCACCTAATTTATCTAGGGTTTGATTAGAGGGATTAAGGAGTTACTTAAAGGATCTAATGGTTCATGAAAATGACTTACAATTTTTTTATGCATGTTTGAACTTAGGCTAAAAAATTGCATTTTTATTATATTGGGAAGGGTGTTCTTGAGGCCAAAATGGGTGGTGGGTTTATAAATTGGGCCTAAAGAGGACAAGAACCTAGCCCTAGATTTTATCCACTCCCCAGATATGTTGGTAGTGTTAAATTTCACTTAGGAAGCATCAAAACCAGAGTTTAGAAACCACAACTTAAACTTTGACAACATTTATTGTCAGTGTTTCCACTCTCTAAAACGGTAGTGAAAATGCACTTCCAGGTAGATTCAAATGTCATGGCAGTGTGATAACATGTAATTTATCTATATGGATGTGATCAAAGTGGTATATTCACAAGTGGAATTCTCAGATGTAGAAATGCCAGTTTGAGCTCAAGAAGTTGCTTGTTCACTGACAAAAACTTGCATTTTAGGACTTGTCATTGTAACTTGTTTAACAGATTGATAACAAAGCTTCCATCTGAGTGCTCTAGGGTGTGATTATAGGGATTAATGAGGTATGTGATGGATTTTATAGTTCATGTAAATGACTTATAGTTTTCATTTTATACATGTTTTAACTTAGGCTAAAAAAATTCTTTTTCTTATAGTGGGAAAGGTGTTCTTAAGGCCAAAATGGGTGGTGGGTTTGTCAATTAAGCCTAACAAGAGGTCAATAACCTAGTCTTAGATGTTATCCAACCCATTAGATGTGTTGGTGGTGTGATTTTTCACTTAGGAAGTATCATAACCAAAGTTATATAACCCTAAATTAAACATTGACAACTTTGATAACTTAAACTACATACCTAAAAACTTAATGAGTAATTAATCTATTGACCATTGACCTATTGAAAACTTTGACAACTTTGAAAAGTTTGAAAATTTTGAAAACTTTGACAAATTTGAAATTTTTTAAAACTTTGACTTATTAACCTATTAGGTGGCATTAAGTAATTGACCTATTGATCTATTGACCTCTAGAACAAAGAAACCCTGTCTATACCCTATTTTGGGTTAACAATCATATTGCAAAGGGAATTAAAAGTTGTTTCTTAATATTGTCAAGAATGCCATTGAATAAATATAGACTTGGAAGATGGTCCCATCAACAAAGGATGTTTTTCATCTCTTATAATATGCATGAGATATTTAAAATTTAACAAATACTCCATGTTATTATCACAGTGTATAGGGTGCCTTATTAAATAGGGTGCCTTGTTGTGCCCTATATGTGGAATTTAATGTTGAAGTGTGTTTGAGTGCTGGTAATAGGTTAAGGAAGGTGTTATTTGAAAATTTAAGAACATCTATGACAAAATACTAACTCCTTAATACCTATATCAAGTTTTGGTAAGTTTGAAACCTAAGAGGATTACCTAGTGAGAAGATAGTGAAAGAGTGAGAGGACGTTTTTGAATGGAATGTATGAAATGAGTTAGATAATGAATGTGAGAGGTTTGTAATAGGTCTAATGACACCAAGAATTATCTCCAAAGTGTATAATAAGTGGGTACAAAGATAAGAAGGCCATTAATCCTAAGTGATAAGAGTGTCATTAATCATTTCCACTACACACAATGAAATAAAAACTTTAATTTAAAAAAATATGTAAGATCTAAGATATATATATCTTTAAAAAGAATAATTTCTTAATCCTTATTTATGTATGTACAAAATTAAATACAAGATCTGATACATAATAATTTAAAATATTAAAACAACACTGTATAATAACACATAATGAAATAAAAATTGAATATAAATTAGATAGATTGCCATGATAGGCATAAAATATAGGCACATACATGTCCAATGTCAATAATACATAGATTTCCATGATAGGCATACAAAAATTACATCTACCAACATAGTATCTAATGTTGGTTGAATGCCATATGTGCATATACAATGCCAAAAATGCATCAATTACCATATAGGCATACATAAAATTACATCTCATGTGTAAGACATCTTATTCATAAATAGCCTCCCTCTCTTTTCCTTCCTTGAAGAAGACTCCATGGGATGCCCTGCTAGTATATGTAGACCCCTATAATGTTTTGGATTTCTCCAAGGTTTGATTGTGGGTCCTACACTCATAGTTAACTTGCAGCTGAGCTTGTTCTAATACAAAAATTATTATAAAATTAACATAAAATACATTCAAACAATTGTTAAGAAATTAATTTTAAACTATAATAAAAAATCATTTAAACATGTGCACTTGCTACAAGCTCGTGCTCTTTCTCAATCTATTTTTCACACTCAATCAAGTCAATAGGAGGCTCAATTATCTGAATAAGCATCTCAAATATGGGAGGAACATGTTAAGTTACCCCAATCATCATGTAAATGGTACTATCAACTATCATAGGGTAACCCTGCATACACAATACATTTACATAAGTTATATTTTCCCCAAGTACATGTACTAAAATTATTAAAATAAGTCTATTTTTACAATTCAAAATTATAATAATTAATATATACCTCTATCAACACCTGTGTAGATGATATTACAACAACAATGCCTATGTCTATCTTAGATCATAGAGAGGGAGGAGTGTCAATACAAACCATCAACTATTCATGTAAACAAGGTCTCACTTAGTTTTATTAAAGTACATCAAATCTTATATATGGAAACCAAAATGATCAATAGAATCACTTTTATATAAAATATTTGTCTATATAAGTACATGAATGCAATGTCACATCATATGAAAGAATAAGACAAGCATGCACATGAAAACACACTTAGAGCTAAATTGATAAGCCATCTATTGAAGTGTTAGAGTTGCAGCCTTATACCAAAACCAAAATTAAGGGATTAAAATTGTGAAAGGGAATATATAATCTACTAGTTTCTTTTTTTTCAAATTGATAAATATAAATATATTTGGGTCAATATCTTCAATTTATGCTATATTACATGTTGGAATATATTGGTTTTTGATTTATTAATTGTCTAAAAATAGGGGTTTGACATAGGTAGGACCCTCGTAACTACTTCCTTTTGGATTAATTTTCAAGATTAACTTAGATTATTTAGGGATATTTTAAATTGTGTTTTAAATATGGACCTACATTTGATAGAGTAGAGTGATGAAGTATGATTTGATTAACCTAGGATTATAGAGAAATTAATGATTAATGATTTAGCCACATTATATATAATAGGGATACTCTAGATTGTGTAGATGGGGATTGTTGTCCCATTGAGTAGATTCCTTTGTAATCTATTCACCAACTAGGATGTGTCTGTAAAATAGTTTACTTTTCCCACAAGTGCCTTGAGAGTGGACTATAACTTTCAAGGTTTTGATTAGGATACTAGGCTTGTCAGCGAAAGGCAAGGTTTTGGCCTTGATAGAGGATTGTGATAGAGGTAAGGTTGTTAATTATGTGTAATAATTTTGTGATGTTGATGCACATAACCTAGGTTTTAAGTATGGTTTAAGACTTGTGGGGGTGGAGTGGGTAATTATCTTGACCCTCTAAAATAATATTTAATAGAGATATTTTCCTCCCATCTGGTGGGAGACAAAGGGCCATATTTCCTTTTGTATAGATGGACACCTATTGTTAGGATTATTGAGGAGAGAGGATGGAAATTTAAATGGGTCTAAGAGGTGTTAACATATGATTAATTTTATATTTGGACTAGAAGAAAATGTGGTTGGTTTAGAGTCTCAAGTGAATACTCTCAATGAGATTGTTAGGGCTAAGGGAGGTTAGGCTCCATCTAGCCAAAAAATAGGGGGAGGTACATCACCCACGTAGGTATAAGTAAGAGACACAAAAGTAGAGAAATTGTATCCTAGATCACTCATCAACATTGGGACATTATCATAGGAGTAGGAGTAGGAGTAAGATCCCTAGGCACAACCTCTAGATGGGGACAACTACCTCCAATAGGACCTTAGGGTCACACCATTGTATATATAAAATGGAATAGGATAAAATCATTCCATGAGTGTGATTATGAAAATAATGTTTATCAAGAGAGAGATACAAATATATTACATGTAATATCATCCACTAGGGGAGCTCATGATAATGGTGACACACATCAAAGCTTGGACAGAGTTACTTGTAAACTAAATAAAGTGAAAAGGGTCTTAAATTTAATGGATGAATCTTTGTTAGGGAAGTTGATGCTTAGCTAATAGGTATGAAAAGGTGATTTGGGTTAAGATATTTTTCAATAAATAGTATGGATATGTTATTTATTTTACAAATTTTAGATGAATCAGTATTGTGTTGGGACTATCAAGAAATAATTGTGAATTTAGATATGTCCATAGTCACTTGTGTGACATTCAAGGAAAGACAACACTACTTGTTGGATATCTACTTGAATGATCTAGAGTAAATGCATTCTATAACATCTATAAAAATTCTAATACTAAAAAGGAATATAATGCATTGTTTTTAACCTTGGTTTAGTACATGGTATATATGTAAACAACTTATTTTTATATATAGGTTGTGTTATTTTTATGCTAATTCTTGAGAAGAAAAGTTACAAATTAGATGCAAAGAGGAAAAAATATATGTAAACAAATACAATCATAACAATGCAAAGATAAAAACATATATGTAAACAAATTTTACCTCTATATAGGTAAATGGTGTCATATTAATAGAGGTAGATTTAGTCTTGGATGGCCCAGTAGCTATATCCAAATATGAAAACAATAGTTGTGACCAATCGAATGATGTAAATACTAGTTGTGATGATGAAGGAACCTTCACCTCCTACGACATAAAAAATGACATATGTATATATATATATATATATATATATATATATATATATATATATATATATATATAAACTTTTATGTAAGTTAATTGTTAGCTTATAAATCAAATTTTTCAAATATAACTTAAATTTAGCATTACATTTATATAAAATATAGATATATATATGTGGTGATTGATGTTTTCACACCAAATGTGTGTGATAAGAACTCATCACTCTTAAGAATATGATCTAAGGTATATGAACCATTGATTCCATCATCATTATAAGGTCCCATGCAGATATCTCCACATAAACTACAAGGGTGGAGTTAGGGTTATGTAGCATGTGGTGTATCTATAACATCACTCTATGAAAGCCTACTCATATGTTGAATGAGTGTATCAGTGAGTGAACTAAGAGCATGGAAAGTGTCTATCTCCATGATTTGTTAAACTATAGAGGGGATCTCAAGATCAAGAGGATTTTAGATATGAATCTCTATAGGCTAATTAGGTGCATGACATGCACTTGGTTGATCTTGCATAGAACCTTTTTCTCAGCCCTGAAACTCACTAAAATCAAAATAATTGAGAATCTGGTTGAGCACAAACTCATAGTAGAGTTTCCTCAATAAATATAATGGGACCTCATGGTTGTTACATGGTGGATAGTTAAATACCATCCACCATCGATCCCAAAAATTGATTATGATTAAGTAATGTATATAGTGATGGATAGGAAAACATTTAATGATTATAGGAATGGGGCATTGGTGGGTAGGTCGATGAATAAAGTGTAAATTTCAACTTTTGAAATATCTAAATTCTTGACCTGAAGGGTTGATAACTTTTCAAGATAATATACCCTACAAGTATCCCTATATAAGGTCCATCGATCAATTTGACTTATTATCGAGTCAATTTGAACTAATAAGGTTTGTTGGGAATCGACTAGCTAGGTACAATGGGGGTTAGTCAAACTAGGATCCCTCATTCTATCAATTAAGTCTTTAATTTCAAGTTTATTTCCCATAATGTTGTTAATCAAAACCTCTTAACTACCAGGGGGTTTTGGGGAGCTATAGGAGGGTTAGATGGAGGGATAGGAAGAACAACAATATTTTATGGAGGGTTAGGAGGAGGATCAACCAGAGGGTTATATGGAGGGTTGGGAGGATTAGCAGGATGGGATGTAAGAAAAAAATTATTATAATTAAAAAATGGGTTAAAATATGAAAATTATGAAAAATTAGGGTTAAATAGAGAATATTTTGATCACTTACCTCTCCTACGTAGTGGCATCATCAATTAGTAGAGTTTTGGGGTGAATCTGGTAGCTTCTTGACACTCTTTGGAGTCTTTTGAGAAAAACATGATCGTAGAACAAGGGCAGAGCTAAGAAAAATGAATGCAAAATGAATAATTTTGCATTTGAGTTTCCTTTTTAGTTTTGTTTTGCACATAGGGAACATGATCACATTATTAATGCAATCACATTATTGTTATGTCAATAGCACGATCATGTTAATAATGTGATCACATTATTATTTAATGTAACATGATCATGATATTATATAATGCGATCGTGTTATGGCCTAATAATCTTGAGCATGTATTTAAGTAACGTGATCATGTTAATTAAATAATGTTATCATGTTATTAATTGACATGATCATGTTATGGGTAATGTCCATGGAATTGTCCCCCAACTTTGTGCACTTAACCTAATGATACCATGTCTAAAAGAGATGGAGAAAATTAAATAAAGAACAAATGAGATATTTATAAAAAAACCTTCTTATCAAAAGGGAAAATTTGAAAGGGAGAAAGAGGGTGCCACCAAGGTGAAAACATGGTCTTTACTAGAAACAAGATACCCAAATCAAGTTGGCAAGATTAAGAGTTTATAACATTAATGGCTTGAGAGAACCCTGCCTATAAAACATAATCTTAGGGTTACTACCCTAAGAAGATATAATGATGTAATGAGACATCATACCCTAGTCTACTAGGCTACCACACGCCAATAGACCTCTTGTTATACCATGAGGCCATTGTGGATTTTGAGCTTCAACTAGAATAAGATATGTGCCAAAAAGATCATATATTTTAGTGTGATCTAAATTTTAAGATATGATTTGTATTTTAAACTTTTTGTACTTTTCTATTTTCCTCTATACAAATTTGGAAAAAATAGCAATGGGTGTTAAAGATGAATTTTGTAAGAGAGATTACACTTAGCTACTATAGAGGATAACCTAAAGATAATGGTGCCTAAAATTGCCTCAAATTTCACTATATAAAAGAGTGCAATATTTAAACTATTTAAACCTATAAATATAGATTGGTTTTATCTAGGATTAAAGGGTATAGGGATAGCCTAAGGTAAAAGGGTGATAAATTATCTCTATAGCAGACTCTTGTAAAAAGTAAACACCCTTTGCTTGAAAATTAAAATATTGGAAAGTAAACACATTTTTAATTTAAAGGAAAGTATAAGATTTTAGATGATGTAATTGTAATAATAATACAGTGTTGGATGTTTTTAACATAATTAAATTGAAAGTATGCACGTGTAATTTAAATATACATGAAAAATTAAATAAGTGGTTATGAAGTTAAATATGAAAATTAAAGTACATACACTTTAAGAAATGAAATGTAAATTAAATGCTCACACAACTATTGTCACTTGGATTTGCACCTTTATAGGAGATGAAAATATCTCCTCATCCACTTGTCATAATGGAATCACCTCTAGGCTTGTGGGCAAATTAAGGAATGAGGTGAATCTCTAGATAGGGCTAGCTCCCTTGATGTACCACTTTGGATTGCTACTAATACTAAATTTGGGGGTGAAAAGGGAGAAGGATAACTAAAATAAAACTAATATAAGGGAGGTGATACACAAAATAACATGATGGAATCCAACCATATTCATATTACACTTGAAATCAAAGGACAAACTGAACCTACACTTCTCCAATCTTCATCTTCTCACATTAATGTTACATTGTGAGGTTATGGATGAATGTGAAAATTTAGGAGGACTAGACAAGAGTTATATGAGGTAAATAATTAAAATAATAACTAAATAAATCCTTTACATATCCTAAAACACTTCACATGCCTTGTAATAAGAAGCTTTCCAACTATAAATAGGATGAAAGAATGACCAAACATGCTAAGGAATCCATAGTCTTCACTTATGAAAAATCAAACATTATAAATGAACACACTAATAAAATTCATGGAAGAGGTAAAAATAATTTATCTTATTTATCAAAATGTATACATTTTATCAGGGATTTTCCATACTTAGGTGGAGCATTCAATACAATGCCAAAATGGCTAGTTCTTATAGAACTTGTGAGAGAGAGAAGAAGAGAGAAGTCCAAGGGTCACAAAGACACTTTTAAAGCTGATAAAAGGAGTTAATTTTGAGATTTTAGATGTAATGGTATGAACCATGCAATATATAGAGGTAAAAATGTCAATCCAAGTCATAAACCTCATGAAAAGTGGCAAGAAACTCCCCATTATAGCTCAAAAAAACTACCTGCATGATTAACCATGTTTAAACACCTTATAATTGATTAGGAAAAAAATTTATGATTATAATTAAGTTTAATTACATCATAAATTCCTCTACATTCATTATTTTTATGCCTAGTCCTTTGGAATTAATTGAAAAGGAGTAATAATCATCTGCTATCTAGAAAACTTCTCTTCCATGCACCCTGCATATTTGGCCTCAAAATTAGCATCATTTGCTCATGAAAACCAATGGGATGAAGTTAATTACATTTTTTAAGGACATAAATGGCCTTGGAATCATAAGGGACACTTTAAAATCACTTTCACACTTCTTACTAGCTTGTCCAATAAGCCTGTTTTGACTAGTTGAATTGAAACACCTATTTTAGACACTTAGGAGTTGCTTCAAAGAATTATAGTGATATGGGGAGTTATATTAAGTATTAATATTTCCATCCATGTGATTTTCATCTCTTTAAACCTCCTAAAACTTCAAAAAAACATAAAATAGTGAGATAAACCTTGTTTCTACCCCATCTATATAAGTTTGTAAAGGAAAAAATCATGTGAGGTAGACTAAGAGAGTCCTTTCCAAGGTATAAAATCTTTCATGAGAAAAATATTCCATTATATCAGCTTTCCAAACTGGTCTCTAGCAAGGGTTTAAAAGGGTTTTTGAGTATTTTTCACTCTTAAGGTTTGTTCATAAAAACCTAATGTTCAATCTACAAAAAAAATCCATAAATATGTCCTTAAAGACACATAATAACATCCTTTAACTTATTAGACTCCCATGTATAGAATCATAAGAGGTGTGAGCCCTCAAACCTGCCCTATCAAGTTCCTTTCCTTGTTCCTTACATGTCTGAGTTATTTTAAGGTCTAAAAATCATATCCTTTAGCTTTATCTAAAATTTATAGGTTTTAACACTTCTTATTTGACCCCATGAATATTTTTCAATAGGTTATAATTTATATCAAAGACTAGAAGTGAAAATGACTCCCTTATCTAGCACTAGGCCTCAACCTTGCCTTTAGGCCTAACTAAAATTCTAAGGGTTTAGAGCATCATGATGATTTTATTTGAATTTAATTAGATAAAACAATTCTAAATTGATCCCAAAGACATTTCAAAACAAATTTTAGAGTTTACTTAGATCTAGAAGTGGAAATGATCTCATATTTGGTCCTTATGCATGAAACTACCATATAGTCCTATTTTTTATTTCTCTCTTATTAGGTGTTTATCATGTTTTCATAGGTTTTATATAATTTTATATACCTCAATTACAATTTTATATAACTCTTGATCCCATTTTCATTACTTTCTCCCTAAAACTGCCAGTTATGCATGAGGGGAAGTACCCCCTATTTGAGACAAAGTAGGGGGTACTTACCCTATTTTATTAGGCTATATGAATAATTGAGAGTATTAATTTAGTGATAAATACATTTTACATAATTTTTTTATCCCTTTTTTCTATTTATAGACCCTTCAAATTCACTAGAAACTCAAAGTAGACTTCTAGGCAATGGACTGTGTATGTGATAGTCAAAAATGACTATGTATTACTCATTTAAAAACCATTTATTGATTTCAACCAATGTAATAGGTCCATTTAATTTTTCAAGTTCATTAAAAAAGAAATTTAATCTTCATTCAACACCTTATACCCTCATTTATCCTTCATACGCCTTACATTTTCAAGGTTGTGTTATCCTGCTTGACTGTGCATCTTGCTTTTCCCTCTGAAGAATGACAAATATCTATGAATTTTGCATTATTTAAACCTTGAAAACATTATTAAAACTCCCTCTTAATATTTATCATGGTGATCTAGCAGTGGCCTAGGTTGACTAACTTCAAATTCATGTCTTTTTCATGCCAAGAACACTAACTATTTTCCCACTGTTGACTATATTCTGCTTTCCAAACATCACCTGTAGGTAATATTTGCATAATTAGGTTTGGAAAATAATTTAATACAATGTGTAAACCTCACATAATATTTCCAAGATGAATCTCATCCATTTCACTACTTTCCTTCATAGTTTGGGGTTTGAAAATGTTCAATACTAGTCAAGACCAATTGATTGTGATTTTATTTGGAAAGGGATCATTTGTAGGAAACCCTAACTAGTTTAGACCTTGGAAACATTTAATGAGGTTACCTACCACCTTTTAGTACCATTTAACACCAATTGGACCCATTATCCACCTTTATCTCAGTCTAAACATCCTTTGAATCACTTCTTCTCAGCTTACTGTCCTTCACAGTCATTTATAATGGTTATAGGTGTATATTCCGCATGGAGGGGACCTAGAGGTTTATATAGGGTTTAAAACCTCAAAAATAAACTATTACCAATATTATTCTTCCCATTAGTATTATTCTCCTCAAAAAAAATTATAAGCTAAAAACTTCTCATATTTGACCACTATCACATCACAGTCAGCTATAGCATACTATGGTGTTATTTTAGCAAGGCACCTGAAGGTAACCATGCTTGTATTGGGATTTGAAAATTTGAATGAGATTCTTATAAGTTCTTCATACAATGTTATGAATTCAATCAATGATTCCATGCTTGAATTAAGTCC
Organism: Torreya grandis; assembly: GCA_037957365.1. Taxonomy (NCBI): domain Eukaryota; kingdom Viridiplantae; phylum Streptophyta; class Pinopsida; order Cupressales; family Taxaceae; genus Torreya; species Torreya grandis. The sequence continues at coordinate 31,434 of JARHVA010000815.1, forward strand.
ATTCATCAAGGGTATTTGACTCAACCTACATGATAACCCTACAGCCAGCCTATAGGGTCACATTTACAATGGAAAGGAGACCTATAGGTACAAATGTGAGGTCAGTCACAATGTATCATATCATTTAAATGATTTATAGATAATTATTTATCTTTTCAACCTTTTTAAAAACTCATACAAGTGGAAATTTCAAGCTTTCAACCTTGGTTGAAGTAAGTTGCTTTGAAGTCACAGTCCTTTAGACAACATTGAAGGAAATCAGTCTTGACAAGCAACTTTGAGGTCACAAAATACCAAACTCTATCAACCCTCTACCTTCAAAAATTTCCAATCTCTTATAATATGTAGGGGATATAATAATTTTTCATTTATATTCATTATGACTCCTATCAACCTTCCTATAGAATCTCAACCAAATGTTAAGGGTCTCTATTTTCTCAGTTTAGGGAAAATATCCCAGTAGCCGATATTTATTCCTTGTAACATATTATACACCCTTTTTGGTCTTTCAAAATTTATAGTATGGATATTTATTTAAAGTCTCATGTTATTAATTCAAGTAATTTTTCATCTATTGTTTAAATTCCTTCACAATTACCCTCAAAATCCTCTACCAACAAATCATTTAGGTGTGTATTTTGATGCATAAGTAGTGAGTTGAGTATGAATAGTTATGCATTGTCTTGACCCTCTTGTGAGTTGATATCCATATAAAAACTTAAAAATAATTATCCACACTTTAAAACACTTGAGACAAGTGTAAACACACTCTTTTCAACATGAAACAAGTGTCATGGCACCTGGCTGACTGTGTGTGACAGTCATAGGTAGATTGATTGTATGTGTGATATGTGATGAAAAAACATAGAGATGCTTTGGATAATGAGGTTTTAAGGTGAGATGAAATATGAGGTCATTTAAAACATGTAAATGGGACTATAGAAACCCTCTATGACCATTCATAAAGCATAGAAATTTAAAAAACAATGAAAACCTACCAACAACATAGAATAGACCAGTCTACAAACTTGAGGTGATTTGATCATCAAATCAACTTGAATTGTGAAAAAAATAATGGTAATAATTTTAGGAGGATGAAAAAATTCCTTGGAACCAATATCAAAAACTAGTTCATATAGACTTACCCAGAATGAAGCAAAACATGCAGGGTGTATATATTTACAAGCAGAAAAACATAGTTAGCTTGCAAAGGATGGTTCATAAAACATGGTTGACAAAACTTGGAACTATTTTTATGAAAATGGATGTATCTAATTATACTATATTATACCAATATCATTTATCCTAAAACCTCATTATTTGTCTATACCAAATACAAACCTGCAAGTCACTTTTGTTTGTCATGAAGGATGAAAAGAGAGATGAACAGTTTTGAGCAAGAAATGACACCTAAAAATAAAAAAATCATGTAACTAAGCATGGGGTATCTTAAGAGTCATATTTAAACCTTTTACAAGTGGCACACTTCCTAAGGAGGTTGCACAAGTTCTAAATTCCTCTTCTTCCTCAAGAAAATTACCCATTCTTTTACATAACCTACCATATTTTAGTTTTTTTAGTTAATCAATGCTTATAGGGACACATGGGGCATGAAATCACATTTTTATACCTTAAAATTTCCAAATGAACCCATAAAAATCATTAAATGCACCTTTTTGACCCCTAAAACTACCCAAAATGATAAATGGACATAAAAATTAATTGACCAAAGCTAATATAGCATTTATTGGCATTTATTGAACTATAATACACCCCATGACACTAATATTACACCCTATATAGACCTATAAAATCAATTTTTTACTATAGGTGCCTCAATTTGACTAAAAAATCAAATTTGGTCAACAAATTGGTGACTCATAGGGGTAGTATGCTTTCTATACTAACTAGACCAGTAGCCTTATTAGTCCATTGGGCTTAGGAGCTATTGATAATTTTGACCCTACAGGTCAAAATTACAACCTTTACCATTTTTAACTTTGTATTTCATATTTTGAATTGGTTTTGGGTCCTAAATATTTTGAAGAATTGTTCAAGTCTAGTCTCTTTCTTTCGAGAGAATTATCCAAACAAAAATCCCAAGGATCATCTTTAAAAGCAAGGGAAAGTTATCCTAAGCACATTAAAGAGCATGAGGATGAAATTTTTATCTCCATGGTGTTTTGGTTTTGGGAAAATGGCATTATATGGTAGACACATGGAGTTTTATGAGAAAGGAATATAATGACCAAGATTTCATCTTGAGCCTAATGCACATGTCCACCTATAGCCATGTATTCGTAAAGACACCTACAATAGGTCAAGAGCATGAACACAGTCATACAAATTTTAAGACATAATCATAAGTCATAGTCAATAACTTTTGATATTTTCTAAGGCACTGAGGTTTTGAAGTTTCAAAAGGACATTGAGGTTGATTACTTTTCATGAAAAAGAAGCAAGCTGAGTGGGGAGCTTGATAAAGCAAGAGTACAAGTTTATTTTTCTTTTAAGACTTTTCACCAAGTATTTATTATTTCTCATAGTTTTTTTGAGCTAATTTATTTGAATAAGACTTTTTGTTCGAGGGAAAAAATTTTGAATAAGGACTTTGCATTTTGTCTGAAGGAAGGGACATTACAAGAATCCTAAAGGGTATGTGCCCTTCAAGAAAGTTCTTTTACAAAAACCTAAATGTCACTTAGAAAAGGCCAAAGGGACATTACAAGAATCTTGAAGGGTATGTGCCCTTCAATAAATTTCATTTGTAAGAAACCCAAGAGGTCACTTGGAAAATTCTGAAAGGCAACTTAAAAAGTGAAAGGTTCAAATCCTTCAGACATTTTATCTGAAGGAAAGGAAATGGTCCATTTAGGAATCTTGAAGGGTATGTTCTCTTTGGAAAGATTCATTACAAGAATCTCGAAGGGTATGTACCCTTCATGAAAGTTCATTTTCAAAAAACCCAAAGGGTAACTACTCTTTGGGAAAGTTCAAAACCAAAGATTCGAAGGGACATTTGAAAAGCCTAAAGGGTAGTTCAAAGGAAATAAGTAGGGAATAAAGCCATGGGCAAGTGAAAAGACAAAACCCAAGGACATGGAATTCCTTTTGAACTTTTTGTTTGAAGGAATAAACAAGGAGATGGGCTTAAAATAGTTGTAGATAAAAAGTCTAAAGGAATTCCTTCAGAAGGTTTATCAAGGGGAAAGTCAAGCAATGAAGGAGAGAGATAATTCTCATGGATATTTTGTCCATGGGAAAATGACTACGCAAAAAGCTAAATAAAAAATGTCTGACTCAAAAATAGAAAGGAAATAAATAGGAAAGGCACATTTTTGAAGGCAGAGGACCTTTTTAAAAAGTTTGAAGGGCAAAAGACAAAAACCTGAAGGGCAATTTCCCTTTGAGAAAGTCCATTTTCAAAGACAAGGACCATTGTAAAAATATTGAAGGGTAATTACCCTTTAGAAAAGTTCAAAACAAGGAATCTCAAAGTGTATCTACCCTTTAGAAAAGATCAAACCAAAATCTAAAGGGTTATTAGCCCTTCAGAAAAGGAAGAGAAAAGTTCATGGAAAAGACAAATACAAACAATAGGACATGCACAAAAATGAAGAATCATAAAATTCAAGAGATGTCAACAACTAATAAATAGATGAACACATTCTATAGCATGCAAAGTAGCCCAAAAATAGGATTAGACATGTCCAAGATGTGTAACCATTTCAAATATGACACCTTTAATTCTAAAACGGAGGCTCATTTGCATGAAGAACTCAAGGATTTTAACATTGGAGAGCTTAATAATAAATTCCATGCATGCACATCTATTTAGCTTGTTGAAAGCTTGTAACATTCTAGTATTTCAAGTGGAGTTCTAAATTTAATTCTAGAGTTGACTAGCCTTGCACTATGGTTGATTGGTTGACAAGTCATGCATGCATGTTTGTTTAGCTTGTTTAAATCTTGCAATGTTCCAATAATTCAAGAAAGGTCTCTTTGAATATTTGGCATGTTGTTCATACATGAAGGAGATTAGTTCACCATCCATTTTCAATGCCAAAAGGATTTTTTGTGCAAGCATAAAACAAAGGGATTTGATTTTAGGCCTTTGGACATCACAAGTTAAATTTGAGTTGACTTCTCTTCTATTTTCAGCACCAATCTCTTGGCTATTGTATACTTTTATATATAAGTTAGATTTTAAGCATTAAATTATATCCCTCTTTCAATGTCAAGACAAAAATTTTCTAAAGATTGAGTTTTAACCTTTTTTTAGATTAATAGGACTATTATTTTCATATTCTAGCTATTGGTATAATGTATGCATAATTTGCATAAGTGATAGAGTTTTCTTCCTTGTCAAGTCTTGATTCTTACCTAGTTACTAGTTGGTCAGATTATGTAGGTCATGTTCCATGTTTAATGTCTTTTGGCTAAGTTTACAATGGATGCAAGTGGCTGGTTAGTGCCTTGAATCAGGCTTATTCTATCATTTCCCTCAATCTTTGATCACAAGATATACCTTTTTTGTGAAATACTTATGCATATTGGTGTATTGGAATTAAAATTTCAGCCTTTCTCTTATCTAAATTATTTTTTTTAGGATCTCTAATTGAGTGGATCAACCAATCATTCAAGTGCATCATCATTAGATAAGATTTTTTTTCAATTTTCTTTTCTCTCTTTTCTCAGGCAATTTGTAGCATAGAGAAAAGATCCTAATTGATATACCAAAGGGAGATAGCCCTTATAATCTATAGATTCAATCCACTGATTAGGTCACCCACAACCTAAGATTGTTTTCATGTTTCAGCAGACTATGAAGGCCTGAAACTACCTTCATAGGGGTGTAAGTCTGATTGAAAATAGTTTTTGTCATGCTCGGTGGGACCGGCAAAGAAATATTTTTTAGATATACGGAAGTTCGAAGCTAAAAAAAAGCATTTGAAGTAGAAGATAATATCTATCTTCATCATAAGCTAAATATTCTTCAAGTTGCAAAGTTCATAACATCATTCAGGTAGCTCTTTCATGCCAAAGGTTACCACAAGGTTATCAAGCAAATGTATTCCTTTTGAATTTATATCTTATAAGAGATCAAGGTTTAGGAGGGAAAAACCATATCCTCAAAAATAGTATTTACCTCTTGGTCATCCTATTATTCTAAAAACTACAATCTCCACTATCCAAATGGCCATCAAAAACTAGGTGTTTGTTCCATTCAATAGAGGTAGCCCACTAAATTTAGCCTAGTTTGATGGCATTCTAGTGTCTTCCCTTAAGATTATCCCATTCTTCTCAGGATAAAATCAAATAACCACTATTGAGCATATCAAAGATGTGGTTAATCTTTGTTTAATCCATAATGTTATTGAGGATAATGTTGCTATTAGATTGCTTGCTACCTCCTTCAAATTAAAAGAATTACAATGGTATAGAAACCTTCCACTAAACTCTATTTCCACCTGGGATGAATTGGGCATAGTGTTAGTCAAGCAATTTGAGAACAAATTTGATCATCTATCTTTAGTTGAGCAATTGACCATTATAACAAGGGCTCCTCATGAGTTCATTTCTAATTTTAACCTCAAATTCCAAAAATACATGGACTAAAATACCTATGTTAATAAGGCCATCCTCTGAATATGCATTTTTGTACTCTTTGAAAGCCCTTAATTTTAACATTAGTGTGATGATATAGTCAATGGGTGGTACTACCTTGCCAAATGTTTATGAGGTTGCAATAAGGAAAAAAATAGTTTGATACAAGTTGGTAAGATTTGTCCAAGACCTTCAATGCCTATATTTATAAAAATAAGTTCTATGCCAGCGCCTCAAGTTCCTCAAATTCTATCCTTAGCTCATATTCTAACACCTCAAGCTCAAATTACAACCCCTACTAGCCAAGCTAGTGAGATAGGTGAGTTGAAAATCTTGTTACAATCTTTTGGAAATGAAATAACATAGCTCAAAAGGCAAAAAAAAAAATTCAAATAAACCCTATCAACAGCAAAATTAGAACACCTATCATCCCTTCAAAGATCAAAGGCCTCCTTATCAGGGTTTCAGAGAGAATAGAACGCCTTATCAAGCACAAAGAGCCATAACTCCAGATAAGCCATATGATACCCTTGATCCTAATGTTCATTCCACTTCAAAGGCTATTTTTCCCACCCCACCTCAAAATAACATGATTTGGGATTTAGGTTGGCAACCCTTAAATCTCAATGATGCTCAAAACCAAGCCTTGGTATCACAAAACATCACTATGCCACAAATAACATAAGAAGAGTTTTATTTTCAAGGAGGTCAGTATCAAGATATAGTTTTGGAATCACAAGGAGAGACTCAATAATTTCAAGGGAAGATTGATTCCATTAATGTAAATTGGCAAGTAGATGATCATGTTGCTTTTACTCAAGGTGTTGAAACTAATAATTCAAGTGGTCAAGTTGTAGCTATAACTAGAGCTAAAAAAAGAGCCATTAGAGAGGCTCAAGAGCTGACAAATGCTTCAAGTAGTCCTAGGGTTGTTTATAAGAGTACAAAAGAGCAAATTTTTATCCATACAACACAAAAAAAATAGAATATATAGGTTGGTAAGGTTCATCAACCACCTCTAAATCATGAAGAGCCAGTGCTTCAGAAGGTGCAGCTAAAGGTTAGTGGATCAAATGAAGAAATATAATATTAGAATTAGCATGTGGGGTTATCTTTCCATTCTAGGAAAAAAGGATAAGCTCATTAAATATCTTTTAGCTCTTTAATTATCTCCAAAATTGGTTGAGAAAGAAGGTGTTATTTTGACTAATTTAGATCAGCCAACTAAGTAACAAGTACAATAGGTAAATAAGATGGCTAAGGTGGACAAAGCTGAGGTAAAATCAAAGAAAACTCCTTTTTACCTTTATTTGATATTAGGTGATAATTTGGTTCATAATTGTATGGTGGATAGTGGAGCTAGTGTGATCTAAGAATTTGACTCAAGAGAGGATGGTTAGTATGGTGTTAGTTCCAAAATGAAATAAACACACTAATAATATAACATCTCTAGGACTAGACACTAGGGCCAGATTAGTTAACAAAAAAATGACAAACATAACTAAAAATTAAGTAATAAAATACAAGAACATTTTCACCTTCCTTGGATGCTCCAAATGCCTTTGTAGTAGTGGTTTGCTCAGCTTGTGCTCATTAAGTCCTTGGCAATGGAAGCTTGGCTACCTCTATCTCTCCTAAGAAACCTTTGACTTGTGGCTTGGATTGGCTTGGAATAAATTTGGCATGGTAATACTAGTTTCAATGGCTCCTTGAAGATATCTTTGCATTATAACTTTGCACCAAAATAGCTTAGAAATGATGTTGTGAGGCCTCCTATTTATAGATTTTTGCAAATGTCTAGAATCAACCTAAACTGTCCATCCTGAGATTGAGATATGTGGTTGAGGATTAATTAAATTTTTAGAATTAAGTTTTTAGTTATCTTCATCATGACATTGGAATAAGGGGAAATTAAGAGGCATGGAGGGCATCATGGAAGGCATTGATGAGGCATGGAGGGCATGAATCTTGATATTTGTTGCATTTATGGCCTAGGAATGTCTCCTCAAGAAATAAGGTCACCTGATGATGTATATATTCAATATTCAGTTCCAAAAATAAGTATTCAACAAGTTTACATGAAATTCTTGATTAGGCCTTGATTTTGTTTAATTATCTCTTAATCATGATTAAGCACTTTGTGCACAAATTACTCAATTGATTAGAATGCCTTGTTATTGGTCAAAATTTCAATTGGATTAGAATTGGAAGTCACTGTCAAATGAATTGGAACCATAATCCCATTTAGGATGTTACCAAAAATAAATAATGAAGTCACACATCTTGTGAAAGAGATTTGATAGGAAAGATCAATCCAAAGTACCTAGGTGCAAAATTGGCACTTTGACTCAGAATAATCAGATCAAAGTTAGCTGGCCCATAAATTTCATTACCCCATTTAGGGATACCCTAGCCAAAATTAGCACCTAAATATGTTAGTTTCACATCATTTATCATGTTTTAGAATTTTTAGGCCAAATTGTGCATTTTAGGTGAAAATTGGTCAAAAGCCAAATTAGAGATTATTAGTGGCCAGATTTAGGTGTCTACAATTTGGCTTTATTTGAGAAGGCATTGAAAGCTATAAGCATAGTAACATCTTCTCAAATAATGAAAAGGTCATGTATGCCTACAACTACAATGATGATAAACTAATTGTATGATGCCCCTTAAGGGAATGGTTGGCACAAGTAGGTCAGCAAACGGTCCCTCAAAAAGAAAGAAGTGAAATGAGGGGACCAAAGAAAGGAAAGATGATGGGTTGAAAACACAATGATATTGAAAAATTAGTCAAAATCATTGAGAATGCAAGTGGGATAGTGCACAATGGTTTGCCTAAAGGCAGTTATAAACATTGTACCTTGAGAGTGGCAATGTGCTATGATAACACACTGATTTTTCCAAAAGTGGTTATAATCATTGAGAAGATGGAGTTGCCCTAGTTAGGATAGATAAACAAGATAATATCATGCCTCCATATAGGCATAAAATGGGAAGTGATGACAACACAATGATTTGTCCAAAGGTGGATATAATCATTGAGAAATGTAGGTGGGATGGTGTGCAATGGTTTGCCTATAGGTGATTATAATAATTGGACCTCAATTATGGAAAACTTGGCTGAGGATGATGATAAATTAACATAGAGGGTAATGGTGAATTGAAATAACCTACTAGTAGGGAGATGCTCGTTCAAACTAATAATGGTCGTAATTCTTTCATGGTTAATTACTCTATTTGGGATATGATTAAGATGGAATCGGGATGTCAGTGCCAAAGAGATGTCTCCATTGTTCAATAGACTTCTTGAAGATGAGGTTTGTTGTAGCACATGTTGGTATGCATCATGGTATAACATCATGAAAACTTGACCAAAGTATGCATAAGTACTAACTCTCATAATCTAATACTCAATAGAAAATAATGCACCAATGATAAAAACCATGATGACAATGTAAACATATGAATATGGATGGATTAGAGTATAAGTGTGGGAAAGTAATCACCCAATGAACACACAAACTAAATCAAGGCAATAGTGCTGAAAGCAAATAAATAGGTAAACAAACAAATAAAATAAGTAAAAATAAATAGACAAATAATGCAATAGAAACCATACGAACATTTCCCCTAAAAATAGGTGACAACTTAACAAAGGAATAAAATGGTGGAATAGAAGAAAATGAAGGGGGTGGCTGAGTTGTCTCCATATGCACTAGGCAAGTGGGCATTGCATACATAGTTCCATGGATGTAATTTCTAATAAAAACTTTAGGCCAAATGTAGTTCTCCTAGGAAATGGAAAGAATGTGATAATTGATGAAAAAAATATAATGGATGTGATAGAATAATAGGAATGGTCTTATAAAATGGCAAGTGCATGAAAGAAAAGTCCAAAAAGGATGGAGAAACTAAATGACAAGTGATTTGCTTGTAACTTAGTAAAGGTTCCCAAAATCCTTAAGGCAAAGAAGTGGTCAAATGTTTTGGTTTTTTCTAATGATTTTTGAAATGTTTTTGGAATTGTTTGAAGTATCTCAACTCAATTGAGAATGATGAGACACTAAATGGTTCAATCTCATAAAATGGTGAGAGCATTTAAACTAAGGTTGCTCACAAAATAGCAAGAGTGTGGCTTAGGTTGCTCGTAAAATAGTGAGAGAATGGCTTAAGTTGCTCATAAAATGATTAGAGTGTGGCTTAGGTTACTCACATAATGGTGAGAGCATGGTGTAAAAGGGTGCCTAAGCTAACCTCAACAAGTATCGAGTGTTACCTACATAGTCCCACAATAGGACCTCAAGTCACTATAGTTTTGCCTTTATAGTGGAGGAACTTGATGAGTGTAGCAGTCAATTCAAACAAAAATAGGCATAGGTGATGAAAAGGCATAGTACAACATAAGAAGTGGAAATTTGGTATGCCAAGGTTTAATGTTACCCTTAGTTTACTCATAGGTAGTTATAATTAGGACACAATGGCATAGATCAATGGCACTAATTTTTCCAAAGGTGGTTATAATTAGTAGCAAGACCAGTGGTAAGAAAGGAATAAAAAATGAAGGATATAACTATCAAAACTTTTGTCACACTATCCCAAAATACAATATCTATTTGAAGTACTTAAACCAATCGAGGAAACTGATCAGATACCTTGATGCTGAAACTACGTATTGAATGGAAAAAACCCAAGGTCAAATGAGTTAGGCTTTAGAATACACTTGGTCGATAGAATGGAATAAAAAAGTGGATATGGAAAAGAGATGGATAAGGATGGTATTTGTATAAAGAAGAATAGTGATAAAATGGCATAACTAAATCAATCCTTATAGATAATACACCTCAGCACTCAAGCATAGTACCACTTGAGATGAATAATATTCATCAGCTCTGGAATTTCATCTCCATCTAGTGTGTCAATCATGTATGCTTTTGATCCATAAATTTTAGTGATGATGAAAGGCTCTATCTAGTTTGGTTTAAATTTACCTTTATGATTCTTCTCAACTATGGTGTTCTTTTGGTTTTCTTTAAGAACAAGATCACCAAGTTTAAATGTTCTATACTTAACACATTAATTATAGTGGCCTTTGAGTTGGTTCTAATATGCTTGAATATTATTGAGTGTGGCTATGTGTTTCTCATCAAGTATGTCTAGCTCTTACAAGTGAGCTACTCGATAGTCATGATCATCTAAGACATGCTTGAAATAGATGCACAATGAAGGCAATTCAACCTTAATGAAAAGGAAGGCTTTAGTATTATAAACAAGTGAGTATGGAGTGGATCATATGGGGGTATGATGATTGGTATGGTATGCCCAAAGGGAAAGGAATATTTGGAGGTGTCAATCATGACCAGCATCATTGATAATATTTTTGAAAATATTGACAATGGTTTTGTTGGATGCCTCAGCTTGGTCATTACCTTGAGGGTAATATGTTGTATAAAAATGCTATGTGATGTTATATTTAGTACATATCTAGTCTACATCCTTGTTTTTTAATGATCCTCCATTATCAGATATAATGTCAGAGGGGATACCGTAGTAGCAAATGAGGTGGTTGAAAATGAATTTGGAAATCTGCTTTCTAGTCATGTAAGTGAGGGGTATAACTTCAACCCACTTAGTAAAATGTTTAGTGGTGGTAAGGATATGTTTATGGCCATAAAATGAAGTGAGGTTGATCTTCCCAATGAGGTCAAGTCCTTATGTAGAAAATGTCCATGGTGTCAACATCAATTTTTAAGGGGCATGAATCAGATTAGCATGCCATTGACATTTATCACACTTTTTTACATATACAGTGGCATTTTCATCCATTTTAGGCCAATAATAACTAGTACACAAGAGCTTTTTGGTAAGGACTACCCCACTATAATGAGCTCCACATATTCCTTCATGAATTTCTCTTAACACGAGCGTAAACTCTACCAATTTTAAACAATGAAGTAGAGTTCCATCAAAATGATAGTGATAAAGGGTGGATCCTAGTACAGTATAATGAGTGGAATGATGAATAAAGGCTTTGGTTTATTTTAGAGATAAGTTAGGTGGTAGGAATTGGTCATGAAGGTAGTTGTAAAGGTCTAAGTACCAAATAGAATTAGGACCAATAATATCACAAATCATAGCAATGGTTGAAGGTTTATGAGTTGATGCTAATAAATTATTTACGAGGAAATGATACTCTCTAGCTTTATCTATTTATCAAATTAAAGAGCCAATAGTATCCATGACATCCACAGTTCTATTACTATCCCTTGGTATGTGCTCAAACTAAATTTTGGCAATTTGTTGGTTAAGAGTGTTGACCATGGCTTTATGTAGAAACAACTTGTCATCTTTGGTCTAAAAATGATCTATGACTTGACTGATGATTAACTAATAATCACCATAAACTTAGAGATGAGATATATTCCAATGCACTACTTGTCGAAGCCCTGCAACAAGTGCTTCATACTTGGAAATTTTATTTTTATAAGGAAAGTTGATTATAAATGATTTAGGGATTAGATCCCCCTATGGTGTAATAAATAATAAGCCTACCCTTGATCTATATGAAGTAAATGAACCATAAAAACATAGATTCTAAGGCTATTTCTCAAGGTGTGTGTCAATGATGGTCATTATGGATTCATCAAGAAATTAAAACATGAGTGGCTATGTGTCTATGAGAGGTGCTTCAACAAGTTGATCTATAAGAACTTGTCCCTTGATTACCTTTTGTTACACATACTCTATGTCAAACTCACTGAGAAGCATGATCCATTTAGCCATTCTACCTTGTAAAGCTATTTTAGATAATAGATACTTGAGTGGATCTACTTTTGAAATGACCATGGTCATATTATTCAACATATAATGGTGTAGTTTCTAAGCTGCAAAGACCATGGCCATATAAGATTTTTCAATAGGTGCATAGTTATCTTTATATGTAACCAAGGTATGCCTTAGGTAGTACATAGAATGCTATTTTCCATTATCATCATGTTGAGCCAAGAGTGCCCCTAGATTGTGGTCGGTAGTTAATAGGTATAACAAAAATGGCTTTCCTGGCATAGGAGGTAATAAAACAAGTAAATTAACAAGATAGTCTTTGAGTTCTTGAAATGCTCTTTGGCAATGATCATCCCAGTGAAATGAAACTCCCTTATTCAAAAGGTGTGTAAATGGATGGCACTTGTCTACTAATTGAGAGATGAATCATTAGATTGACTGGATTTTACCCTACAAACTATAGAGTTGCTTTAAATTGGTTAGTGGTGGCATCTTGATTATAGCATGGACTTTAGTCAGATCAACTTAAATACCTCTTTGAGACATGATGAAGCCAAGTAGTTTGCCTAACTCATAAATAATTTCTTTAGATTGAGGCTAACTTTATACTCTTATAATGTTTCAAATATCTTACACAATACTACTAGATGGTTAGCCCTAGTTTTGGATTTTCCTAATATGTCATCAACATAGTCTTCAACAATATCATACATCATATAATGGAATATGACATTCATAGCTCTTTCATATGTGGCTCCAACATTATTAAGGCCAAATTGCACTACCTAATAACAAAATGTTCCCTATAAAGTGGTGAATGTTATTTTATGTTGGTCTTTTGGTGTTATTTTGATATGGTTATATCCTGAAAAGCCATCCATGAGTGAAAGCATTTCATAACCAGCCATAGAGTCAATGATAATGTCAACATTGGGTAAGGGAAAATAATATTTAGGACAAGCTTTGTTGATGTCTCAAAAATTAGTACAAATTTTGATCCCTTCAGGCTTTTTACTAATAGGTACCACATTAGAGATCCATTCTAAGTAGTTAATGGATTAGATACATCCTGCTTCTAAGAGTTTTTCCAACTCTTTCTTTACTAATACAACAATGTGAGGATGCATGTTATGTAACTTTTGTTTTACCAGTTTGGTGTCAGGATTAACCACAAGGTGGTGTATAACCAAGGTGGCGTATGAACCTAGCATGCTAGAATAGGCCCATGTAAAGATATCTACAAAATCTCTCAACAGAGATGTAAAGATGTCACATTCCTTCTCAATGAGAGATGCTCCTAATTTTATCCATTTTAGGTTTGATGGAGTCCTGATATTTACCTCTATTGTATATTCAACTAGAAGGGTCAAATCATCTTCTATGATAGTAGGCAACAACTTGAACTATTGAATTATGTTAGGGTCATCCATTAGGACTTTCTCTTCAACTTATTCTAAGCATGATGAATCTGAGTCCCCTAATGGGAGATCTATCCATATGACAAAAATAGTCATAAATTCTTAAAGAATTTGATCAAATAATTTTTGTTTCTCAAATTTTAACTCTAATCCACATGCAAGTTCATCATTAGTGGTCTCCTGTTCTAAATTCAAAGAATAACGAACACCCCCATCTAATGGCACCTGAAATAGGTTTTCACCACTAGACTGGCCTTTATCTTTACTTTTTCCCTAGTCAAAAAGCACCTCAAAAAGGTTTTCACTTTGGGGCCTCAATGTTTTACTTATTTGTTTTTGGATAAAGGTGTTCACTCTCACTCTAAAGCAGGCTATAGGATCCAATCTGATTAACAATCCTGATTTATGATCTCCCAACGGAACATTGTCTCTAAGGCCTAAAAAGTCACAAAATGCCTCATCATTCTGGAACTCATCAATCAACAAATTGGATTCTTGTTGGTCCCAATATATCAGTTGGGTATAATATAATGGCAAAGGGTTATGATGAATGGCCAAGGTAAGGGTACAAATGGAATTGTTATTAAATAGGTTGGTTTCAACTAGGTTATTAAAGGTGAAGCTATGATCAGACTCTACTTCACTGTCAACATCATCATCACTAGTCATTGGTGATGGAGTTTGAATAAGATATGTGGGGTCACTCCCAGATGGTTTAAATCCAAGTCCATAAGGTCATTCATACTTAGTCATGGTAATTGGCTCGATGGTTCCTTGATGATTTGATTTGAGCCCTCTTCCCTCATTATTGTGGCACTCCATGATCTTATTGGGAATAGGATACTTTGAATTTTTATAACAATTATCTTGGTTGTCATTGTATAATAATAATTCATCCCCTTTAAGAGGGTCAGGGCCTAGGCTAGATGTTGGTATAAATGTGATAGGTTTTTTACCTGCGTTCCTTTATTACCAATGCATATGTGGGGTGACTTTAGGTCACCCAAAGGTTTTTGGATTCTATGGAAGATTGGTAATATGAAATGTATCATGGGTCACATACTCTCTTAGTCCATTATCTGAAATGGTAAAATGATTAGAAGATTTAGGACGTGGCATGTGGGAAAGGAAATCCAAGGTATTAAGATCTATGAAATTATCTAGTGAAGGATCAATAAGTATGGCCTTTCCTTTTTCCTGCTTGTAACTTGGATTCATGTTATACTAATAATTATAGCTTTGAAATTTGGCCTCAAGATGTTTTCAATGTTCATATAGATGTAAATCTCCTAGAATATTCACTTTCATCCCTGAGTGGGAAAACTTGATATATTGGTGCAACATTGATGGGACTCCACAAATCTCATGTAACTAAGGCTTGCTTATAAGCATGTTGTATGATAACTCAAGATCAAGCACATGCCAAAGTTTATCATGGGTCAAAGGCCCAATGATAACTAGAAAACTAATGGTGCCTTATGATTCTCTTTCCTGATTATCATAGGCCTTGATGGTTATTATTTTTGGCTGGAGATTTGCCATTATGTACCCAAGAAGCTTGAAGAGCTTGAGTGACACTATGTTGAGGTTGGATCCATTGTCTATAAGGACACATTTCATTTTATGCCATTTTATATAAACCTCTATGTATAATGGATTATTATGGAGTGGGCCATGGGAGGACATATCACTTTGGTTGAATGTGACTTGTTGGGATGGAGCTAGGTGTCTAACCAAAGCTTCAAATTTATCAGGGGATATGTCACTAGCAATAGTGGAGTGGGTCACAAAATCATTCAAGATGTTTTTATGGATTATTTACATTCACAGTAAATCTAAAATAGAAATTTGTGCTTGTGTTTTTTGTAATTGTTTCACAATATCAAACTTGGTCGATAGTGAATGGTTTATTCTAAGGCTAAATGATTGGTTGGATGACATTCAAAGTGGTGGATGGTTGTGGGCCTGGGATAGTAATATTTGACCTTTGAGTTTTGATTGCATGATCAGGATTAAATATTGGACCATTATTGCTAACTGATGTTGGAAATGGTGTGGGACCAGATAGGACAAGTTTCAATTGCCAGTGCACTTGCATGTGGTCATGTGGCAAGAATGAGTTATCGATTAAGGTCCAAAATGGGAAGTCCTAGTTTTTTGGTTTACCTGTATGCATTCCTAGGTCAAAGAAGGATTATATATGTAATTTGGTTGAATTTTTTTGTTTATCAATGGTCTAGATTGATTAGTGTTTGGCCTAGGATTAATGGAGATGGTATTAATGCTACCCCATACAATATGACCTACAACCCTATTGTAGTCATGTGTAACTGCATGGTAGGTTTAGTAGTTACTATCATTCTGATCTTGGTTTTGTCCATTATTTTGTCATTGTGGGTTTCATTGCTAATTTTTTTGATTATGCTGGTTTGGCCTTTTATTTTGATACTATTGATTTTGCTACTACACTGGCCATTATTATTTTTGCTAATTATTTTGATGTTGCTGATTGTTATGTTAGGGAAAAGGGTTTTGATAAATCCCAAGAGTTTGATTGGAAGTGGAAGAACCATTATCCAATGTTATCTCCCCATTTTCCAACATATTCTTAATTAAATGCTTGATTTGGACACATCTTCATAGATTATGCCCGTTAACCCGATGATAGTCACATAATTTATTTCCATGGTACCAATCAAGATAAGGAATACCTTTTGGATAATGCTTTGGTATAGGCCAATTAATTAAATTAGTGGTAGAAATCTTTCAAAATATAGACTCAATAGGTTCTCCTAAGTCACTAAAGACATGGCGTGCATGAACGGTTCTCCTAAGAGGAGGGGTTTGTAATGGTAATGGCTACTATATTTATTGTGTAGGTCTTGGTTGTTGTGCTTGTGGTATTGTTTGGAGAGGTTTATAAGTAGGAGTAAGCTAAAAAGGTGGTACAGATGATGTTTACACCATTTGGACATGATGGGATTTGGTTACTCCATTTCCCACAACATTCTTATTGTGATTGAATTGCTTCGGTCTTTCTTGGTTATTGGCCTATGTTGGTTGTGAGGCTAATGCTTGAATGGGATGTTGGTCATTTTTATGATTGGTACCTTTATTTTGATTAGTTTAATTAAGCTTGATGACTCCTTTATTGATGATCACTCACTTAATCAACAAGCCTTTGTCAATGATTTTCTTGAAAGTATGCACACATTGTAGTTCTAGATGGTAAGCTATCTCACTATGCAAATTTTTGGTAAACACAGTATCTAATTATTTATCTGGTAAACCATGGGTGAAATGTCTTGCAAGGGCTCTCCATCATTGTAAATTACTTGCAAAACTCTCATCAAATTTTTAAATTACTTGAAAAACTCTCATCAAATTTTTACTTTGCTTGCATTAAGTCCACTAATGAAATCTCATGCTCGAGATTATAGAAAAAGTGATGCATAAACTTATCAGAAAGATCATAAAAATCCATTACTGAATTTTTGGGAAACTTTAAAAACCACTCCAAGGCTTGTCCAACCAAGTTCCTTGGAAATAAAAACAAAAGGTATATGTCATTATATGCCACTAGTTGACATGTGACAAAGAATTCGATCAAATGAGCCTTTGGGTCACCTTTCCCTTTGTATTTATCAAATTTTGATAGTTCATATCCTAGAGGAAATGGTATCTACAAATAATCCATGTTGAATAGATAGGAACATATGTCATCCAATTTAAAATTTTTAGTTCGTTTACCAACTTGAATGGTAGAAATTACATCCTTCATCAATTACAATTCTTGGGACAAGAAAATGGAAGGAATATTGGTTTGAGGGAGAATATCAGTTTGGGTAGATGGTTGGGAGGCCACAAGTGGGACACTTTAACTAGGGTATGATGGATATACCTATTGGGGTATATTAGTTTGGTTGGGGAATAGACCAAGAATATGCATATGTGGATTAAGATGTACTTTAAATTGCACAATTAGTTGTGTGATATTTTGGTTCGAGTTAGTGATAAAGGTTTGACTTAGAGGATTTTGTGGTAAGGATAGAGGGATATAAATATATTGTGCCTATTATGGTTGAAAAGGGACATACTACCGACTAATAAAACCATGCTATTGAGTAGGAACTTGTGGAACAAGACCTTGTCTCTAAATTTGTGGCACATTTTGAACCAACATTTGTCTAGTAGGTACCTAAGAAACATGGGGAAATCTTTGTTTCATAAATCCCTATGAGTAAGTGAAAGTAGGTTACAAATTTGGCATCTATCACTGACCAATATTTTCACATTATTGACTAGTCATTACTTGGTTTTGGATTGGCATATTAGTTTGTGACTAAAGAGGTACATTCATCATTACCTATCAAGGTGGAACATTAGTTACCCTTGATTGAGGTGGCAATGTATTTGTCCTCTATTGTGTTGATACACTAGATTGTGCTTGTTGTTGTAGAATACTAATCATTACTTATTGAGGAGTAGGGTTCATCACATTTTGTCATTAAGGCATGACATTAACCATTGTTTGATTACCTAATCCCATAGGTTATACACTTGAGGAAGCATTTGATTGAGGTTGGGGTGTAGAAACCCCTATTCCTTGGTATAATTATCCACTCATGAGATAGACTACAGGTACTTGTTATTGGCTAGTTGTTTGTGTCTTAGTACCACTTTGATCAATATTGGATGTTATTTGCACATTATCCACTATGTTTGGCTCACTATTCTTTGTAGAGGTCAAAGATACTTCTTCAATAATATGTATATGCATCAAGTTATCTATCAAATTAGTTTGTATGAATGGGTTAGAATTTAGATTCTCTTGTCCAGTTAACTCTATCAACACTCCTATTGAAGGAAATAGGTCAATAAGAGGCTTACTTACCATGTTCATATGATTGAAATCATGTGCTAGATTCAGGTAGGTTTGATACATTGTCTATATTTAATTAAAGTGGTCTTCCTTGATATTTTTGTCTCAATCAGATATATCAGGATCTTGGTACGTTATTTAGACTAGAGCCATAGGATTGCTAGAAAAAGCCTATTTATCGTAAATGATATTGTGGGGCACTCTTACTAGACTTGGTAAATTTTCATGGGGGAATTTAGCTAGAAAATTGGCCCCTACCTCTATGGCTCTAACCAAAATCTCATCTTTATTCTCTAAAAAATGTCACTCAAATAAAATTGGATCATACGTGGAAGTCGTATTAGTATAATATGACTATTGAAGTGCTGGCTCATCCACTACAGGTATTGTGTGGTTTGCTCTTGGTCTTGTTCTAAATAAGGTGGTGTGTTAACTAGATAGTTAGCCAATGGATCTTGGCTTTGTGCCCCTGATTGAGTATTATAAGAGGGATAAGAATCCATCTCATTAGTAATATTATCCACATAGGGGTCTTGTACCATTTATTTCTATGAAACTACATTACTAATCCCTATATTGTACATGATTCCACTATGAGTGTAGGAATACATGTTGGGATCCATAGTCAATTCTTTTACAATAAAAGGTCAAAGAGTTCTATAAACTCTAAAAAGGAAAATGTCTAAAACAAATGATGTTCTAACTTGGTCTAGACTCATCAAAAGGATCAAAATGTTAATGTAAATCTTTGTGAGTAAACAATCTAGCATGAAGTATCTAACATTTCACTATTCACATAAAGATAAGCAAGTAAATGGACCTAAAATCAAAATGCCAAACTCTAAGGTCAAAGTATTTCAAATTAGTCAAATCTAGGAATTTAAAATTTGTTAGGTCTTTTGGACAAACATGACATCAAAATCTAGTCTCAAACAAGGCATGTGCTAGGAATCTTGGCCAAATAGTGTCAAAATCTAGACTTTGCAATAGATGAAAGTTTAATCTAACAGATTTGAAACACTTCTAACAAACACTAGGCATTTGATTCTTGGACATGAACTTAATCAACTAGGTGTAAGGTATGAAACCAAAGGCACTTTAGAAATATTTTATTTTCTCACAAAAAATGGTATAAAACTTGGTTGTTTTGACAAACAATCTAGACAAAACTTAATAGTATAATTGTTTTAGACAAAAGATCACAAAATTACACTTGGATTGGTCTAAAAATGAAGGAACAAATCTAGAAATATATGCAATATGGTTTATGAAATAATTTTTTAAATTTTTTGGGTAGTGTAATGTGTTATACTACCCAAAATTTGTGACAAAAAGGTTTGTTTCAAAAACTATCTAAGGCAAATATGTTTTCCTATAATTTTGATAGCATAACACTACTTTTCTTGACTCAAAATATTGTGGTGCATAGACTCAAAGTGTAAGTGTTTAGCACCAAATGGCTTAAGTCTATCAAGTGATGACAATTATTAGGAGTCTTAAATTTCCTTCAACCCAAATTGGAAATTAAACCTAATTTACCTCAATTTTAGTGCAAATGGTGAACCCACTTAACACATCAACCCTATGAACTTATAAAAGTGCAATTTCAAATTTAGATTATAAGTGAAGGACTTAAACAACTTTGTTAAAGGTCTAGACTCAATTGGGCAGCATAAATACACCACATTGGATGATATGACTCTCAAGCTTTTGATGAACCTTTGAACAAGGAAATTTGATGATCCGGACAACAATTCATATGACAATTTGGGTGATGGGTCCACCCCATTTGATGGCGGAACTTCCGAGAGCCATAACTTTTGCATCATAGCTCCAATTGACTCACCGTTTGAACCGTTGAAAAACTAATAATGAGGGGAACATTGTGAGATATTATGAGCTTTTATTAATGAATTTTGACCCCCTAAAACCCAAGGGAAGTGTCCTAAATTTCAATTTTAGTAGTGCAGTCTAAAAATAGTAAGTTTCTAAAAATAGTAATTCCTCGAATTCTGTATTGTTGTAAATCATGAAAGTCAAACCAGTTAATCTCCCTCAAGATTGGTGACCTTCCATATCCTCCCCACACCTTCAAAACATGTATAAATAAAGATGTAACCCAAAATGGAAATCAGACATCTCTTCTCAGAGATAAGCATATGTTTGGGTCTGCAATTTTGATAAATAAAACATCTTTTTTTAGAGATAGTATTATTTGAATTGTGTTGTTCTTATTTCTAAATTATATTTCAACCAAATATTTTTGAGTTTTGGATCATTTGATGATCTCACATGGGCAACATAATGCCTCTTTTTTCAAAGGAAAATTTGGACTATGTGTTTGGTTTGGATTATTTGTTTACACCAAGTTTTGACTCCAAATAAGACTTTAATATAGGATAAGACCAAATAATTAA
This sequence comes from Torreya grandis, assembly GCA_037957365.1. Taxonomy (NCBI): domain Eukaryota; kingdom Viridiplantae; phylum Streptophyta; class Pinopsida; order Cupressales; family Taxaceae; genus Torreya; species Torreya grandis. The sequence continues at coordinate 52,538 of JARHVA010000815.1, forward strand.
TCACTCTTAGATCCTAAATACACAAGGTTTCTTGTTATTTTTGGAATCTATCAATATACATCATTTGAGAAGATTTTAAGTGTTCATCCAAATGTAAATACACATTATATAGTAGGGGTTTTACACCCCCATTCTCTCAAATGATAGTACTGTGACATGGACCTTGAGGTACACCTTGCACTAACAATACTTCCATAATAAGTGGGGATTTTTCTAAGATCTAACAAGTATCTAAATGATCTAATGGAATCAATTGCACAATGACTTTCATGCCAAACAATGTAAAATAAAAGCATGGATTTTGGGTTCATATCACTTGGCTTATTACAAAAAAATTTAGTCCTTTTTGTAATCACTACATCCTACTATTTTCTTAGTGTAGTGCGATGTCCAAACTGCCACTACGTCCTTTGTGCAACTATAAAGGAGAAAAATAAAGTTAATACTAGGAGGTGAAACCCTAGGTCAATGCTTCCCTAAAGAACTTGTAGGAGGTGATAAAGTACCCCTCACAAGCCAAGTTTGTATAAAAAATAAAGAAAACATGAAATAGAAATACTTTATGGTTATTATCAAGGTCACCCAAACTTTGACAAGTTTTTGGGGAGTACTTTAGATGGCATTCTATCTAAGCCTTGGACTAGGCTACTTGTAATAGGAACGGTGTTTTTGATTCCAAGGGTTCCCTATAGGGGAAAAATGGAAGAGCATACACGCAACATTCCTATTTTTGACAAGGATTTAATATAAAAAAATATTGTAAACAAGAATTGACAAGTGTGTTCAATTTTAAGCCTAAATGAAAGTGAGGTGGTGTTCATTTGACCCCTTGGTTTTAGTCACAAACTTTGAAAGCAATCATCATAAACATCTTTTTTTTGTTAAACACCAAAAGAAGGTTCCTAATTGATTTTTAAGTATGCAAAAGGTGATCTAAAACATGTTTTTAGCAAATTTTTAAGCTTGGTCCTATAGTAAAAATGGTATCATGTCCTTTAGCTTTAAAGTTCTTTTTGGTTTGAAATAATGAACTTTGGAAAAATAGATCTCAGGTCTATGTTTTTAGAAAAACACAGTGACCGACATTGGTTATATACACTCGACAATAGTTACCTTGGCTAATAGATGTTGATTTTGATTTTTATAATTGACATTGATTAAGATATGTAGCTGATGTCGATCTTACTTATTGACATCAGTTACTGTGTAAAACTGTGGCAACCAAAAATGGCAAAATAAAGTTAGAAAATCAATTTACAAGAGTTTTAAGGGTCCAAATAAATATTTTAGAGTTTTAAAATGATCTTCTTCAGGTGTGAGATGCATCTAGTCCCGCCAGGTATACCATTATGTGATCTAGGAATTTGACTCAAGAGAGGATGGTTAGTATGGTGTTAGTTCCAAAATGAAATAAACACAATAATAGCATAACATCTCTAGGCCTAAACACTAGGGAGAGATTAGTTAACAAAAATAAATGATAAACACAACTAAAAGTAAGGAATAAAACACGAGAATTCCTTCACCTTCCTTAGATGCTCTAAATACCTTTGTAGTAGTGGCTTGCTTGGCTTATGCTCATGAAGTCCTTGGCAATGGAAGCTTGGATACCTCCATCTATCCTTGGCACCTTTAGCTTGTGGCTTGGCTTGGCTTAGAATCAATTTGGCATGGTAATACTATTTGAAATGTCTCCTTGAAGATATTTTTGCATTATATCTTTGCACCAAAATAGCTTAGAAATGATGTTGTGAGGCCTCCTATTTATAGATTTTTGCAAATGTCTAGAACCAACCTAAACTATCCATCCTGAGATTGAGATGTGTGATTAAGGATTAATTCAATTTTTGAAATTAAGTTTTTAATTATCCTCATCATAATATTGCAAGAAGGGGAAATTAAGAGGCATGGAGGTCATCATGGAAGGCATTGATGAGGAATGGAGGGCATGAATCTTGATATTTGTGGCATTTATGGCCTAGGGATGTTTTCCCAAAAAATGAGGTCACTTGATGATGCAGATATTCAATTTTCATTTCCAAAAATAAGTATTCAACAATTTTACATGTAATTATTGATTAGGTCTTGATTTGGGTTAATTAGTTCTTAAGCATGATTAAGCACTTTGTGCACAAATTACTCAAAATGATTAGAATGTCTTGTTATTGGTCCAAAATTCAACTAGATTAGAATTGGAAGTCACTGTCAAATGCATTGGAACCATAATACCATTTAGGATGTTACCAACAACAAATAATAAAGGCACACATCTTTTAAAATATATTTTATAGGAAAGATCAATTCAGAGCACCTAGGTGTAAAATTGGCACTTTAACTCAGAATGATCTAATCAAAGTTAGCTAGCCCATAAATTGCATTGCCCCATTTAGGGATACCCTAGCTAAAATCAGTACTTGAATATGTCATTTTCACATCATTTAATGTTTTTTTTATCATTTTTAGGCTAAATTGTGCATTTTAGATGAAAATTGTCAAAAGCTTGATTAGAGGTTATTAGTGGCCAGATTTAGGTGTCTAAAGTTAGTAGTACAGTCATGCCTAAAAAGATTATAGACAAGCTTGGAATTGTGTATAAACCAAACACTAAAGGAGTATTACATATGGATGGGTCACCAACAAAGATGGTAGGCATCATCAAAGATATGAAATTAACTTTACATGCTTGTCTTAATGTTATTATTTAGTAGGATGTTGTTGTGGTGGACTTGCCTCCTTACTTTGCTATGTGTCTTTCAAGAGATTTCACCTCAAATATTGGGGAATATCTATCATCTGATTGGAATTATTTGATGTTAAAAATTAGGTATGGTACCAAGGTAATAATTCATTATAAACCTATTGCACATTTTCATATGGAGCCATATATGCCAAGTGGTGTGAATACTAACTGTATCATCTTAGATGAAATGCTTGAATCTAATGAAGTAGAAATTGAATCACCTTTTGATGGAGTTCCATATTTGTTTCTTGATGAGTGGGATTCTACTTTGCATTATCATGATCCTTACAAGCTGGTTGAATAAGAAGGACTTGGTGTGTGCTGCCTTCATGAGAATGATGCACCAATTCTAGCCATGGTCAAAGAAGATGAGTCTAATGAAGGTTTGTGGCAATTGTACTTTGATGGATCAAGAAATAAACATGGAACTAGATCTGTAATGATGTTGGTCTCTACATCAAAGAAAAGGTATTTCTCTTCTATTAACTTCTAGTTTGGCTATTCAAACAATGTTGTTGAGTACGAAGCACTAGTTCACGGTTTGCAGTGGGTTAGGAATATGCAAGGCAATTCATTGCAAGTGTTTGGTGATAGTGAGCTTGTAGTCCACTAAGTAAGAGGTCTAAAAGTGTGTAATTTTTTTTCTTGAATATTAAAAGCATAGAATTTGGGATTTCCTTGAGGATTTTTAGGCTTTTAAGATTCAGGCAATACTAAGAGGTAAGAATAAACATGCAAACAGGTTGGCTACAATTGGGTCACAATTCAATGTCCCAATTGATATAAAAGGTGATAAAATTTAGTCACATATAAATGTGGTTGTAAGGTCCTTTGTTCCAGATAATCATGATAATTGGTAAGTGTTCGAGGATGATAATCAAATTGTGAGATTCTTGTAAGAAGAGGCTAAGTTTTCTTCAAAAAACCAAGCAAAGCACTTACAACAGTATGGTGATCAGATTGTGCAACTAAAAAATAATAATTTTCCCAGGAGATTGGTCACACTTGAGAAAATTTTCAGTGGTGATGATGAGCTAAGGAAGGAGAAGTCATCATTGTCAACAAAGGAATAACATTATGCCAATGTAGAGATTATAGCTCGTAAGATTTTGAAATTGAATAAGGTATGCACTCCTTAAAAAAATCAAGCTTTCATTAAGTTATGCACAAGTTTTGCTGATATATTTACATGGAATTATAGTGATCTCAAGGGATTTGATCCAAGTTTGGCTCAACACACCATTGAGTTAGAGGAGGAGACTAAACTAGTAAGACAAAGACAAAGGCCAATCAATCTTAAACTTGAGCCTTTGATGAAAGTTGAGCATCACAAGCTCATAGAATTAGCTATTATGTTTCCAATCAAGAACTCAACTTAGGCAGTAAACCTTGTTCTAGTATGGAATAAGAATCGTGAGATTTTTTTGTGTGTTGATTTTCATTATTTGAATAGGGATTCACTTAAAGATCCTTATCCATTACCATCAATAGAAAAAAAATTATAACTTGTTACAGGTTTAGAGAGGTATTCTTTGTTAGATGGATATAGTGGCAATCATATTTTGTTCAAGGAAGAAGACCAATTTAAGACAGCCTTCACAACCAAATGGGGGACATTTGCATACAAAAAGATGCCATTTGGTTTGTCTAATACTGGAGAAACCTTTCAAAGAGCCATGGATATAACATATAAGGCCTTCTTAATAGGTTTTAAAAGAATGTAGAAGATCACATGGTTCATCTCAAGCAAGTGTTTGAAAGGTGTAGGTAATTTGGGGTATTTCTAAATCCCAAAAAGTGTGTTTTTTCCATTCATGAAGGTAAGCTTCTTGGACATGTTGTTTCAAAGCATGGATTAATCATAGATTTTGAAAGGATTGAATCCATTATCTCACTTTCCTTGTCTAATCACAAAAAGTATATGCAAAGCTTCTTTGGGAAAATTAATTTCATAAGGAGATATATTTCAGATTTTGCCATTTTAGCTAAGCCACTTACAACCATGTTAAAGAAGGAGTAAATAGTTTTGAAGATATTAAGAGGGCCATAGCTAGTGATCCTATGCTTATAAATCTAGATTTCATAAAGGATTTCATTTTGTATACTTATGCTAACATGGACACCATTTCAAGAATTCTTATGCAGTAGAATCATGAAGCTTTGGAGCAGCCAATAGCCTTCTTCAGCCAAGGCTTGGAAGAGTATAAAATGAGGTATTATTTTTTTGAAAAGAATGTACTTTCAATCATAATATCTCTTTAAAAGTTTAGATACTTATTTTCTAACAATATGATACACCTAATGGTTGCCTATTCGAGCATCAAGGAGTTCCTTCTGAATAAAGATATAAATGAGAGGAGAGCTAGTTGGATAACCAAGGTAATGGAGTATGATGTGGAGCTTAAAGTCACAAAGTTTATTAGAGGTAAAGGAATTTTTGAGTACCTATCTCAAGACTTGCAAGAGACTAATGAGGTTGTTTTGGTGATAAATGATGAAGAGATTGCAATTGTTCATACCTCACCATCCAACTAGTTTCATGACTTGGTAAGCTATCTCCAAGATGGTATTTATCCCTCTCATCTTAGTGCTTCATTTAAAGTATATTTTAGATTATAATCAATTCCATTTTTGCTTTTTGATGGTGTTTTGTTTAAGAAAGATATTAATGGCATGTTCCTAAGATGTATAGAGCCAAGTCGAACTCAGAGATTGCTTGAAGAATTCCATGATGGACATGGTGGAATTTTTTTTGAAATAAATATAGTCCTTAATATCATGATAGTTGGGTACTATTATCCTAGTATATTTGGTGATTACCATGCATGGGTTAGAAAGTGAAAATAGTGTGCTATGTTTGTAGGGAAAGTGAAACTTATAGCCTTACCTTTTCAGCCAATTGCGGTGGATCAGACCTTTATCCAATGGGGATTAGACTTTATTGGACTCATTAATCCTCCTTCAAGTTCAAAACATAAATGGATTTTAACTACTACATATTACTTCACATGTTGGATAGAAGTAATGGCATTGAAAGAAGCAAACAAAACCAATGTTATAGATTTCTATGAAGGTTTGCTTACTAGATTTGGAGTTCCTTCAACTATTATTTATTGATAATGCAATGGAATTTGTGGGGTCTAAGATTAGTTGATGGGCTGTCCAACATGGAATTTACCTTAGCACTTTATCAAATTATTATCCACAAGGAAATGGCCTTGTTGATTCTATAAATAAGAACCTATTGAGGATCATAAGAAGGATTATTGAAGACAATCAGAGGTCATGGCATCTCAAATTGAAGTCAGCTCCATGGGATGATAGGATCACCTACAAAAGATCAATATCCAACTCTCCATACAAGTTGGTATATGGTAAGGAAGCAAGTTTACCCATTTCTCTTGAGTTTCTTGTTTTAGAACTAATGCATCAGCTTGAGTTGTTGGAGAATGAGCCTATGGAAATTAGGTATGTTGAGCTTATGGAGATGGAAGAGCTAAGATATCAATCCATGCTATCCATGGAGATTCATCAAGCACAAGTGAAGAGAGCTTTTGACAAAGGAGCTTCTTCATGAAGTTTTAAGGAAGGATATTTGGTCCTCAAGTACGATGAGGATAAAGCTAAACCAGGAAGACACATAAATTTTGACTCCCTTTAGAGTGGCCCATATACAATCTCCAGCTGCAAATCCCACAATTCCTTCTAACTTGCAAAGATGGATGGTCAGGAGCTTCCAATCCTAGTTAATGGGATACATCTGAAACATTTCTGTTGAAAAGCAAAGCTCCTTGTACATAGTTTTTTTCCTCCAAGTGTTGTTCAAGCACATTAGTTTCATTCTATTTGGTCTTAATAAGTACTTGTTTGCACATTTTCTTTATTAGTTAGCTTTCCTATTTTATGTTTACCTTCTATTTTAGAGGATGAAGGTTACTTCTTGTCTGGTTAAAGGAGATTTGTAGTCATGGACTAGGTTTACCATTATTTTGTGAGTTCAATATCATGTTTATGGTCTGAGTTCTCAAGCATAGCAGGCATGTTTCCCAGTTGAGTTGCCAAAATGTTGACAATTTTGACACTACAGGTCAAAATTGTAATCTTTACCATTTGAAACTTTATAGTTCATCTTGTGAATCAGTTTTGGGTCCTAAATAGTTCAAAGAATTGTTCAAGTCTAGTCTCTTTCTTTTAGGAGAATTTTCCAAATATAAATCTCAAGGGGCATATTTAAAAGCAATGGAAAGTTATCCTAAGCATAGTCAAGAGCATGACGATGAAATGTTTATCTTTATGGTTTTTTGGTTTTGGAGAAATGGCATTCTATGTTAGATACATGGAGTTTTGTGAGAAGTGAATACAATGACCAAGATTGCATCTTGATCCTAATTCACATGTCCACCTATAGCATGAACAAAGTAATAAAAATTCAAGACACAAGCATAAGTCACAGCCAATAATTTTTGATATTTGCCAAGGCAACAAGGTTTTAAAGTTTCAAAAGGATATTAAGGTGGATTACTTTTCATGAAAAAGAAGCAAGATAAGTGGGAAACCTAATGAAATAATTTCCTTAGGCTAAGTGATTGGAATAATTTCCTCAAACTTTTTATCTAAGAGAAAAAATTATGAAGGACTTTGCATTTTGTCTGAAGGAAGGGACATTACAAGAATCTCAAAGGGGATATTCCCTTCAGGAAAGTTCTTTTACAAAAAATTGAAGGTCACTTGGAACAGGTTAAAAGGACATTACAGGAATCCAAAAGGGTATGTACCCTTCAGAAAAGTTATTTTGTAGGAAACCCGAGAGGGCACTTGGAAAAGTCTGAAAGGCAACTTGAAAAGTGAAAGAAAGGTTCAAATCCTTCAGACGTTTTATCTAAAGGAAAGGAAATGGTCAATTTAGTAATCCCAAAGGGTATGTGCCCTTTAAGAAAGTTCATTTGAGGAAAACTTGAAGGGTAAATACCCTTTAGGAAAGTTAAAAATCCTAAAGGGCAAAAGACAAAAACTTGAAGGGCACTTTCCCTTCAGGGAAGTCCATTTTTAAAGATGAGGACCATTATAAAAATTTTGAAGGGTAACTACCCTTCAAGAAATTTCAAAAAAAGGAATCCTAAAGGGTATCTTCCCTTTGAGAAAGATCAAATAAAAATTTTAAGGGTTATTATCCCTTTAAAAAAGGAAGATAAAGGTCCACGAAAAAGATAAATACAAATAGCAGAACATGCATAAAAATGAAGAACCAAAAAATGCAAGAGATGTCAATAACCAATAAATAAATGAACACATTCTACAACATACAAAGTGGCCCAAAACAAGATTAGACATGTCTAAGATGTGTAACCATTTAAAACATGACACCTTAAGTTCTAAAATAGAGGCTCAGTTACATGAAGAACTCAAGGAGTTTAACGTTGGAGAGCTTAACAAGAAATTTCATGAATGCATGTTTGTTTAGCTTATTGAAAGCTTGTAACATTCTAACAGTTCAAGTAGACTTCCAAATTTAGTTTTGGAGTTGACTAGCCTTGCACTATGGTTGACAAGTCATGCATGCATGTTTGTTTAGCTTGTTGAAAGCTTACAATGTTCTAGTAGTTCAAGAAAGGTCTTTTTGAATATTTGATGTGTTGTTCATGCATGAAGAAGATTAGCTCAACATCAATTTTCAATGCCAAAAGAAGTTTTCATGCAAGCATAAGACAAAGGGATTTATTTTTAGGTCTTTGGATAACAAAAGTTGAATTTGAGTTGACTTATCTTTTATTTTTAGTGTCAATCTCTTGGTTGTTGTATACATTTATATATAAGTTGGTTTTTTAGCCTTGAATTGTATCCCTCTTTTGGTAAGACAAAATTCTACTAAAGATTGAGTTGTAACATTTTTTATATTAATAGCACTATTATTTTTAGATTTTAATTGCTGGTATAGTGTATTCATGCCATTGATTTACTTAAGTGATAGATTTTTCTTTCTTGTCAAGTCTTGATTCTTACCTAGTTACTACCTGGTCAGATTATATAGGTCATGTTCCATGTTTAATATCTTTTGGTTGAGTTTACAGTGGATGTAAGTGGTTGTTTAGTGCCTTGAATTAGGCTTATTCCATCATTTCCCTTAATCTTTGATCACAAGATAGAACCTTTTCATGAAATACTTATTCATATTGGTCAATTGGAGTTAAAATTTTAGCCTTTCTCCTATCTAAATAAATGTGTTTAGGATCTTTAATTGAGTGGATCAACCAATCATTCAGGTGTATCACCATCATTAGATAGGATTTTCTTTCAAGTTTTATTTTTCTCTTTTCCTATGCAGTTTGTAGCATAGAGAAAAGATCTTAATTGATACACCAAAGGGAGCTAGCCCTTATAATCTAGAGATTCAATCCACTGATTAAGTCACCCATAACATAGGATTATTTCCATGTTTTAGTAGACTATGAAGGCCTAAAAATACCTTCATAGAGGTATAAGTCTAATTGACAATAGGAGTCATCTAAAGCTAAGACAAACAAATAGACCTTTGACCATTGAATATAAACTTTGATCAAGACAAAGACTACTAATTGACTACCTCAACCACACAAAGTAAAAACACACACAAAACAAGACAAAAAACACACACGTGCTTAAAGCATTTAGTAGAAGCAAAAACAAAATATTATTTACAACTAAAAACATAAGCATACCTCCCTCCTACATCAAATGAGAAGTTTTAAACTCCTCTTTATTCATTACATGAAGGATTTAGTGAGGCATATATCTTTCTGATCTCTAGCTTTGATGCCTAAAATTTTTCACAATGTTTTCCAACTTCATTGACATGATATTTAATGAGAACCAAGTAGATCCAAAAAAATTATCTACGGGGATGAATTCTTCTCATGTCCAAATAGCTTCAACTTTCTGATATGATCCTTTAATTATAGTTTCAAATTGTGATTCAATAAGGCATACCTTCTTGTCTCCCATTGTGCTCTCAACAAGACTAGGCTTCCTCTCAACTGTAAGTTCTTCTAGCTCATCAAGGAGCTTTGAAAATTCTATCCAATCTTGATCATTGTCCTCCATGGAAGACTCTTCATTCACCTTGTCATATACTTGGCCTTCAACTTGGTAAAGCTATTCAAACTCTTAAAAGAGCTCTATTTACAGTGACCAATCATCCTTGTCCTCTTTGTCATATAATACCACTACCTCTTCATTCTTGAAATGGTAATCCATAACCTCATGATTAGACATTGAGTGTTCTTATGTAGCTCTTTCTTAAAATATTGGGCACATTCCTCATGGATACACATCCCCTTAAATATGGAAGCAAGAGTTTGTGAATTGTCCTTTTGTTCACCAAGGGGAGTCCCTATGGTGATCTCTTCCTCATAATTACTTATGAGGTCTTTTTTATCAACCATGAATTTATCTTTTTCATCTTCACTTAATCTTATCAAGATAGGCTCTTCTTCCAAGATTTCCTCTTTGCCACAAAGAAAGCATTCTTCATTATCAACCAAACAAGCAGATTCAACATAAGAACCTACCTCTTATTCATCACTTAAGACCTCTTGAAGACTCTCAAAGTGAACCTCAGCTATCATAATTTGATCTTGTTTGTTAAGGGCTGAAATATCTTCAACTTATTTCATGGTGATGCCAAGACTAGGCATTTTGAAATTTGGTGACTTAGCCAAATGAGGCTACCAAGGAGTTGCATTATCTGCAAGTAAGAGTTTTTAATTTTCTTCAACCAAATACTCTTCCTTAGGTTCCCACACAATAGGTCCATCAAGGCAAAGGGTGATGTGATGAGGACAAAAGGAACTAGTTTTTGGAAGTGGGACATAGGGCTCAAAATCAGATTGAGAATGCAAAGTAAGAGGCTCTTTGGGAAGATCTTGAGGAAGGGGAGATGGGGTGTGTTTAGGCATAGGATATTATTTTTGGTATAAACCTTCCATCACCTCTTGAATTATCAATTTCATCTTTGCTTCTAACTCCTCCATTTGCTTAGATAGGTTCTCTTGGAAAAAATTTTCTTGAAGGTCATAAGAATCATTATGAGCACATGGAATGCATGAGGGCTTCCATGGAACATAAGAATCTTCTTGAGGAAGGGTGGGAGGTACTTGAAAAGGATTAAATCCATTCTCTACTTCACACTCTTTGAAAACTCTTTTATCTTCCTTCTTTCCCCATGATTCCACTATCTTACTCCAACTTAGGATATTAAGATTAGAGGTCTCTTTTTGATGTGGTGGGGATGCAATGTGAGAGGGAAATGAGGGTTTGAACTCCAATTTTTTTCCAACATGGACTGTTGCATATTCATATTTTCCAACTTAATTTTCCTATCAAGATTAGTTTCAAACACAAGATTTCTATTTCCAACTCTCTCCTCCAATTGATTGGGAAAAGGATTAATTTGATAGGCTTGATTTGGATCATGAGTAGGGGTTATGTATGGCTGATAAGAAAATTGAGGAAGTGGATATGAAGGTTGATAGACTAGGTAATGCTGCCTCTCATTAATTCTTATCTTATCTTCCAAAGATTCAATCAAACCACTCACATCTATCATATCATTTATAATCATTTACCAATTGGCTCCTTCAATAGGTGCCCACTCTTTTTGGACTAACTCTAATGCATCTCTAACCCTTTTAATAAGACATTGAGAAGGTTGGCTATATGACTGGTAAGAATCATGTATGGGATAGATATGATCATATTGAGGCTAAAAATAACCATATTGGGTTTGATACACTTAATAATAGGGTTGGTTAATAACTTACTCATATTGATAGGGAATGTCATAAGCTTGGAAGGTCTCACCAACTTGTGTGAAATTGTACTTAACGCCAAGGCCAGCAATGAAAATTCATTAGGAAACAAGAACACAAAATAAAATGTTACCAAAAATCTTCAAAGGATCACTTGGGCTACTTGGCTAGCTGATATAGTTTCAGGGTCAACATTGATGCTTGAATAGATGCATCCAAAGGCTGATTATTGAGAGATAACACCAAAAATATATCAATTTCTTGGACCAAGAGTCCCACAAGGCATGCCAAAAACTGTTTTCACTTGTATTTTCACCCTTTTAGGAGATTAAAATATCTCCTCATCCATGTGGAATAATAGAATCACCTCTAAGCTTGTGGGAAGCCTAAGGAATGAGGTGAATCTCTAGATAGGGCTATCTCCCTTGATATACCACTTTGGATTGCAACTACTACTAAACTTGGGGGGGTGAAAAGGGAAAAGGATAAATAAAATAAAACTAATATAAGGGAGGTGATACAAAAAATAACATGATTAAATCCAACCATATGCATATTACACTTTAAATCAAAGGACAAACTAAACCTACACTTCTCCAATCTTCATCTTCTCACATCAATGTTACATTATGAGGTTATGGATAAATGTGAAAAGTTAGGAGGATTTAAAAAGAGGCATATGAGGAAAATAATGAAAATAATAACTAACTCAATCATTTACATCTCCTAAAACACTTCACATTCCCCATAGGAAGAAGCTTTTTAACTATAAATAGGATGAAAGAATGACCAAACATGCTAAGGAATCCATAGTCTTCACTTATGCAAAATCAAACATTCCAAATGAACACACTAATAATATTAATGGAAGAGGTAAAAATAATTTTGATTATTGATCAAAAGGTATACGTTTGAATAGGGATTCACCATACTTAGGTGGAGCATCTAATACAATGCCAAAATGGCTAGTTCTTATAGAACTTGTGTGAGAGAGAAGAAGAGAGAAGTCCAAGGGTCACAAGGACACTTATAAATATGATAAAAGGAGTTAATTGTGAATTTTGAGAGGTAATGGTATGAACCATGTAAGGTATGGAGGTACAAATTTTAATCCAAGTCATAAACCTCATGAAAAGTGGCAAGAAACTCCCCATTATAGCTCAAAAAATTTGCTTGCATGATTAACCCTATTTAAATGAATTATAGCTGATTATGACTAGGTATGATGATTTTAATGAAGTTTAAGGACATAATAAATTCATCTACATGCATTATTTTCAATATTGGTCCTTTAGAATCAACTGGAAAGGACCAATCATCATCTATTGTCTAGAAAACTGCTCTTCCATGCACCCTGCACACTTGGCCTCAAAATTATCATCATTTGCTCATGAATTTACATGGGAAGAAGTGAATTAAAATTTTAAAGTCCCTAAATGTCCTTTTAATAATTAGGAACACTTTAAATCACTTTCCCTTAGAGTTTTCACACTTCTCATTAGCTTGTCCACTTGGCCACATTTGACTAGCTAAATTGAAACACCTATTCTAGACACTTTGGAGTTTTTTAAATTAATTATATTGATATTTGGAGTTATATTAAGTCTTAATATTTCAATAAATGTTATTTTTATCTCTTAAAACCTCTTACAACCTGAAAGACACACAAAATAGTGAGAAAAACCCTATTTTTACCCCCCATATGTACAAGTTCATATAGGAAAAAATCATGTGAGGGATAATAAGAGATTAATTTATAATTTATAAAATATTTTATGAGAAAAATTTTCCATTATATCATATTTCCAAGCTCATTTATCAAAACTAGTCTCTAGCAATGGTTTTGAAGGGTTTCTGAGTAGTTTTCCCTCTAAGGTTTGTTCATAAAAACATAACATTAAATATTCAAAAAAATTCCATAAATACACACTTAAATACCCCTATAACATCAATAAACTTATCATACTCCCATGAATGACATCATAAGAGGTGAGAGGTCCCAAACCTACCCTATCAAGTTCCTTTCCTTGCTCCTTGCATGTCTGAGTTATTTTAAGGTCTAAAAATGATTTCCTTTGACTTCTCTACAATTTTTAGGTTTAAAACTTATTATTTTACCCCATGAATATTTTTCAATAGGTTATAAGTCATATTAAATACTAGAAGTGAAAATGACTCCCTTATCTAGCATTAGGCCTCAACCTTGCCTTTAGGCCTGACTATAATTCTAAGGGTTTAGATCATCTTTATGATTTTATTTGAATTTAATTAGATAAAACACTTATAAATTTATCCCAAATAAATTTCAAAACTAATTAGATAGTTTAATTAGGTCTAGAAATGGAAATGGTCTCACATTTGGTCCTTATGCATGAAACTACCATATAGTCCTAATTGTAACTCTTGCTATCCATACCACCATGTTTGTTTTCTTTCCCCTGTGAGGTATTTATCATGTTTTCATATGTTTCATCCAATTTTATATACCTCTTTTACAAGTTTCCACAACTCTTGATCCCACTTTCATTATTTTCTCCCCAAAACTACAAGTTATGCAGGAGGGGAAGTACCCCCTATCTGAGACAAAATAAGGGTACTTCCCCTATTTTCATAGGATATATGAATAATTTATAGGATTAATTAAGTTATAAATACCATATCCATAAAATTTTTATCCCTTGGTTTTATGTATAGACACTTCAAATGTGCTAGAAAGTCAAAGTAGACTTCTAGGCAATGGATTGTGTATGCGACAATCAAAAATGAATATGTATTGCTCATTTGAAAACCATTTATTTCTTGTAAAAAATTTAATAGGTGCATTTAATTTTTAAATTTAATGATATTTTTTTTTTAATATTCATTCAACACCTTATACCCTTATCTATCCTTCATATGCCTTACATTCTCAAGGTTGTAATATCCTACCTGACTGTACATCTTCCTTTTCCCTCTCAAGAATGACACCTATATATGAATTTTGCATTATTTAAACCTTGAAAACATACTTAAAAATCCCTCTTTATATTTCTCATGGTTATATATCATTGTCCTAGGTTGACTAGCTTCAAATTCATGTCATATTCATGCCAAGAACACTAACTCTTTGCCCATTGTTGATTGTATTCTACTTTCCAAACATCACCTATAGGTAATATTTGTATAATTAAGTTTGGAAAAGCATTAAATACAATTTTTAAACCTAAAATAATATTTTTAAGATGAATTTCATCCATGTCCCTGCTTGCCTTCACAGTTTGGGGTTTGAAAACCTTCAATACCAGTCAAGACCAGTTGACTGTGTTTTTGTTTGGAAAGGGGTCATTTATAGGAAACCTTACATAGTTTAGACCTTGTAAACATTTAATGAGGTTACCTTCCACATTTTATTACCATTTAACATAAATGGGACCAATTATCCACCTTGGTCTCAATCTAAACATCCTTTGAATCACTTCCTCTCTGCTTACTATCCTTCACAGTCATTTATAATGATTGTAGGTGTATATTCCACATGGAGGGGCCCTATAGGTTTATATAGGGTTTAAAACCTCACAAATAAACTATTAAAAATATTATTATTCCCATTATTATTCTTATCCTCAATGAAAATTGATAACCTAATACTCAAACTTTTCATATTTGACCACTATCACATCACAGTCAGCTATAGCATACTGTGGTGTTGTTTTGGCAAGGCTCCTAAAGGTAACCATGCTTGTATTGGGATTTGAAAATTTTGAATGAGATTATAAAAATTTATTCATACCATGTTATGACTTCAATCATCTATTCCATGCTTGAATTGAGGCCCTTCATTAGGGGTATTTAACTCAACCTACATGCTAACCCTACAACCAATCTGTAGGGTCACATTTGCAATGGAAAGGAGACCTGTAGGTACAAATGTCAGGTCAGGCACAATATATCATCTTATTTTAATGATTTATAGGTCATTATTGATTTTTTAAACCTTTGGAAACACTCATAAAGGTGTAAAGGTAAATCTTTCAACATTGGGTGAGGTAAGTTGCTTTGAAGTCATAGTCCTTTAGACAACATTGAAGGAAATCAATGTCTTGACAAGCAACTTTGAGGTCACAAACTACCAAACTCTATCAACCCTATAACTTCAAATTTTTTTAATATATTATACTATGTAAGGGATATAATATTTTTCCATTTATATGCATTAGGACTCCTATCAACCTTCCTATAAAATCTCAACCAAATGTCAAGGGTCTCTATTTTCTCAGTTTAGGGAAAACATCCTAGTAACCAATCTTTGTTCATTGTAACATATTCTACACCCTTTTTGGTCTTTCAAAATTTATATTAGGAATATTTGGTAAAAGCCTCATGTTATTAATTCAATTAATTTTTCATCTATTGTTCAAATTCCTTCATAATTGCCCTCAAAATCCTCTACCAACAAATCATGTAGGTGTGTATTCTGATGCATGGACAGTGAGTTGAGTATGAATAGTTATGCATTGTCTTGACCCTCTTGTGAGTTGATATCCATCTAAAAACTTCAAAATAATTATTCACACCTTAAATCACCTGAGACAAGTGTAAACATACTCTTTTTAAAGTGAAACAAGTGTCATGGCACTTGGTTAACTGTGTGTGCCAATCATAGGCAGATTGATTGTATGTGTGATATGTGATGGAAAAACATGGATATTCTTTGGATAATGAGGTTTCAAGGTGAGAGGAACTAGGAGGTACTTTAAAAGATGTAAATTGGACTATCACAACCCTCTCTGACCATTCACAAAGCATAGAAATTTAAAAAATAATGAAAACCTACCAACAACATAGAATGGACTAGTCTACAAAATTGAGGTGATTTTCTCATCAAATCAAATTAAAAAGTGAAAAAAATAATGGTAATAGTTTTATGAGGAGGAAAAAATTACTTGGAGCTAATATTAAGAACTATTTCATACAGACTTGCCCAAAATGAAGCAAAACCTATAGGGTGCATAGATTTGCAAGCAAAAAAACATAGTTAGCTTGTAAAGGATGGTTCATAAAACATGGTTGAAAAAACTTGGAAATATTGTTATGAAAATGGAGGTATATGAGTATATTATCATCTACCAATATACTTTTTCCTAAAACCTCATTAGCTACCTGTACCAAGTACAAACTTGCAAGTCACTTTTGTTTGCCAAAAAGGATGAGAAGAGAGATGAACCATTTTGAGCCAGATATGACACTTAAAAATCAAAAAAGTCATGTAAATAAGCATGGGTATCTAAATAGTCATATTTAAACCTTTTACAAGTGGCACACTTCCCAAACAGGTTGTACAAGTGCCAAATTCCTCTTCTTCCTCAAGAAAACTACCCATTCTTCTATATAACCTGCCATATTTTAGTTTTTTATGTTAATTAAGACTTATAGGGACACATGGGGCATTACATCTCATTTTTACACCTTCACATTTCCTAATAAATGTGAAGGTGTACAAATCATTAAATGGACCTTTTTGACCCCTAAAATGACCCAAATTTATAAAATAGACATAAAAACTAATTGATCAAAGCCAATATAACATTATTTGACATCAATTTAACTATAATACACCCCATGACACTCATATTACACCCTATATAGACCTATAAAATCAATTTTTACTATAGGTGCCCCAATTTGACTAAAAAGTCAAATTTGGTCAACAACATAATATAAACTAACTATCAAATGGGAAACCAAACCACTAAATATTGGTGAGTGAACCTTGACTTAGTTGTACTAGAGATTGAATTCCATATTCCTTAATATAGTATTAAATCAAATCCATTGATGTTATCAATAAACTATATGTATCAATAATGGAATTTTTATAGGCTTGTTATAATTCAGATTAAAATATTATGCTTTAGTTCCCTATTTTCCAAATTCTTCATTATAGATTTTA
This sequence comes from Torreya grandis, assembly GCA_037957365.1. Taxonomy (NCBI): domain Eukaryota; kingdom Viridiplantae; phylum Streptophyta; class Pinopsida; order Cupressales; family Taxaceae; genus Torreya; species Torreya grandis. The sequence continues at coordinate 69,990 of JARHVA010000815.1, forward strand.
CCTAATATATAACATGTAGCTATTGTATATATATGAGATAGTGATATTATTAAATGATATAAAAATCTTGTAAGTTACAATTGTGAGATCATAATAAGCTAAATAAACAAAAAATATAAATGGAGCTAAAGATGGTTAAGAACATAAATGCCATTTGTAATGTGAAAATTTTATGCACAAGCAAGTATTAGCCTAAAAATATCATGCATTGATAAATATATACTTGTAAAAGGGTAATAAAATATATCCTATGATATCTAATGTTTGGGTAGTGAAAATTAGATCCATAGACCTAAAATAGGATTACATATATCATAAATACTAGTACAAAAGGGTTCTAAACCCTAAGCTTATGACATTAAAAAAATATCTCTAACTAGACCTATATGAAATTAAATTATTTCCAACAAGAAATTTATGTATTTATGTAAATAAATTAAATTAAAATAAATGTCAAGGGTTAGAAATGATCATAAAGGGGAAGGTTCCATAGTCAAAAAATTGGGCTCTAAGTAACCTAAAATAGAAAATGGCAAGTCTAAGCAATCATATAACTACACTAGCTTAATCAGTGTAGAGATAACCTACATAAGGATACACATATTAATTCACTAAAAAATAACCAACATATATTCTACTAAATAAATAAAGGAAAACGTATAAGGTTAGAAATACTTGCCTTAAATTAGACTCATCAAGCATCAATATCCATCTTGGATAATGGTTTTTTGAAAGAGATTTTTGTGGTTTTGAATACGTCAAATGGTTGGATAAGACCTAATAATACTACCAATGAATCATATTTCATCTCAAATACTTCCACAAGACAAGCTTCTTCAAGATAAGGTTCTAGACATAGCTCCTCCAAATTTGACTCTTGGCATAAGAGCGAGTGAAAGTTAGAGTAAATAGAGTGTATATTATATGTTTGGAATGAAATAAGGCTCCTATATATAGTTTTCCAATACCTAAAACCAACACTCAATACTAAGTGAATGAAATCATCTAGACTGATACAATACAAATATATCATTTGACATTGAATGACATCAGCCAAGCTAATATAGTATGAATGTAATAAATCAGGCTTGGAATTACATTGAACTAAATGATATAGTACAAGAAGGAAAAAGGTGAAAAATAGACACTATCAACTTGGTTGATGCTATACAATGAGTAAACTGACATGACTGAGTAGGATATGATGAAAGGAGGTATGTAGAAAGATAAATCTAAAGAAGATAAAGTACTAGTAAGAATGGTAAGATCATGATATAGATAGCATATCTCACGAAGCATCACAAGCCTTCCCGTCCCTTTCCTAGTACACCCTTTAATATGTGCACTCAAGGACATTGATGCTTGATAAGTCATTGCAAAATAAAACTTTGGTATATGATAAAGTGAAATGTATCATGTGTATACATATGCCCAACACAAAGCTCATCATGTGTCATAATAGTGTAACATGGAATGGTGATTTGGGTAAAAACATAGCAACATGAAAACTGAGCTAACTAAAATGAAATGTATACATAAATGAAAGTAAATAACATTAATATACATGCCTTAACTTACCTTACTAATTGTAGATATTTTTTCATGTGTAGTAGATGATGAAAGGCACCCAACATATAGAATGAAGAAGTGAACCTTAAAAAAGAGATAAAACTCCAATTTTTTTCATAAATATTCTATTAATGCTTAAAATTTCTCTATTTCACCAAGATTTTAGGGCTTAATTCAATTTGTTAAAGGGGCCTCCTGAAATAAAGATATGGGTGAAAAATTGAATGTGTCGATAAATAACTAAAGGCTAAAAAAATTGAAAATATTACTATAAAAGTGTGAAAACTATTCATTTGTGCATTTTATATTTTAGGAAGCCAAAGCTATGTGTATCTAAATGTAGTGATTTGAGATATCATGTCTCATAGATGAGGAGACAGGTGTGTCAATGGACACATTGTTGCTACAATCATATTCATATAGATATGTAGTGCATTAATTATTATTTTTTATTAGTTTTGGGTAAAATGAACTAGATTATGAAATATAGGTGTTAGGGAAAAATTATTTAATAAAATTTTCCCCAACAAGAGAAGAAGTGAATCTAAAAATAGTATCAGAAATGGGTAGGTGAAAAAAGTCAAAAAATAGGCTAAAGTCATTTATTAGGGCTAAAGAAAAATAATAGTATTTACTGAATCACATCAGCTAAGTTGATACCATAATTGTAGTCGATCTAGCTGTGTAAAGAGATAGATGATGAAATATTCAATGTATAGTGAAGTATATAATTAATTGAATTAGATGATATATTGGAATTTATTTGCTAGTGTAGGAAGGTAAACTAGCTGGGGTAGTATAATAGGTGGCCTGATGAAGTCAAAAATGAGATAAGCATGGCCTATACAGTAGTGCATAGCCAATGTAATATAACTAGGAAATATCTAATAACATATTAGTTATCCAATTTAGTATGTAAATGAGCATGGTTGATGCAGTAGAAAAGTTGAAAAATGTTACTTTTTTGTTTTGTGGAAATTTTAAGCATTTATTTTAGATTTCAAGATGATAATTTAATTCTTGCTTTGTTATTTTATATTTTGTAGAGATGATGGATATTTTGGAGGCTAATAGAGGTAAAAAGGCTACTAGATATTCTAGAGAGATTGATTATAGTTGGCCAAGTATAGCTAACCACTCTCAAATTTAGCAGAATCATGGAGATGTGTTATATACCCTAAATGTGGATCTAATAACCATGTTACTCAAAGCATGTGAGAGATTGACAGACACTTTCAGATGGGTAGTGTATGGGGACACTCAAGGGGTGAACATTACATTGGAGCACATCCATGAAATTTTGGGACTATTAATCTTAGGCATAGCTATGGTGTGTAATAGACATAATTTAATGGATGAAAGGAGAGCCTTAGTTCAGTGGGTACTACTACTGATAGGTACGACCAATGTGTGATTGTTATACGACTATTTGATGCATACATATCAGGGGTTATAGGCATATGAAAGGCCTTGATTGGGTTTATGAAAGTGCATGTGCTCTATCAAAAGTAGGATGGGACCATCCCATTGTAAATTATATATTTGTTTTACTCTATGCTAGATTAATTCACATTATACAATCTAGGGTCAGTTATCTAACTACAACTCATGCAAGACCTCTCTGAGATTCTGAGTAAAAGTTAATACATGATGGGATCTGTTATACTTTTTGGTAGTTGAATATATGAGAAGTTAACCCTATACATGATTATAGGGTTACCTCATGTTGTATATGATTCCCTCCCATGATTGAGGAGGTGGGATCAGGACCATGTGGTCTGAGTATTCCCACACATGCTAGATTTACATATCACATAGAAGGTCCAAATAATATTAATTCCATAGTAGGGTAGTATGTGCCTAGCCATCATGGCCAACTATAGTATAAGAACAAGGGAAAATATAGATCATAGGGAACTATACCTAGTGGTTAGATCTACATATATGTGATCATGTTCCTAGAAAGTTAAGACTTACATACCTATAAGCTCCTTTGGTGGTCCTTTTCTTTTGGGCCCATCATGTTAAAAATCAATGAGGTATTGTAGGGAGAAGAATGCTAGCTAAGGTACCTGTGATGTGATCTCAATGACATAGAGTGGTGAAGATGGTAAAAAATGACATAAGTAGAGTGATGATGTAAACAACTTAAATTGGTTCCACAATAGTAGTAGAGACATCCTTTTATGTTGAGATAATAGTGGGACTATATAGAAATATGCATGTAGGGTGTCCCATAAAGTAATAGTGATGCATCTAGGGAGATCTATAGTATTATCACCACCTCAAAGCCATAAAAACCTTCCTATGATAGGCATTTGGGTAGATGTCAACACTATTGGTAAGTAGATGTGTTAGTTTTATCACTTTCATTTCCATGAGGTAAAGTTATACATGTTAGGTACTGGTGATATATAGACTATAGATACATGTGAGATATGATGTATATTTTGGTTTTCATTTTTTAGGTGTGACAACATAGGATGAGACACCATTAAACAATCTGATGGAAGATTCCTAATATGAGATTTTGGACCCTGTGTTGCCTCATCACAACACCATCAAGATGCAAGATCCTATGGTACTGATGGATAGATCACATGTTTTCTTAGTTAGACTGATTGGAGATGTTTCTTAGGATCTATGTGGATGGGATTAGTTTTATACTTAGGCTTCACTACTACTAGGATTCAGATAGGGATATCTATAGGCATGGTGAGAGTTAGCCCAGGACATGACCACTACTGGGTGGGTGGACACATTACAATGACATGTGGTGAATCTATAGGGATAATTCTAGGGATTTTAAATAATGCACATATAATCTACATTGGAGTATACACAGGGGAAAATTGGGGTGGGTATCTTCAATGAGTGTGGCATGTCCTCCTCTTAGTGGATAAGGTGGACCACCATTATAGAGTTGACTTTGTACACTATTGTATACATTTTATTGTATCATATGATCCATCAATATGTATTTTTAGAAAATTAAGCCACATTTATATGATATATTTTTTACTCACGGTTTTTTATCTACTTCTATGTTGTATTGATTTATTTTATTGCTAGCACATATTATTTTATTAATATCATTCTTATGGGAAAATGTTAAAATGATGTATGTTTTATTCTTTTCTAGCAAATTTGAGTAGATATATGGTTGAAAAGAAAAAAAACTGATTGAATAAAGATGGTATCTTAAGTAGACATAAAATCAACTAATGAAAGATGTGAAAATTTATTTAAAAGAATGTAAAACACACTAAAAATGAAGAGATATGAAAAACATTGTAAGTAAAGGAAATATCAATGTAAGAAATATTAAACAAAGATATGTAATGATAAAATGTGATCTCATGTTAAAGTAAATGAAAATAACACATGAATGGTGAAAATAAATTAATTCAAAATGTAAGACAAATGTATGAAGTCAAACATAAGGAAAAATGTAAAATTCAAAATTCAAAAAAAATCTTATGTTAGATAAATTAAAGTCACATAAATAAAATAAGAAAATAATGGATACCAAAAAATATCTAAGGGATGACAACTCAATCTTAGTGTTTTATTTGAAATGTAATGTAGGAAAACACAACCACATAAGTACATGACTAGGTTGGCAATGATATGGTGTGGAAATAAGTGAAAAATGGGTGTTTATAAGGAGTGACCTAGTCCTATCCAAGGTATTTTACTTTAAAACTAATAAATAGAAAGTCTAAGTGAATTAAAATACTTAAAGGGTATGTAAGGAGTGAAGAAGAACCAAATTACTAGTAGAGGTAATACTAGGTAACTAAAAGAGATATGGATGGGTGTTTGTGAGGAAAGCCTAGTCCTATCTAAGGTCTTATACTATGAATCACAAACCAAAAGGAGTGTGATCAAGGTAGGTTAAATTTTAACAGTGAATATTTATTTATTCATGAATATATAATTTTTTAAAATTTAGTTTTGGCAATTTTAGAAGGCTAATACATAGGTTTGTGTCACCTAAAAAATTAAAAAGTAAGTTATTTTATGGTTTGACTTGACAAATATTTACAATAATTATGTGGTTAATTCACCTTATATATAGTAAATATTATTCCATGGGTACCATTTAATTCTACCTTCAACAAAGGTAACTACCCGATGATATCAAATAAGCAACCATTCAACAAAGGTAAATGTCTAGCTTCACCATATTAGTAACTTTCTAACACCATATCATAAACAAGTGAAACTAAATGGTTATATCATTCCCACCACTAAATAGCTACAACCACACCACCATCGATCAATTGCATCTTGCCTATAATTGAATGACTTCATTTGTACCACCATTGAATGATTGAATTATTTTATACAACTGATTAGATGCATCTATGTTACAACTGATCAATTGCATCCATGTTGTAACTTGACAGTTACATCATAGTTGTCTCCCATTGGTTGTTTCCTTTTAAAAACATTCAATTACATTATTCTGAAATTGACTAGCTATAATGCTCATCATCACTTGTAACTGTTTGATCACATAATTTCTTATTGTTTTCTACGTGATAAAATGGCATCTGGTGGTAATGGTAAAAGGATAGGTTAATTATCAATAAAATGAAGTATATTATCTTATTTTAGATACCTGATAAAAAATCCCACATAACTTCTATACACTCAAAATACATATACTTATTAAGATTTTTTTAAATTTGTAGTAAATTTGATTTTAACTAACAAGAATAATATCAAAACCCTTTTACATACATAAATCCCCATTGATAATGATTGTATTTCACAATAAATAATTAATCATAATAACATTTCACCACCTAAACATTTTATTGATGATGGAATGCTGCAATTAGAAGATGCGCATCTACCTCTTGGTGATAATGACAATGAAATTCAATTGCCAAAAAATATTTTTGGTTCTCATCAAAAACCAACTTTAGTTAAAAATTCCACTCAAAAATCTTTTCAAAAGAAGAGAAGTATATGGACAATTGGAAGGTATTTTAAGGTTGATTGGGAAATAAAACTTCCATTCATTTAACCTGTAGATCCTAAAAATGGTAATGATACTCCAAAAGAATGTAGATGTACAATATGTAGTTAGAAACTAGGAAAGGAACATAGAATGCAACTTAAGTTAGACACAATTGAGAAACATTGTGAAAAAATGTGTGTCAATGAATCACACATATGGATAGACAACAAGAAACCATAAATGGAAAAATGTAGAAGAATTCATGTATATAAGATATGCACATGAGTATGAAAATGATCAAAAACATTAAAAACATCTTATTTAGTAAGGTGGAACAATCAAAGATCAATTTAGAAAAGTTATGAAATCCAATCTAAAGGCCTAATATATACAATTGTCAACTGTATACCACATTTTATAAAAGGATAGACCTATTTTTAATTTTTTAGATTATAAGTTTAGAACACACTGTTTATCTCTTGTCCATTGATAAAGTCATAGTAGTTAACAACACATCATGGGTTTGCATGTATGTTTATACTTTTGAGAGCTATTCAAGGTAACCTTATCTATTAGATATTCATAAAATGGTAAAAATTTATAATGTTAAAAACCTTCACAAATTGGTTGTATCTAATTTGAGAGATAAAGCTAGGATGGATGATTATGTAATAGCTACCAAGTTAGTGTGTGTTGGGTTTGATGGTGCATCAGTAATATAGGGGAGTAAAAATTGTCTTTGTGTTTGAATTAAAACAAAATTTTCCCCATATATGGTTCTGATTCATTGCATGGCTCATACAATGAATCTTACATACAAAATTGTTAGCACATTTGGTAATGTTAAAAAAGTGGAATAACTCATTCATGACTTGCATGCTTATATGTCAAGCAGTCCAAAAATATTTTTGGAGTTCCAAAATTTACAATAGGAGTGACTGATGGTAAAAAATGGTGAAACATATTGATGCAAGATGTATTTCTCTATATGAACCGGCATTCCATATTTTTGAATAATATCTATCATTAGTAGGTTTTATGTATAAATATCATAGGGAAGTTGACAAGGAAAGAAATGTGTTGTACTATTTAAAAGATTTGGAAACATTGTTGACATTATGTAAAATTCTCCTAATGTTGAAATAAATCAATTGTTTAATGAAATATGTTTAGGAGATATCCATATCTATTATTGACTTCATATGGTTGAAATAATGTGTATGTTAATCTCTAGATATATTATACACATCGAATGAAAACTTTCAAGGATCTATTTTTAGGAGTTGGAAAATTTTGACATAATTTAAGAACCCTAAAATCTCTTTGAAATTTGATATCAATAATCATCTTTGTGTCATCATTAATGGCAAGGAGATACCAATACACACTTTCTACATAAGACTTGATTTTTTGGGAGTTGAAATTAAAGAACTACCTATAACACATCTTTTATACAGTACCATTTTAAGTCAGATGTGGATAAAATTGAGAATAATTTCAAAAAAATTATCTACTGAGATCAGAGATCATTTTCATAGGGATGATTTGTTGGAGGCCATGACAGTTGTGAATCCCATATTTTGGAGTAGTGATAATGGTCAACAACTAACGAGAAATTTATTTTAAAAATACATGGGTTATTTTATTAAACATTTTAGTAAATCTATAGAGGTCAAAGGAGTTGAAATTAAATGTATTTTATCAAAGGATTTATTGACATCTCAGTCAATATATTTTAGAATTATAATTATTGATCAATATTAGTGTCTAAGTGAACCAATAGAAAATGGTGTAATGCCACAGCTATGGAAAAAAAAATTATCCTAGTAACATCCTGAAGGAAAATATTAGTAAATATTTCTAATTATATGAACTTTGTTGAACAATGATTTTGGGCTCAGTGGAAGAAAAAATAGTATTTAATGCATTATCTTTCATCAAGTAAAAACTTTGAAACAGATTGGATAAAAATCTAGAGACCTATTTGAGATTGTATGTTTCACATTATGATGTGGACATGTTTCCTTATGAAAGAGATTTATAAACATGGGATTCTCTTACTAAAATAACATGCATCAGTAATATAGTGACCAATAGAGAGAATGTAAATATTGACACTAAATATGGCACTAACATGGTAGATGCAATGTCACTTATGATGAGCAAGTTTATCAAGGATTGTTTTAGCTACCTAAGATTTAGTTTTTTATTTATTGTAATTATCATTTTCTGAAATTCAATTTCATGTCCTTTTTTCTATTGTTAAACATTTGAAATATTTAATTCGTAAGAAAAATTGATAGCATTGTCATTTTATTAATATATAATTTTTAGACCTTAATCCATTATCCATGTAACTTTCCCTTTTATGTAATTGGTTCTTCAAATGGGTCAAAATTTCTTTGTATTTTTTAATATGGTATTGTTAAATATATATATTTATTATTTTTGTAAAAACATAAATTTGATATTTTAACACAATATTAATAGTTTGTACCTTAAATTATAGATTAAAATGATGAATACTATTGAAGTCAAATATCAAGATAAAATAAGTCTACAAGCCTATTGAACAAGAAGGCCTACGTGAGAATAAAAAAGACCTTATTGAACCCATACATCATTATATTTTCATATCAATAATTTTAAATTGATTAAGATTCAAGTGTCAAATAACAACTCAAGAAATACTTAAACATTGAATTGGATTAAATCATCATGCAAAAAAATATTCCAAATTGAGCTCAACACAGAACTAAACATTTTACTCAATTAATGTCAAAGAGATCAATAAAATTTACATTAATCAAAGAAGTAAACCATGATTATTTATTGGAATCCACATCCATAATGATTCCATACAAGAACAACATGTTCACTTCCCAAAAAATGAACTCATAGCTAAATTATATGATCAAATGCTTAACAAAAACTTTTCCATTATCTACAATCATGATTAGCATTAAATATAATGCTATCAACAACAAAGAAGTGTGGCTAACACTGAAAAATTGCACAAAATTTCACATGATCATAATTGAACAAGATGAAATCATATCACTTTAAAATTAATGCTCAATCTAAATTGATAGCAAAAAAATATTTGCATTCAACTTAACCATTAATATAATGAAATTAACACCATGGTATTTGAGCTACAACGACTCATAATATACAACACTAATTAGTATACTCAATTTAATACATGTAAGATTTAAAATTAATCATAACTTATTAAAATAAGTGTATTTGAAACATAATAAAATATTATTTGAAAATTTAAACATAACATTATCTTTTGAAACATAGTAAACAATTTGAAACATCATAAAATATCATTTTTTTAAAATACCCTTCCTCCAATTGTTCACTACCATCCTTTGAAATCCTTGCCTCCCCTTCCTCTATGCCATCCTTTAAAATTTCTTCCCTTAGAAGATCCTCTGTAATAGAATTAATATTATCAAGATTTTATCATTTATCATTCATTACATCTCCTACTGAAAGTAGACTTAGACCCACATCTATTTTCTACTTCGATAAAATCTTAGGATCCATGTCATGCTATTTAATTATTTTCTTGAGTGTGTTGTTCTATTTAAATCACAAAACAAGCTTTTCATTAAATTTAATAATAGCATTTAAAATTTCTCATGCATTTTTCAAATGCACATTGACAACTTGAGCATCATTTTTTAGGTTTTTATATTTTTCCTACAATTAAAAAATGAAATACACTTCGATAAAAATTACAATAACTATAATATATTTGCTTAAAATGATGATATCTTACCAAAGCTTTTTCCTTCTCTGCATTGGCAATCATGATAATTTTTTATGTCTCTTTCCCATTTGTTAAAGTAAACTTGGGCTTCCACATTTAAATTCTCTAACATGTTTAACATAGTATCCAAAATATTGTCATTGTAATAATTAGAAACATAAATTAACCCAATTTAGCTTGATTGAATAAAACATCAATATTTGTGGGTTCATGTTGAACTAATGCAAACAAATTGACTCTCTGGGAGTAGTTGTGATAACATACTTTTATTTCTTTGATTAATGTTTTCACCCTTAACTCCCATACTTTTATAACATTCAACTCTTCTAGATCACCCTCCTAAATATTTGTAATTACACTTCTAATAATAAATTATTCAATGGAAAATAAGTAATGTCATCTTTTGACAACTCCATATTGTTTGTAATTGGTGAGATAGAGAGTGGAGAGGTACAAGGTGCTTCTTGAGAAGGTACACATGGAAATAGAATAAAATAATTGAGTTAAAATCACTATAAGTGAGTTCCCCACTTTTAATCCCTAGATATTCCTCATCAAGATCAATATTCTATAAAAATGTTATCCCTATGCACTAGACACACAATCAAGAGAGAGATTGGAAAAGTCAAGAACTTGAAAATTATAGTGTTCCTCTCAATTATGATGTAAATGAAATATTACATCCCTTGTGAGAATTTAGTTTGATGGTGGTGGTGGTGGTGGTGGTGGCATACTTCTCTTCACAGATTGAGGGTGCCCTAAAAAAATAAATTATATTTAAAATGGTAAATTAAAAAATAAAACTTAATGCTAATTTGAAATTTAAAATTCATTACTTATAGTTGGAGAGAGTATGTCCTCCACTCTACTTTTCTGATTCAAAGTCAGAGTGGTGGTTTCAACTGCAAGAGGAAATCATTTAGTCAATAAAATCTCTAATTTAAAAAACATCAATTCAAAAACTAAAAGCTGGAAAGTAATAAACCTTGAAAAAGTGGTCGATAAGACTGTGTCACTCAAAATTTAGGGGTTCATTGAGTTCCTTCAAGTTTAAGGTCAATGGATTTAGAGTCAACTACAAAAATTAAAGAAATAAAAAAATGATAAAAAAAATTATAATGTATAATTTATCATTGAAATTTGAAAGTATGAAAACCTACAAGTGGAGATGATTTTGAAGAAGGCCTTAAACATTTGGAAATCCAAAATGAATGAAATGATGATTATGTAGACTCATAATCTATAGAACCTTCAGGGGCATGATGTCCTTTTGAATAAACCTATCTTCATATATTAAATGCATAAAGTCTTAATTATAACAAGCAAATAAATATCACATTTTTAATTTGTAAGAACTTATAAATTAAAACATTCAAGTAATTCATTTTAATGCTAAACTAACCTCCTAATCATCAATAGACAAATAATTTGTGCTCATTTTTAGATGAAGCATAGTTAGAATTGATGTTTTTTATAGGTCATACAAGGCCTCATGGTACAAGGCTAGAATAAACATAGAATAATAAATTGTAGAAATCTAATTGCAACAAGCATAAGTCAATTCTAATATAATACTACTAGATATAAATGTAGACCAGTCAAATTTTAAACTTGAAAGATTACAAAGAATGTAAACAATAACCCAAAATGGAATGTCTCTTGGTCATCCATGTAAGACTATTCTTTTTAAGTAAAAATTGAACAATGGATTTCAGAAATGGGTTCGATGTTTTTTCAACTTGGAGCCCCCTTTTAATCCAACTATCTTTAATGAAAGTAAAAAATATGCAATTAGTGAAAAGTGATGACAAATTATAAAAAATTGAATTTTAAATTTAAAAAGTAATGATATAAATATCAGCTAGACTGACCTACAAGTTGTAGGTAGACTCCTAATATTTTTTGTCATCATCAATCAATGTCACTTTTGTGGTGATAGTGTTGGTATTGTGGTGTGTAAGCCTTGTCAAATTATGGATATTTAAAGGTGAGGTACTAAAATAAATTAATTTTGAGTTGACCTTGACATTAAAATGTGTCTCACTATTTTCATAGCAAAACATTAGATATTGCAATAATATTACATCTATTTCATATTGTGGTATGTAAGCAAGTCCCAAAAATTACACTTGAGAATCTAATCATTGTATGTATCTAGTTTTTGTAGTAGTTTCAAAATATCAAGACACAAAAAATTATTGAAAACATATTTATGTGTAGAATCCATGTCATATGTGTAGTTTTTTGATGTCATAAGTGTGTTGCTATGAAAAACACAAGAGATAAAAATGATAAAACAACTATGAAAGAGTGTAAAAATTATGGCAATTGAGATATTTATAAGCAATGTCAAAGCCAACATTCGACAACTGAGGTAGTTGGTTACATATGCAACTAAATGACCTCTAAACTGATGGGTTACATCATATGGATGACCAATTAGTTTGGTGACTAGATGCATCATGAAACTAACAATGGTTTCCAAATGGCTATATTATGCAATAAAATGATAAATATCACCGATCAATTTAATTATGCAACCAAACGGTAACCATTTCTAGTTAGTTGCATAATGCAACCAATTGATAACCATTGCTAATCAGTTTCATGATGAAATTGATCAGTAATGGTTATAGTTTAGTTACATTATGTATCTAGTTGTTTATATTAAAAAAACCTATTTTCCCTATCTGTTTCACCTCTCTTCCCAATGGATTCACCAACACACCTAAAAATATTACTATTTCTATGAAATATTTATCTATAGATTCACCTACAAAATCCAAGGGGATTTTCAATAAGGGCTATTAAAATTTACCCTAGATCAAGGGTATGATAAACTAAAATAAATATCCATCAAGGGGGTATCAATTAAAATATGACGTAAGGGATGCAGGGCACTACACAGGTGTTGTAAAACTCTTTATCAAGCATGAGACACTCTAGACAAGTGGGCAAGGCTAATAATTATCAACATCAAGGACCTAGGACACTCTGATTAGTAAACACAAAGCATAAGATAACAAGTGAAGTACATAGGTCATCCCATGAATTATATATACATGAAATTATAATGTATCCTACCTTCCCACAACATTTTCCATGCTCCTCAGGACCCCTTACAAAGTCATCAGCCTAGTGTAAAGATTGGGTACTTATGCATGAAGATATGAGGCACTAAAATTTAGGAGGATATAAGTATTTAATGATATAAGACCTCTTACCCCATTCTAGTGGTGTAATACATCCCAAAGGACCTATACTCTATCATGAAACCAAATGTGGAGTTTTAGCTTCAATTAAGATAAGAGATATGCCAAGAAAAGATCACATCTTTTGAATTGATATAAATTTTGTGATATAATTTACTTTGCAATTCCTTTTTTTATCATATGGATTTTAAATCATTTATATTTTTTCTATTTTTCCTTCTTCATGTAAACTCAAAAAACTAAACATGGACAAATTAAATAGTTAACACACGAAAGCTTATGGTTGGATACTAGAGAGAACGATCTAAATATCATGGTGTCTAAAAACTCCTAGACTTTTCCACATGAAACTGTGAAATCTCAAAAGTGACCTATATGTGCCTAAATTAGAAGGAAATAATGGATATATTGGGATTTTTTAAGATCATTCAATGTCATAAATGGTAATACAATGAGGAATGTCCCTATAGATGATCACAAGGAGGGAAAACAAAGCTTTGAAAAGAATGGTGTTATCCTACGATATTCATGTCACTAAGGAAGACATATTAACCAATAAGGGATCTAGCATAAGCCCTAGTTAAAGTAAGTAGTAATACCAAAAGAGGGGGAAGATAAATGATCATCCCAAAAAAATTAGAGATAAAATGATCATCTTGAAAAAGATGGCAAAAATAAATGATCATCCCAAAAAATAGGGGAAAATAAATGGAAGTTAATGAATCATAAAGAGACTAAATAAAAAAATGAATATAGATGTGATAAATATGAAAAATTGAAGGTGATACCTAATTTATTATAGGAGAAATAATGTCCAAAAGTAATGTGATATAAAAGGATGTAAAAAGTGATATAAATGTTAAAAATTAAAGTACTGAAAAATGAAAGAGAACCATGATATAAACAAGATATGTACAACAAAAATCACAAATGTTATAAATAATATACAAATCCAAACATATAAAAATGTGAGGAGTAATATGATAATGAAAAATATGTCCTCACAAATGTTAGGAAAAATATTGGCATACATCATTAATAATGTATAAAAAATATCATTATAACTATAATCTAGCTTGGATCATAGTCTCTTCTACTTTATCAAAGAGTTGTGCAAAGACTTCATATTGTAAAAATTCTATGGATAAATTAAAAAAATTTAAGTAGGGGAATGTGGGTCCTCGTATGAATAATACTCAATACGAAGAACCTATGACATCATGCAACCAGTATACTCTAATCTATTAGAAGGCTTTAGTCTTGTATAAGGTTGAAATTTTGTCTAAGGATGACCCTAAGAGAGTTGCTGATAAAATTGAGGCATGGGCCTTGAAAAATCATAAAAATGTTACTTTAGTAATCTATATCTATCAATATGATGTGTAGTACATTTATGCCAAAGAAAATAAAATTTGATGTAATCTAAAGATATCTTTGGAGGTGGAAAATTTAAGACATTAAAATATTGGGTTTCTTTAAGATGAAGAGCATATAGGTATTGTCAAATATCTTGACAATTTATTGAAGAGTGCATGTTTGTACCATAGAAACAAAAAATGTACCTAAAAGTAATTAATTATGGTGGTCAACTATTTGTATCAAGAATTGATCCTTATGGATTATGATGTGCTAAAAACATCTAGTATGCTTGAAAATATTTGGCCCAATGACCAACTACCTTGTGAAAAGCATAATATAGTTCTTTTGACCGAGGTGGAGAATCATATTAGGGTTTGTTTGGAGCCTCATCAAACAAGTCATCATTTATGAAGAATATAAGGGTATGTTTAATAACTAGTGTTACAACTACTTCTTTAAGATATTATGTCATGCAAACTAGATTAATGTAACCAACATATCGAGAGGAGGTGTACTAAAAAAAAAAAATTGGTAAATTGGTATGGTCACATCGTGGAACATTCAAGGAACATACTTAGAAGAGTCTCAAAAGTAACTAGTGAAGGATGCAAATAAATTATAATACACTCCATCTTTAAGTTATGGAAATCAATCAAATAAACTATAACATTAGGTAAAATAGAAGGAGATCGAATGATATCAACTAAATTAATGTCATAAGATGATAAGGGAGTCTCGTAGGAGTGTTGAAGAGAGGATCAATAACAAAGGACAACCACATCTTTATCTTGAGCATAACCAAATAAGTATGGTTCATTAAGGGAATATCCATCATCATAATCTAGCATATGAACATCTATATGGAGGACATCGACCACTTTGTCATTAGACGAAGAGTAAGAAGCCAAATTATTAGGGATGATCAAAGAAGTAGAAAACTGATCAGTCATCTTATTATGAGAATGAGGTTAGAAATAAGGAGGCAACCAAGATATAATACTACAAGGGAGATTAAAGGTTTTGATCTTAAATATGATCTCATCAGGCTCATCATCATTGGAATCTAAGAGATTAGGTGGTATCTTGTTGACAATCTCACAGTGACCATTATAACCTCTATTAGAATTGATGGGATAATTAAAATGTTGAGATTATCAAAAGGATGCTAGGCAAAGGTTCAAGGGTGGGTATTTTAAAGATGCCAAATTATTGGTATTTTTTGAAAATATAAGGGTTGGTATCATATTAAATATCATATATAACACCTTTATGTGGAAATTTGGCACACTTACATGTAAAGGAAGTGACTACTCTCATGTGACGAGTTTAGGGTTAACCAAGCAAAATTTTATAGGATAAAAAAAATATAAAGATCATAATCTTACCTCTAATCATGATTTTGGGTAGAATTAAGGTTACATTTGTTAGGTGAATATTTTGTCACCAGCTAACTGATGGGCAAAATAGGTGTTTTCACCACAGTATAAGGAGATTGGTTGGCCAAGTGTGCAAGTTTACCACATCAAAAGGGGACAAATCTCTCCTCTCATCAAGGGGAGGTTCCCTATAACTATGAGGAGATATATACTATATATATGTGTAGAAAATAACACTCAGGTGTAGGACAACACCATCCATCTCTCTTTTTTTTGAGATGATGTTCACAGATACAAGAGAATTTTGGTGAAAACACTAAAGGCACTTCTTTTCTTTTAGAAGTGGTCTGCAACAGATAGTAGGAATTTTTTTTGGTAGGTAACAGTGACTGTAACAGGGCGTAGTAACCAAAAAAATGAGGTATAGCACAAAGTCTCCACCTCAAATACCAAAGAGTGAAATATGAAGGACAATGGGGACACAAAGTCATCCCAAGGTCCTTTACATAGAAACAAATAAAAACAAACACACCAAAGACAATTGTGGCAGCACAAAGTCTCTCCATAGTTGGCTTTAGGACACCTTCCTAATTACTTCCACTAGTTCTACTTATTTAATTAAATGGGCAAGAACGCATTCAATAAACAGACATAAGAACAATCTCCTAAATGACACAAGCTATTACAGCATAAAGTCTAAAAGTAACCTACTTTCTCATTCATATAATAAAATATGATTAACAACCTAAGCTCAAAGTCTTAGTAATGTCTTTCAATTTGGGTAGAGTTTTGATTTTGGTAACAAAAAGATCTCCCCCTTGCATAAAATAAGAGATTAAAATATATAGCAGCCAAGAAAGACTTAGCACTTTGTTTCATAGAATGGCCCATGCTGCATTTAATGCCTTGAATGCATTTTTATTTCTTGTCAAGGGGGCATACTAGAATAAGGCATCAGCCTTAACTGTGGCATGTCAATTCATCTCAAATGTCTCCTCCAAAGTATAGGCCACCTGGTCCTCTTCCTGATATTGGTGCAGCTATCCAGTTTGCCTTTACTCGATAGAGAAAATCAGGCTGCATCCTTGAGTGTTTACACAATCAGATGTCTACTTAGTGGACTATTCCACCTACTAGAATAACTCCTACACAGATATTTCTAGTCTTTCTACCTCATTCCCTCTTTCCTTAACACATTTTGTCTCTTCCTCATGATTTGAGCCCTCAAGCTATCTCCTTTCCTTTTTGCAGGCTCTTTTGGCTTCTTCTTCAGCTGGTCACTTAGTTTATTCTTCAAGTTTTGTGCCAAATTTGAAAATCAATGAATATTTCATTACCCTAAATTTGATGTCTACGAGGACGTCATTGGTCACTGGTTGCTTGAACCACTTTGAACCATGAACCTTTGAACCATGAGAGTTCATTGGTTTAATGGTTCAATGGTTTGGGTGTTCATATCGCCTCCTTGGTTCAATCGCTTCTTTGCTCTTTGGTTGAACCATCTCTTTGAACTGGTCTCTAGAATCTTCCACTTCCTTCCTTCACTCGAAGGCTCTTTGAACCTTTGAACATTTAAACTTTGAGACATTTTGCTTCAAATTTTAATGGTTCATTCTCTTTCTCAGAATCCTTTGGTCCTTCAAAGTTCTTGGATCTTTTTCTTCTTTGTTGAACTCGTTGAACCTTTGAACTTTGAACTCTTTTGGTTCAAGGTTCAATTGGTTCATTGGTTCATTCTTTGTTCTTCAAATCCCTTGTTTTTCTAAGTCTTTCGAACTCCTTGAAGGGAAAGTGTCCCTTCAGGCCTTGAAAATGGTCCATTTCATGGTCGCTGAGAGTCCCCCATAAGGGCACTTGCCCTTTAGGGTCCTTTAGGTAGCTTTGTTCTTCAAATCCTTTGGACAAAAAGTTTAAAGGAAATCCTTTAGACATTTTGTCTGAAGGAAATCTTTCCTTTGCTTTTGTCACTTTTTGTCAGGCCCTTAAACATTCCTTCAAACAAAATGTCCAAAGGAATTCCTTTGAGCATTTTGTCTAAAGGATTTCTCTTGTGAAATTTTCCACAAAAAATCTTTCCAAAAGATATCCTTTTGTTCCCTGCCATCCACAAGGGCACTTGTCCTTCGGGATTTGGGAGACTCCTTTGAACCGACCAATTGAACCATTCACTTTGAACCATTTGACTAAAACAACTCTTCAAAATTTGATTGAACTCATTAAACCTTGAACCTTTGAACCATTTTGGTTCAAGGTTCAATGGTTCAAAATGTTAAATCTATCTTCTTTTCTTTAAGTCCTTTTGAAGTTGTTGAACTTTGAACTTGCTAAAGCACTTAATTCTTTTAAGTCTACTGATGCCATTAAACCTTTAAACCCATTGAAACTATGAACCTTTGAAGGTGGGGTTTAATGGTTCAATATTTTTTTTGAAGCCCCACCGATGAATCATTTGGTTGAACCTTGATTTTAAACCAACTTTGAAATGGCCTAAGTGTTGGGAACTTGTTTCCTTGCGAGATCTCACCTATTGAAGTTGTTGAACTTGTTGAACATGTGAGTCCCTTAGCTGAAAAATCTTGAATAATGAAGAATTTGAATACTCAGAACATTTTTTGAGAAGGAAAGAGAGAATTTTGGCCTACAAGACTAAAATAGTTCATATGTTGTCCCCAAAAATGAGTGATAGATTTTGGGAACAATAGCTGGCTCTAGTTGGGGAACTTTCATTGATTGTAAAAAAAATTGAAGGGAGTAGAAACTAGAATCTCTAGTGCCTTTAAGTATGCCATTAGGATATGGAGTCATGCTACCCAAAAAGAAAGGTGCCAAAAATGAAAATGAAAAGCACAACATAGAACTAAGGACTATACAAATATACATATGTATAACTGATGTCACCTGATACTTCAAGGATTGAAGTGCTTCAGATGCTACCCATTATGAGATAGAGAAAAGGGTGTGCCATCTTGATACTTCAACAGGAAACTATTTTCACCATTGAGCTGATGGATAGTAAATGGGCCTCTCCATAGGGAATCGAATTTAATTTTTGATCAATTAGCTTCTTCACCAAAATTTGATATGTAGAAATTCAGTCCACCACCATAGTTCACTGCTCATCCAGCTCAGTCAAGCACATGATCCTTTTGTCAATGGAGCTTTCATATGTCTGATCTTCAATCGCCTTCACCAATTTTAGTGATAAAAATTCTAGGGTGATTGGTATCTCTATATTGAGACCATACAAAATTTAGAATGGTGACATAACTATCACCCTCTTGGGTGTAATTCTATTTGCCCATAGAGCATCAACTAATTCTTTATGCCAGGTTCATTGGTTTTCATCCACCAGCTTCCTGATGATGGTCACCAGGTTCTTGTTGCTTGATTCTGATTGGCCATTCCCTTGTGGAAAATAATCAGAGGAGTGGGAGAGGGTAATCTCATAGTAAAAATATAATTGAGTAATCTCTTGGGAAAAGAAATAGGCTGCATTATCTGTCACAATCTTGGTTAGGACCCCAAACCTAGAAATGATGTTTTTCTTGAGGAAATCACATACCACTTCTGAAGTAGCATGCTTGGTTGGAATTGTTTCCACCCATTTGGTGAAGTAATCTATGGCTGTGAGGACATAATCATGTCTAGCACTTGAAGATGGGTTTAAAGCACCAATGAAATTGATTCCCCATTACTGAAATGGCTCTTCTATTACCACTGGCTTACGAGGCAAAGCAGCTACCTTGGGTCTTCCAACAAATTGTTAGCATAGTTCACATCTCCGTACCCATTTGTATGCATCTTGAAATAGAGTAGTCCAATAATACCTGGTTCGTAGAATCTTATGGGTAGTTATAGGCATAGAAAAATGTCCTTCATAGGCTAGATTATAGGACTCCAAAAGTTGGTTTTGCTGCTCTTTATCCACGCAGCAAAGGAACACTCCATCAAGGTTCCTCTTATATAGGACATTGTCTCATAGGAAAAAATTGGAAGATTTTAACTTGACAGTCCTCCTTTCTTTATGAGACAAATGAGCAATACACTCACCATAAGTAAGGAAATGAGCAATACTTGAATACCACTCATTCATGGTGGAGATAAAGAGGACTATTGGCGTGTCTTCAATTTTTGCTTCTCCATGCCCTGTTTCTTCTAGTTTGTTGTCAGTAATGAATTGGCAGAGACCCCTTCCTCACACAAGCTTCGTTGGTTTGATAACAAGATCAAATTTATAGATTTTAGCAATCTAATTGCCCCTTTTGGTTCTAAACTCCTGCTGAGTTAATATGGATTTGATTGTGGTATCAAGAACTAGGGCAATAATGTGTGAATTCAAGATGTAAAAATGGAAGTGCTTTACTGCCTTTACCACTGCATAAGCATGCTTCTCTAGATTTGAATATTTTAGTTCATGAGCTTTGAGGGGATAGCTCATAAAGGATATGGGAGATTCCACACCTTATTTGTTCTATTGAACCAGAATTGTTGAAAGTGTGTGCTCAGAAGCATAACTATACATTGTGAAATCCTTATTATAATCTAGACAAACCAGAATTGGGGTATGGGCAATAGCTGTCTTAATGTCTTGAAATGCCAATTTGCCTTCTTCAGTCCAGTTGAAAGTGGCCTTTCCCTTCATCATGTTCACAATGTGGTGAGTCTTCTCAGTGAACTCAGGAATGAACCTTTGTAAAAAATTCACATTTTCAAAGAAAAAGTGAATTGCAGTCTTACTTGTGGGCAAGGTAAGTTCCTAAATGGATTTGACTCTTTCCAAGTCAATATTTATGCCTTCTCAGGATACAATGTGTCTAAGAAGTTTCCTTTTCTGTTACCCCAAAAATAGACTTCTTGGGATTCAGAGAAATGTCATTATGGTGACATCATTCCAGCACTTGTTGTAAATGGTACACATGATTAGGATGATGCTTGGAAAAATTTGTTAAACCATCAAGGTACACCACAATGAACTTACCCATTTCATCTTTGAAAGTGAGTTCCATTTCTCTCTAAAAAGTGGCACCGGGATTTATCAGGACAAATGGCATTCTTCGATACGTGAAAGTGCCCCTAGGTGTGGTGAAGGTAGTCTTATGCTAGTTTGCTTCACCAACTTCCACTTGATTGTACCTTGAGAAGCCGTCCAACATTGATAACATCTCTAAACTAGTCATTGCCTGAAGGACTTAATACATAATGGGCAGAGGGTAATTATCCTTTAAGGAGGATTGATTCAAGTTTCTAAAATCCACATAGAGGTGAATTTTCCATTCTTTTTCCTCACAGGAACTATGCTTGTAATCCATGTGGAATGATGGATTGGGAAAATTATTCTAGTGTTCAGCATTTTTTGTATTTTAGACATAATAATACCTGATATCTTTGGATTATACTGCTAGGATTTTTGCTTGAAAGGCACTGAGTCACTCTTGAGAGGAATTTCATGGCAAATTTCTTCAAGCCTGAGCAACTTTAGATCATCATAATAGTACACCATAACATCCATGTATTAGTAAAGTAGGGAAGTAAATTTGAGCTTCTCCTCTGGAGTGAAACACTTCCCAATGTTCACCATCTTAGGATTTTCCTTGGTACCCAAATTTATCTGATCAAACTCTTGGGAGGAGCTTGAATCCATTTGCTACTGTTTGATGAACCTGTCATGCTTGTCAAACAATTTCTTGAGGGAAACTAGTCCCTTTGGGATTTTATTCCCCTTTAGCTATAGGAATTCCTCACCTGTGTCTAAAATTGAATTAAGGGTTGGTTCAAGTTTCTAAGGCTCACTGCCTTCGAAATGAAGCTATTCAAAGCTATCTTTCTATTCTAGAAAGGTGATGATTTGGTTGTCACCACTGAACACTTGCCAATGATTGGCATTGTCAGGCACACTTGGTCAAAAGACCATTTTGATATTGTACCTGTCTCCCTTGAAATCTTGGTGAGAAACCAAGAGAGTTGCAAAAATAGTGAAAGCATCAGCTCGGTCATTAAATTCCCTAGGTACGGTAGAGATATTGAAAGCATCAAAGCTTTCAATTTGATCCCATACTAGATTGTGGTAATGGCACAATCTCTCATTTTAGTTTGGTATAAGTTTCTAACCTAGAAAACCACCAACTCAACATCTCTTTTGGCATGAAGGAGTTTGACGCCCCTGTCTTGAGCAGACTTCAACCTGAGTAGTAGTGATTCATATTTAGTAGTAATGTTGGTGTTGTTGAACTGTAACTTGTATGAAGAAGTAAAAATATCTCCTTGAGGAGATATCAACACAATCCCAGCTCTAAAACTGGTAGAGGAATAGCTGCCATCAAATTCCAATATCAATTCATCATCAGAATCTGACCTTACCTTAGATTTTTCTTCATTTGGAGGGGAGGATTCTTCTACAATTGCATTGTGCTCTATCATGTCTTCTGATATTTTTTTTGAACCAATTTTTAGGCTACCACATTCAATAATTTTATCAAATGCCACATGAACCTCCTTCGTAGATAAGAAGTAATTATCCATGCCTGAAGACTCAAACAGAATTTGAGCCTCAGGCACTGATGTTTGAGTGACCACATATTTTGCCTCCTTTTCAGGGAGAAATTTTTTCATGACACCTTTGACCAGGATCCTTGCCTCAGACAAGTCCATACTTAATTTTCCACCAATGTCCTTGCAAAAATTTCACCCAAGAAGAATGTTTTATGAGGCTGGGATGTCAGCCACTAGGACTGTCATCTTGATTATCTTGTCTGGGAATGTCACAAATGCAAACTGGGCATCCTTAATTTGTCCCAAAAGTGGCACTTGTTTGTTCTCTATGGAGAAACATCTCCCAAATGTCTCAGTTAGTGTGATTCCAAGAGATTCTACCACTTTGGTAGGCATGACATTGTCAGATGCACCTAAATCTATGATGCAGTTGTTCAGTTGGTGTCTATTTATTAGTAGGGAGACATAAAATGGTTATGTCCTCTCGAGATCAGTAGGAGGAGAAATGACAAGGTTATTCTAGGTGGAAATGGGAGGCACCTTTGGAATAGATGGTCCTATAGGGATAGTTTTATTCTTTACACACTAAACCAACTTATCCAACTGCTTAGGGTTGGATTACAGGAATTCATATTCACACATTTAAATTTTGGTTTTCTTGACATGGTCGACTATGTCAAACATATGAAATGAATTAGGAATAGGGAAAGTTAGTTCATCCTTTTGGTTTTTAGGGGGGGAGGATTGATTTGAAAAATTGAAGTTGAAGGTGAAGGTGTACTTGATGTACTTACTTTTTTAGTGATCACCAAGTCCTTTGGCTGGAAATGTAGAGAAGTTCCTCATTTGGCAATTGAAATTATAAGCTAAACTCACTCCTCTATTTATTTTTTATCAGCTTGTAGGGCTGATTGGTTCTACATTTTTGAGTGAATATAGCATATGATCCATCAAATGCTTCACCTTTACTTCTAGGTTCATCCTGATAACTCAGGAAACTAATGTTGGAGTGACTAGCTAATTCTTCTTCTCCCTTTGTGAAGAGATTAGCATCATCTTTTGGGTTCAACTCAGGCTGGAAAGAGAAATTAGATTCTGTTTCGAGATATCCAACTACTGAATTGGTTGGAGGTGCTTCAATGGCAAGTTTCCCCTATGGGGGAGGAAGATGATTTGGCTACACTTAATTTTTGGCAGTGTTGCCTTGATAAGACTAATTCAAAAATGTCCTTGGTATATTTTAGTATGAAGAGGCAGAAGACATCCCTTGCACCATTTGCTTTTTGAGAGCCAACAACTCATTTTCTAGCTTTTGCACCATTAGATCAGTGGTGCCTTTACATGGATATTCAAAGGATGAAGAAGATTTACCTCTATTAGGATCTCTCCTTATCTTTCTTGCCAAGATAAGGTCATCTTATACCTCAATAGCCAAATCTTGAGTAGTAGCAAGGTCTATGTGGCCAGCCTATCTCAATAGGAAACTCACTTCAAGTAGCTAAGAATTGATGAAAAAACATTTAAGGTTCTCAGGTGTTGGCTGAGAAATTATAGGAATCCTGTTCCTCAAATTTTCAAATTTGGCAATGAAGTCCCTCATAGGTTCATGAGGCTCCTTCTTCATCTGTGTGAGCTGGGCTAGTAGGGCATGCACATCTTCTACAAGCTTGAACCTTGCTTCAAACTTGGCTTTGAGGGTGTTCCAGTCAGTCATAGACTGAGCCTGTAGATGGTAGAACCAGTCGGCAGCAACACCTTACAATGTCTCTACAAATAGCCTGATTGCTACATCCTCATACTCCACGCCTATCACACCACAGGCTATGCTAAATGCTACAATATGTTCATTGGGATGAACTCTCCCGTCACCAAATAATTTATGGAAATTCTTCCTTAAACTGTGTGGTAGCTCATGTAGAGGTGGAGTTAAATTGAATGGGCTAAAAGAGTTACCCAAGGGCCTTAAACTGCCATTATTTGACTATGGAAAGGAGGGATAAGAAATCTGGGTGGAGTATGTATAGGCAAAGCTCTACTAATAATAGAAAAAGAAGCTTTGCCTTGTATTGGTGACCTGGTATTGGTAGGAGGAAGACTCCTAGTTTGTTGAACTTGAAGTTATGGAGGAAACAAATCAAAATTGCCCTGCTACACCAACTCAAAAATGGGGTCAACAACACCTTGAACTTTTTGGCTTCTTGTATAGCATGGAACTGCTAGATTATAGAATAAAAATGAAAAATAATTGGCCCTATTTTAGCTTGAAGCTTGAGGCTTCAAACTGTGCGCTCTTCCCTAGTGGAGTCACCAAAACCTGTTGGGTGAATATTTTTTCACCAGCTAACTGATAGAAAAATAGATGTTTTCACTACAGCATAAGGAGATTTGTCAGCCAAGTGTGTAGGTTTACCACATCAAAAGGGGACAAATCTCTTCTCTTATCAAGGGGAGGTTCTCTATAACTATGAGGAGCTATATACTATATATATATGCATAAAATAACACTCAAGGGTAGGACAACACCATCCATTTCTCTTTTTTTAGAGATGATGTTCATAGATACAAGAGAATTTTGGTGAAAACACTGAAGGCACTTCTCTTCTTTCATAAGTGGTCTACAACAGACAGCAGGAATTCTTTTTGATAGGTAACAGTGACTGTAATAGGGTGTAATAACCAGTAGAATGAGGTATAGCACAAAGTCTCCACCTCAACTGCCAAAGAGTGAAATATGAAGGACAATAGGGGCACAAAGTTGTCCTAAGGTCCTTTACATAGAAATAAACAAAAACAAACACACCAAAGACAATTGTGGCAGCACAAAGTCTCTCCATAGTCAACTTTAGGACACCTTCCTAATTACTTCCACTAGTTCTACTTATTTAATTAAATAGGCAAGAATGCATTCAAGAAATAGACATAAGAACAATATCCTAAATGACACAAGATATTATAGCACAAAGTCTAAAAGTAACCTACTTTTTCATTCATATAACAAAATATAATTAACAACCTGAGCTCAAAGTCTCAGTAATGCCTTTCAATTTGGGTAGAGTTTTGCTTCTGGTAACAAAAAGATCTCCCCCTTGCATAAAATAAGAGATTAAAATATATAGCAGCCAAGAAAGACTTGGCACTTTGTTTCATGGAATGGCCCATGCTGCATTTAATGCCTTGAATGCATTTTCAATTCTTGTCAAGGGGTCATACTGGAACAGGGCATCAGCCTTAACTGTGGCATGTCAATTCATCTCAAATGTCTCCTCCAAAGTATAGGCCACTTGGTCCTCTTCCTAATATTGGTGCAGCTGTCCACTTTGTCTTTACTCGATAGAGAAAATCAGGCCGCATCCTTGAGTGTTTTCACACTCAGATGTCTACTTGGTGGACTATTCCACCTACTGGAATAACTCCTACATAGATATTTCTAGTCTTTCTCCCTTGTTCCCTCTTTCCTTAATGCATTTTGTCTCTTCCTCATGATTTGAGACCTCAAGCTATCTCCTTTCCTTTCTACAGGTTCTTTCAGCTTCTTCTTTAGCTGGTCGCTTAGTTTGTTCTTCAGGTTCCATGCCATATTTGAAAATCAACAAATATTTCATTACCTTAAATTTGACATTTGTGGGGACATCATTGGTCGTTGGTCACTTGAACCACTTTGAACCATGAACCTTTGAACCATGAGAGTTCATTGGTTTAATGGTTCAACGGTTTGGGCATTCATATCGGCTCCTTGGTTTAATTGCTTCTTTGCTCTTTGGTTGAACCATCTCTTCGAACTGGTCTCTGGAATCTTCCACTTCCTTCCTTTGCTTGAAGGCTATTTGAACCTTTAAACCTTTGAAATTTGAGCCATTTTGGTTCAAAGTTTAATGGTTCATTCTCTTTCTCAAAATCCTTTGGTCCTTCAAAGTTTTTGGATCCTTTTCTTCTTTGTTGAACTCATTGAACCTTTGAACTTTGAACTCTTTTGGTTCAAGGTTCAATCAGTTCATTGGTTCATTCTTTATTCTTTGAATCCCTTGTTTTTCTAAGTCTTTCAAAGTCCTTGAAGGGAAGGTGTCTGTTTGGGCCTTGAGAATGGTCCATTTCATGGTCATCGAGAGTCCCCCGTAAGGGCACCTACCCTTTGGGGTCCTTTGAGTAGCTTTGTTCTTCAAATCCTTCAGACAAAAAGTTTGAAGGAAATCCTTCAGACATATCATTTGAAGGAAATCTTTCCTTTGCTTTTGCCACTTTTTGTTGGGCCCTTCAACATTCCTTCAGACAAAATGTCTGAAGGAATTCCTTTGGGCATTTTTTCTGAAGGATTTCTCTTGTGAAATTTTCCATAGAAAATCTTCTGGAAAGATATCCTTTTGTTCCCTACCCTTTGCAAGGGCACTTATCCTTCAGGCTTTGGGAGACTCCTTTAAACCTTTCGATTGAACCGATCGATTGAACCATTCACTTTGAACCATTCGACTAAAATAGATCTTTGAACTTTGATTGAACTCGTTGAACCTTGAACCTTTAAACCATTTTGGTTCAAGGTTCAATGGGTTAAATCTTTCTTCTTTTCTTTAATTCCTTTTGAATTCGTTGAAATTTGAACTTGCCGAAGCGCTTAATTCTTTTAAGTCTACCGATGTCATTGAACCTTTGAACCCATTGAACCTGTGAACCTTTGAAGGTGGGGTTCAATGGTTAAATGATTCAATGGTTCAATATTTTGTTTGAAGCCTCCCAATGTATCCTTTGGTTGAACCTCAATGTTGAACCAACCTTGAAATTGCCTAAGTGTTGGGAACTTGTTTCCTTGTGAGAGCTCACCTATTGAAGTTGTTGAACCTATTGAACCTGTGAGTCCCTTAGCTGAAAAAACTTGAATAATAAATAATTTGAATACTCATTACATTTTTTGAGAAGGGAAGAGAGAATTTTGGCTTGCATGACCAAAATAGTTCATATGTTGTCCCCAACAGTGAGTGATAGATTTTGGGAATAACAACATTCAGAGTATTTAATGGTTTTGATGAACTCAAGGGAGGTGACATAGGTGTTATATATTTCATCTATCAAGGCACACTTGATTTGAAGGTCACCAATTTGTACACTATTTAAAAGAGGAGGATCATACACATGAAGTAATATTTAATCAAGGATCATAGAGACAATAGGAAACATAAGTGAGAGAGAAGTATCCAAAGTATCATCAACTTAAATAGACATATCTTCACACTATTGCAAGATATTATCCTCAACTCAGGCAAGGTAGATTATTTCCCCATAGGTGAAGGTTAAGGAATGTTAATTTCAAACAATATTTATATCAATCAGTTGCAATGACATGGAGATGTCCTCATGATATTAATAAAATGAATTTGAGAAGGGAGCTTGGAAAGTTATTCAATGAGATCCTCTTCATCAAATCCTAGATGAGCTAGACATGACTGAGATAAATTTGTATAATATTGAATGAGATTAGCTAAAGGATGGGATAACATGAACTTAAACTAATTAAGATATAAAATGTGTGGTCTTGGATAGAATAATGTAGTGTGGTTAGGAATAATAGATGGCACTGGGTTGGTTGATATAGTTTGTTATATAGAAGCATTAGAAATATATCATATTGAGTTGGTTGATATATTAGCATTGGATGAGAGACATAAATTGACTAAATCGAAGTGGATGATGTTGTATATATATAACTTGGAAAATAAATCGACTGTATCAAGCTAGCCAATGTAATATATTCTATACGAAAAACTAATTGTATCAAACTAGTTGATACAATTAAAATAAAGAACTAGGGATTAACAAACTCTATTAGGTTGGATAATGTAATAGGTATAGTCATAAATAAAGATGGTTATATCAATTTGGATAATGAAATTTAATTATCTAAAATGGTATTGATTTCCTCATACAGAATGTATACAAAATTAGGCAAAGAGGTATCCTAAACTATTATATAAACAAAATAGGGAGTATGAGTGGAATGAGGATAAGGATCAATATATGAGACTATGCACTTCATTTTATTCATGCTAACCAAGTTTTATTCATTGGTAGAAGAGGTAGGCATAACCATGGTTTCAAGAACATTAGTGTATGTAGGTTGATTAGGATTAGTTTTCTAGTTTTGATTATGCTTATGAAGTACATATTAATAAATTTCAAGGTGACCATTAACTTGATTAAGAGTATCATTATTAATTTTGGAATCATTGGCTTTGAATAACTTATCATAGGTTTACTAATTCTCTCAAATCATAGCTTCATGATAGAATTTAGGACTAAGGAAAAAATAAAAAATAAGGTTCTAATTTTTCTTGAGGTTTCACAGGATTTTCCTGAATCTATGTGTTACCATCAATCCATTTTAGGATCATACCATTATTTATTATTGCAATAAGGATCAATATCTATAGCTAAAGGTTTAGGAATATGTTTATTAATTTTAACTAGGAAAAGAGGCTTGTGAACTTCTACATTATTCACATGAGCTGAAGAAGAAGGAAAAGGCTAGAGAGGACTTCTTATGGTATGTTTGGAAAGTGTCACTTCATTATAGCCATCCAGGAGAATAGCATTAATGGTGTGACTGGAGTTGTATATATGTGTAACACCATAATTGGTAGTATGATTGTTTTTTGAATTCATAAGTATATGAGTAATAGATGAAGGTTGGGATGGATTGAATTATCTTACGAGCAAGTCTTGGCATTTATCTTAAAACAAGGAATTCTTCCTAATATTTTGGAGAGTCTTAACTCTATTTTGAATTTTAGGATGAATTGCACTGGTAAATAGGTGGAAGAGGTTATTTTCCAACATGTTATGTTTAACCTTTTTAGCTAGGGATTTCTAATTCTTGATAAATGATTTGGTAGTTTTAGATTTTTCATGTCTATAATTAATCAAATGGGTTAAGTTATTTTTAGGAAGGTCATTGGTTTGAAATTCTTAAACCAATGTGTTAACTAGGTCTTCTAAGATATAAATAATATTAGACATGAGTTTAGTATACCAACCTAGAACATCATTAGGAAAGGTTTTAGATATAATTTTTGTAGCCACAAATGTGTTTAGATTAATCAATTTTTTTTAAAGATTTTTAAAAGATTCCAAATGTAAAGAGGGATTGGTGGATCCATTATAGGTAATAAAATGTTTTTAAATATTTTTAAAATATTTCAAATGCAAAGAGGGATTGGTGGATCCATTATAGGTGATTATAGGAGTAATACCACATATATCTATGTTTGAAATTTTAGGAACTAATAGTTAATTTTGAATATGTTTAATTTATTTATTAAGAAGAGAAGTTTGAAAAATGCGATTACCACACGCTTCTCTAATGGGGGATGGGGGGAGGGCATTTTAATTTGGAAATACCCAATGAATTTATTAAGGATAATATGGTATGTGAAAATTTTGAATTTTTAATTACATCATCTGGTTGGTATTATTGGTTTGAAAATAGTCATTTGATTCATGGATTACAAAAATATTTGAGTGGTATCAACTAATTTTTAGCTAGAGGAAGAAGCATGAGTTGCTTATTGAGATATGCTAGAGTTGTATCATTAATATGGGTATTGACATGGGAACTTTGATTAGGCCCACTATAGTAAATACTCACCTTGTTAGTAGTGATACTATTCATGGTGGAGGAAGAGGAAAAGAGGGAATTCATGTAATGACTTTCCCAAAGTTTGGTAGAGAACCTATGAGTAGGGGAAGGAGAGATTTTCGTATGGGGTTACGTCATGCAATGGTAGACTACCATAGGGTCTTTGCCCCTATGTTCAATATGTTCATTAAGGTAACTGATCATTTAATTTATATATTCATGGTCACTCTCGTCATCTACTTCTCTCATGCATGGAAGTGGGTAGTTATGTAGATTAAGGGGTTTGGATTTAAACTATTCATAATATGTGGTTCTAGTGGCCACCTAGAAATTGGTTGGATTTTGGTCATTGGGCATGACTAAGATATAAGGCATATGTGACCTATAAACCCTATGGGAGTTTGTTAATTCCATCATATCTTATTGGGTTATTACTTCATAATCAATAAATATGTACTGCATGATGGAAGAGAAAGGGTTAACTAAATTGAGCTAGTCATATTAGTTAACTTACAAGGAATAAACTATATTGGATTGGCTAATGTAATTAGGAAAAAAATAAATTAGAATATATTGGGTTGGCCCATGTAGTTAGGAACAAATGTTGGGAAAAAAATTATATCAAGTTGGCTAATGAAGTCAGGTTGAAAATCAAAAAAGTATATTGGGTTAACCAATGTAGTTGGTTGAAGGGTGGTAAATTATAATTATAACAGTTTGGATGATGCACTTAAGGAGATAAACTCATGGAAATATATCAAGATTATTGATGTAGTTTTAACACACATATAACTATTGGATTAGATGATACTATTATGACACAACATAAAACTATATCAAGTTGGCCAATATAATTTACAATACAATAAAAAAATTAGGAAACAAATTGCATCTAACTAAATTTCAAAAATAAGATCAGGTAGATATACTAAAAGAGTTTGATTGATATTGTGGGCTCTCAAATATACTTTTTTATTTGTTGATTAGTGTCAACCCAATATTTCATAGCACTAACTATAGAGGTTAAACCATGCATATAACCCACTAACCTTAGTTTTAAGGGTATGGTGAGAGTAACTTCCTTAGGAGATACATTCCTCTCATGTGAATCACAAAATTAAATGGATGGTTGGTTTCCTAAGTTTAATAAAAAGTTAATCCTATGCATTTATGATAAACTGTGAGGTATGTAGAAACTAAATTCCATGTTTGGTTTTGTATTGTGGCTATGAGTACTAGGGTAAACACCTCACACCATGATGTATGAAAACAAAACACCACATAGCCCCACATGATAGTTAATAAGTAGTTTGAAAAATGCTAGAGCATAGTTTCTAAGGAAAACCAAAATAAGAGAAAAAAATTTCTAAATTCAGTGTCAAAAATAAATGTATAGAATTCAATGAATTAAAATAAATAAGAAGATAATGATATCAAACTAGCTGATATAATTAAATATTAAATATATCTAAAATGAAATAAACAGAACCGTATCATGCTAAATATAGTTACAAACACATGACAGCTATATAAATTTGGTTGATGTAGTCTATGCGAACACAAAATAGGCTCAGACTAGCTGATGTCATTCATAGACATGGAGGAAACTATATCGGATTAATTGATGCAGTTGGATAAAAGTAAAAAAAGAGATAAAATTGTACCGAGTTTGCCAATTCTATAAAATTAAGGAATGGAAATAATAGTAAGCTTTATGTCAAGTTCACTAGAATGTATACATGATTTAGGATTAGCCTAAACCTATCCTGTATTTATAGATCTAGACTCAAATAAGGATAATCCAATAGAGCATGTGATACCTAATGTTTGGGTAGTGACCAATGGATGTGTACACATAGAATATGATTTCCTATGTTGTAAATACTAGTAGGAAATGGTTCCAAAGTCTAGTCCTATGGATAGTGAAATATATCTAGCTATGCCTCTATAAAAGTAAATGATTTCCAATAAGTAATGTAAGTAGTTATCTAAGATATAAATAATATTAGACATGAGTTTAGTATACCAATCTAGAGCATCATTAGAAAAGGTTTTAGATATAATTTTGGTAGCCACAAATGTGTTTAGATTAATCAAATGTTTTTAAAGATTTTTAAAAGATTCCAAATGTAAAGAGGGATTGGTGGATCCATTATAGGCAATAAAATGTTTTTAAATATTTTTAAAATATTTCAAATGCAAAGAGGGATTGGTGGATCCATTATAGGTGATTATAGGAGTAATACCACGTATATCTATGTTTGAAATTTGAGGAACTAATAGTTAATTTTGAATATGTTTAATTTATTTATTAAGAAGAGAAGTTTGAAAAATGAGATTACCACACGCTTCTCTAATGGGGGATGGGGGGAGGGCATTTTAATTTGGAAATGCCCAATGAATTTATTAAAAATAATTTGGTATGTGAAAAATTTTATTTTGTAATTACATCATCTGGTTGGTATTATTGGTTTGAAAAATAGTCATTTGATTCATGGATTACAAAAATATTTGAGTGGTATCAACTAATTTTTAGCTAGAGGAAGAAGCATGAGTTTCTTATTGAGATATGCTAGAGTTGTATCATTAATATGGGTATTGACATGGGAACTTTGATTAGGCCCACTACAGTAAATACTCACCTTGTTAGTAGTGATACTATTCATGGTGGAGGAAGAGGGAAAGAGGGAATTCATGTAATGATTTTCCCAGAGTTTGGTAGAGAACCTATGATTAGGGGAAGGAGAGATTTTTGTATGGGGTTATGTCAAGCAATGGTAGACTACCATAGGGTCTTTGCCCCTATGTTCAATATTTTAATTAAGGTAAATGATCATTTAATTTATATATTCATGGTCACTCTCATCATCTACTTCTCTCATGCATGGAAGTGGGTAGTTATGTAGATTAAGGGGTTTGGATTTAAACTATTCATAATATGTGGTTTTAGTGGCCACCTAGAAATTGGTTGGATTTTGGTCATTGGGTATGACTAAGATATAAGGCATATGTGACCTATAAACCCTATGGGAGTTTGTTAATTCCATCATATCTTATTGGGTTATTACTTCATAATCAATAAATATGTACTGCATGATGGAAGAGAAAGGGTTATCTAAATTGAGCTAGTCATATTAGTTAACTTACAAGGAATAGACTATATTGGATTGGCTAATGTAGTTAGGAAAAAAATAAATTAGAATATATTGGGTTGGCCCATGTAGCTAGGAACAAATGTTGGGAAAAAAATTATATCAAGTTGGCTAATGAAGTCAGGTTGAAAATCAAAAAAGTATATTGGGTTAACCAATGTAGTTGGTTGAAGGGTGATAAATTATAATTATAACAGTTTGGATGATGCACTTAAGGAGATAAACTCATGGAAATATATCAAGATTATTTATGTAGTTTTAACACACATATAACTATTGGATTAGATGATACTATTATGACACAACATAAAACTATATCAAGTTGGCCAATATAATTTATAATACAATAAAAAAATTAGGAAACAAATTGCATCTAACTAAATTTCAAAAATAAGATCAGGTAGATATACTAAAAGGGTTTGATTGATATTGTGGGCTCTCAAATATACTTTTTTTATTTGTTGATTAGTGTCAACCCAATATTTCATAGCACTAACTATAGAGGTTAACCCATGCCTATAGCCCACTAACCTTAGTTTTAAGGGTATGGTGAGAGTAACTTCCTTAGGCGATACATTCCTCTCATGTGAATCAAAAAATTAAATGGATGGTTGGTTTCCTAAGTTTAATAAAAAGTTAATCCTATGCATTTATGATAAACTATGAGGTATGTAAAAACTAATTTCCATGTTTGGTTTTGTATTGTGGCTATGAGTACTAGGGTAAATGCCTCACACCATGATGTATGAAAACAAAACACCACATAGCCCCACATGATAGTTAATAAGTATTTTGAAAAATGCTAGAGCATAGTTTCTAAGGAAAACCAAAATAAGAGAAAAAAAATTCTAAAATCAATGTATAGAATTCAATGAATTAAAATAAATAAGAAGACAATGATATCAAACTAGCTGATATAATTAAATATTAAATATATCTAAAATGAAATAAACAAAACTGTATCATGCTAAATATAGTTACAAACACATGACATAACTATATAAATTTGGTTAATGTAGTCTATGCAAACACAAAATAGGCTCAGACTAGCTGATGTCATTCATAGACATGGAGGAAACTATATCAGGTTAATTGATGCAGTTGGATAAAATTAAAGATTGAGATAAAATTGTACTAAGCTGGCCAATTCTATAAAATTAAGGAATGGAAATAATAGTAAGATTTATGTCAAGTTCACTAGAATGTATACATGAGTTAGGATTAGCCTAAAACTATCCTATATTTATAGATCTAGACTCAAATAAGGATAATCCAATAGAGCATGTGATACCTAATGTTTGGGTAGTGACCAATGGATGTGTACACATAGAATATGATTTCCTATGTTGTAAATACTAGTAGAAAATGGTTCCAAAGTCTAGTCCTATGGATAGTGAAATATATCTAACTATGCCTCTATAAAAGTAAATGATTTCCAATAAGTAATGTAAGTAGTTATGTAAATAAATTAAATTAAACCAAAGGTCAAGGATTAGAAATTATTATAAAGGGTAAAGTGCCATTATTGACAAATGGGGATCTAGGCAACCTAAAATGGAAGATGGTAAGTCTAATAAATCCTATAGTTACACCAGCTTAATTAGTGTAAAGAAAACCTAGACAATGATACACATGCATTCATTCATTAAGTAAAAAGAAACATATAATATACTAAATAAATAAAGGAAAGAGTATAAGGTTATAAATACTTAACATGGAGTTGAGACATCAAGCATCAATCTCCCCCTTTTCCAATGGTGCTTTACAAGAGATTATTGTGGTTTTTAATACCTCAAATAGGTATTATAAGACCTAATAATACTCCTAATGAATCCTCTTATTTTATCTCTAAGACTTCCACAAGACAATCTTCTTCAAGATAAGGTTTTAGACCTAACTTCTCCAAATTTGACTTAGGGTAGAAGTGCAAGTGAAAATCAAAGTTAATGAAGTGTATATGATATGTTTGGAATAAAGTATGGCCCATATATATAGTTATCAAATACCCTAAACCAACCTTAAATATTAAGCTGACAACATCAACCACACTAATATAGTATGAATGTCAGAAATTAGACTTAAAACTACATCGAGTTAGTTGATATAATATATGAAGGAAATAGGTGAAAAATAGATGGTTTTGGTATGGATGATTCAATATTGTATAAGGAAACTAACATGATTTATTAGGATAGGACATAATGAGGTAAGTAAAAAGACAAATCTAAATAATCTAAAATGGTATTAGGAGTGATATGATTATGATATAGATAGAAACATCTCTCATAAAGCACCACAATCCTTCCCCCTTTCTTGGTGCACCCTTTAAGGCATGCACTTAGGGAGATTGATCTTTGACAAGTCACTGGAAGAGAAAGTGTCAGTAATTGATAAATATTATGTGTATATAAAGACAACTAATAACATTCAAATGGAAGCATCATGGAGTTGAAAGAAATTCCATCTTAGCACATGATTATTTATGCTTGTGAAATATTATTATAGTGGTTATAAATGATAGGTTATCTTAAGATTTTATGACTAGAAATACAATCATCTACCTCCTTTGCTACGATTTGACACAACTAATTGTTATGGGTGGCTGATTTTAGTCAACAAGTAGCTATGAGTGATCTTGCCATATTGGATATAGGTGTAAAAACATATAACCACTATACTTGTGTAATTAATACACCATTATGAATATAAAAATATTAAATACATTAAATCTTACTAGTAAATCTATAAATAACATATTAAACCAAGATCAATGTTGCTTATATATATATATATATATATATATATATATATAGAATGCTTAATATATGTGTATATCAACATAGTATGATTTTAACGGATGGGAATATCATGAAAAATATGTATTATAAAGAGGAATGAATGGTAAAATGAGAACCATTTATGGGCCTCATCATACCCCTGCCCTCCCCTAACTTAAACCATTGCACGTGCATGTGCAACCAAAATTAGTTCAGGTAGACCTAAAGTGAGACATGAAATGAGCATGGATATTTCTAAGTCACATGATGTAACATCTCAAATCGATCCCTTATGGAGGTATCCTCTATCAAGTTCAACTTATCCATTTATTTCTCTCTTATTTTTCATTTACTAGTACAATACTTGTTGAGGCAAGAATAAGACATCAAAAGGAAAACATACTAATTCTCATCCCTATCCATTCAATAATATTTTGCATCAAATAAATCATATATTTTTAAACTTTGTTATTGATATATTTTAAATTATAGATAGAATAAGGCTCATTGTATTCTATGGAATGATTAATTTTATTCCATTTCTCTCCATAAGTAGTATAAGTTTCCCTACAAATTTGGTTAGGGAGAGGTAGAATGACTTAAGACTTCCCTCCTCAATATTTGTACTACATTTTTTATTATAGATATGAATTGAATTGATTCCATTATTCGATAAGTAGTTTGGGATAAGGATGTTTTACTCTAATTCTCAAGGGGACACATTGATTCATTGTGTTATATACTTCCATCTTTAGTTCTCCTTATCTCATGCCTTAGAAAATAAAAATAGTCTCTCATTTGAATGTCACCAATAATGAATTTTGGATTGCATGTACTATCCATAGTCACCACCTATCCATGTTGGTCTAACTCACACAAAAAAAATTGAACTCAATTTAACCATATAAATAGGCTTGTAAAAGGATAAAGGACTTCCTATTAATTCCTTTTCTTGAGAGAATTTCCTCCCTATTATAAATTGTATGATTTTTTCCTATAGATATAATGGGTAAACCTTATAAGGTGGCTTGCATTTTAACATTTCCATGAACATTACATAAATCTTATAACTCTATGATTCTAAGAAAGAAATGATTACCTCTTTTTTCTAAGTTCTTCCTCTTTTTATTCCAATTGTTTTCTCAATGCATTTTTTTTATCTTCTAATAACTGGTGATTTTTTCTTGTCTTTCATCATATATCAAACACCATTTCAATTTAAAAGTATCAATAATTCTTTGGTTATATTTCTTATAGATATGATCTATATGAGGTTAAATGCACCTTTGATAAATATTGGCTTAACATCTTGGGAGCCCTAAAAATATTATTCCCTATTGGATATGGGCTCCCCTTTCATGATTGTAGTTACATATTCCTCTAAAATTATTTAAGCCATGGGATTATTAGTGATAAATTTAGGTGTTTTAGGATCTTATTTTGAGTGTAAATGTTGAATTTGAAGGTATTTCAGTGGCTATATGATTTACTTATAATGTTTTCTCTATCTTGTTCAATATTTCTTGTTATACCACTCTTTCTAAGGTATCCAACCCATTATCTTTGGATTCAAACTCTTTAATTATAGCCTTAATGGATTCAATTTAACTATACAAAACTATAATTTTTTCATGTGTGTCATGGTCACTACTTAGAGAGATAGGAGAATCATTATGTTTTTTATTGTTTGTTCTTTATCATTTTCTTCACTTGCCTCTAGTATAGGGTTATGTTCTACTAAAAGTGTTCTTATTTATTCTTCCATGGGCTCATAATCATATTTTTAATATGGTGTGTCCTCACTAAGCCCATATCTAAATCATTCCTCTTCTTCATATTCTATTTCCTTTACTTCTTCACTATCAATCTCTTTCAATTTATAGTTTTCTTATTCATCTAAAATATCGATCATCTTAGATTTTTAGGATGGCTAACTGGTTCTAGTCATTATTTAACTTAATTTAAGAGTGTGCTTATGGGTTCTATTGGATGAATCCTTAGAAATATTCTACCTCTTATGAGGTATATAATATGAAGGTGTAGAAGATGGAGGTGAAACTCTACTATGGCTTTCTTGGACAAGACGGATAGGTACATTTTTTTTGTGGAAGATGAGATAGAAGTATAAAATTCTAATGGTAGTTTTTTTAAATTATGGTGACTATGGATATGGAATTTTATTATCATAAGGATGGAATGAAAATTTAAATAATCATTTATTGGCTTTTGGATTTTGGTAGCATATTAATGTTGGTCTTATCAGTCTATTTAATGTGTTCCACCTTACTACATGTGGCCATTATTTTAATTCCAAACATATTTATTTTTTAAGTGTGGAAATAAAATGACATAAGTGATATGGATCTATTCATTCCCCCAAAAATAGTTATTCCACTTGTCCTCAAGTGAAGTGGGGACTTAGGTTTTTGTAAGGATATGACGCATGCAAGCATTTAAGATGACACAATCATAAGTTCAAAAGGAAATTGGATAGGGAAATAGTATTTCATCATGATGGGGGTATTTAGAATAAAACATGATGATAAATAATGACATGGGCATATATTTGAATAGACTAGCTACTATGGGTAATTGTAGGAATGACTAGGTAATAATTATAGCACATAAATATCACTACCCTAAATTACTAATATAATTACCAGGATTTATGCATTTTTTTACCAATTTAGCATTTTTTAATGGCTTTAAAAACTACATTTGGATGGAATGGCATAATGTAATAACTCTATTACTGATGGTGGTATCCAACTTAGCATTTAATATGTAATGTTGTAATATAGTTGAGATCCAATGAAGAAGTTATTTTGGTGAAATTATCCTTTATAATATCAAGAACTGATCTAATTTCCACCATAAATTTTGATA
The DNA here is from genome assembly GCA_037957365.1 of Torreya grandis. NCBI lineage: Eukaryota > Viridiplantae > Streptophyta > Pinopsida > Cupressales > Taxaceae > Torreya > Torreya grandis. The sequence goes on from JARHVA010000815.1 coordinate 109,187, forward strand.
TAATTTTTTTCGAAATTTCCAACTAAGTATAAGTTAGTGAACATCCCATATATGAAGCAACCAATTATTTAAAGTCCTGATAAAAATTGAACTCGTTGGATGTCTACAAAAGTGAACAAGGCCAACAGTGAGTACATGTGGTAAGGAAGCAAGAACCAATAGAAAATTGGTTATAATAGATACATGATCCAAGATAAATTTGGTGGTTTTGAAGTGAATATAGGTAGTATTAGTAGTAAATACAAATTTTTGGACTTGCAGCTAGTATGATAAAAACATGCATAACCACAACACTAAGTGAAAACAAGGATTAACAACCTAAGAGTGGATGGGGGAAATTTGTAAAAGGGTAGACTAGAGGAGGGGCATAAAAAATGAATAAAATAGATCCAAAATATCAAGGAGTACACATGTATTGATGAGTATGTTTTTATAATTTCCATATATCATAACATGTAGTAGTGTCAGGTTACTTGTAACACTGGTAAGCAAACTTGTATCTTATTATCAACACAGGTTGTAACATGTTATTTTAGTGTAACGAATTTTCAATAAAAATAAAAAATATAAGTGATTATTAGATTTATTTATTTAAATTAATTCTTAATTGTTCAACAAGATAATTTTCCACTCGAGATGATCTTTATTTAGTGTTTGGTTGACCAGTATCCTAGTTTTCAAACAAAAACTACCAACAATGGCCAAGGGTTTTCATTTTTATTTTTTAAGTTTTTTAATGATGACATCATTATTATTTTGATATAGGTTTCACCATATACTCAATAAAAACATAGGTCAACCTTGGATTGAAGGGTATGAATGAATTATTTTGTTGTCTAAGGTTTTGTATACAACTAGAGGTAGTGACCATTGACTAGCAAGCTAAACCTTAAAGGTTAACCATGTAAAAATTTACTAATTCATTATAAAATACTTGTTCAAACTCATAATCATCGAGCCATCATGATTGTAACTTAACCTTGTGAATATTTTTATTTTGAGTAAAAAGTAGGGCCTAATATATAGTTTGAAACGTGTGTGTCTTGATGAAATTGTTATGCTACATGAATATTCCCTATTGTATAACCTTTATGTGATGAAGATATTCTTGGGAAAGCTCATATAATGCATTGATTTAATTGGTGTGTTGTTTCTAAGCTTCAGATAGATCCAAGCCAAGTTCCAATGCAGTCCTTACAATTTTGATCTCAAACTCTATAGGGAGAACAACCTTCTTACCATATTCTAATTCATAGGATGTGAATCTTGAGGTGGTATTACACATGGTTATGTAATCCTAAACAAAATTTGAAAGGTAGGGTACCTAATCCCAATAGTGTAAGGCTATTATTTTGGTCAAAATGTTTTATAATTCTATGTTGGTGACCTCTACTTATCCATTAGACTATGTGTGATATGGATTTGACTTCTTATGGCATAAGTAATATTCACAAAAAAGGGATACAATAAAATATGATGTGAATAATGGTCTTTTATTAGTGAAAATATATCTTGGAAATCCATATCATGTAAAAATATCTTCATATAAAAAATCAAAAACCTTTTAATCCCTTATATGTATGAGTGTCTTTACCTCCACCCATTTGGTGAGATAATTTGTACATTCCAAAATTAATTAATTTTTATTATAATTAGGGTCTAAGGAGAAACAAAATATAACCCCTATTTTTTAAATGGATCTAAAATAATTTGGGGTTTATGGGGAATCTCATCCATGTGTGTGGGTTTCCCCATACACTAACATTTATCACATTATGTTAATATTTCATTTTATCTTGATGCAGAGTAGGCTATTTTATATGGTTGTGAGAGTTTTAGTGACAGTTCTTTCTGATAAAAAATTTCCCCCATACTACTCATCATGGCAAAATCAGAGGATATCAAATGCATCATTTTATTATTAGTGTAGGATTTTTCCCACTATGTGGTTTTACCTATATGGTCTAATTAGCTTGTTTAGGTTAGTAATAGGTCATTAAGGGAAATGTACTTCAAGTAATTTTCTAATTGTGAGTTGAGTTAATTACCTTTTTGGGTGATCTAATTCCTCACTATATAGTGTACCTTTATATGTACTTTTTGGCTAATGAATGTTAATGCAATTTTTTATTGTGAAGATAAGCTTCTTCCTTTTTTATTTATTATTGAGATTTCACTACTCTATACAAATTAAACCTCATGCATTTGACCCTATCTAGTCTGATCCTGAATTGTGTCCCACTCCAACATGGTATCAAAGTTACAATGGTAGATGAATCCATCAATTAGATTATGAGATCTTGAATTCGAGCTTATTCAGGATTTTTCATTAATTTAAGTTTTCTAAGGTTTGGTGGGTTTTCTTATAAATCCATGCAAATATAGATACCCATATTCTCTAAGTGAAAAATGGACAATGTTATTAGATTTATAACGTTGAAAAATCCTAGGAATGGCTTTAAACATGACCTAGTTTTGTTATAATTTATTTTAGGCTATTTTTGGAGCATTTTAAAGGCTTTTTTGAATTATAAAAAAATATGTACATTCAATAAATTTGAGGAAAAACCATTTCTAGGTTTTTCTAGGTTTGTCAAGAAACCAAGTGGGTCTTTGTTGTTTTTGGAGAAGTCACATAAAATCTACATTTTTAGAGGTTTATACAATTCAGTGGAATTTTCAACCATCACAAGCAATTTTGGTAGTTAGCAAATTTTTGGGTTATTATGTGCACACTCATCAAATATTGATAGCTTTGCTAACAACCCCATCAAATCCTAATGGCCCTACCAGCAACACCATTAGAACCTGACAACCCTCCCAATAACATCATTAGAACCTGATAGGCCTAGTAGAAATACATTCAAATCCCAATAACCCTGTTAGTGGGGACTTAACCTTAGCACCAAACCTAAACTTATGCACACCCAAACGTTTTCAAATTTTACAAAGTGGAGATTTCCCTTTCCATTCAAAACTTCAAACATTCATAACTTTCATCCTAATGTTCCTTTTGAGGTGCCAATATTTTGAAAGTGATATTTTTTTAAGCTCTATTCATTAGTAATATTCTTGTGCCTTGAAAATTGTAACCTCTATAGATTTAGAGGGATTTCATATTCTTAGCCTTTCAACACATACTTCCTTTTTGCACCATGGATCAGATTTTAGTTTTGATTCTTACACTATTCAATTATCATAGGTGGAAAGTTAAAGTGAAAATCCTCTTAAGAAGCAAAGGATTACACCAAATCATGATGGATACAAAAAATAATTGACACTTAAGGTAGAGAAGGTGAAGTGGTTTAATATAAGTGATGAATCCTATGGTATTTTATGAGTGTTTATGTATCCCAACTTGATCTTTCATATTAAATCTTCTACTACTACTAATGAATTCTCGACCATATTGGAAAAACTCTTTGGGAAGCAGGATCTAATGAGTGGTCATGAGTTTGATAAAAATATCATCAGTTTGAGACCAGGTGATTTTGGTAATATATATGACTTCTTCACAAAGTTAAAATCACTCGTGTTATAGTTTAAACTATGTGGCATTGATAAAAAGGATGATCAATTGATTCTTTTCATCCTTGCCAAATTGCAATCTGACTATTTTGTCTTCATTTTTACCTTCCATGACACTAAGTGTGCCCTTGGAGATACATGGACCATGACATCCTTGGATGAATTTATTTTTTTACTTGACTTAAAATCAAGAAAATCTCATTCAAATGGGTACATTAAAGTCATCTAAACTACATGCCTTAATTTTGAGTCATGATAACTAGAAGGCTTCTAGCAACAAGGAGAAGAAATTGAACAAGAAAGACTCAAAACAAATAAAGGGTCATAAATTTGATTCTAAGTCAAAAGCATCAAAAAATTCATCTTCAAATGAGAAACCCAAGAAATAATGACTCACATGTGGCTTATACAATAAATATGGGCATGATGAATTCAAATACATGAAGAAGTAGATTGACTAAATGATTAAGATACTCGAGACGCACAATATTAGTGTCCTTGATTCTTCCAATCATATTTCATCACCACAAGGGTCTTCTAAGTAAAATATAGTAAGAACGGAAAATAACTTATTGCAGTTGCATCCTAGCCTTCCACATGGGTTATTTATTATAGTGTCTCCCACCACATGGCTTCATCATAGGACATATTCCCATCCTTGGAGCCTTATTATATGCCTTCCATCTTGTTAGGTGATGATACTTCCACAAAATTTAGTGGGAGAGAATCTATTGAAGTGAATTATGAGACATTGCATGATGTTCTATGTTTTCCCTCTTTATCCACCAATCTCCTATCTATTTATCAAATCACTCACATCAATTAAGGGAATAAAATTGATTTCACACATAATTCAATGGTTATTAGGGAAGCATATAGTGACTCCATTATTTTATTTATGAAATCCAATCAATATTCAAAATTGTATATTTTCTCACATTTTTCTCTTGATTAATCCTCTACTACACATCTCACTCATTCATATGGGGTGATTGAATTATGCCATGAGTGATTTATCCATCTCTATTATAACTACCTAGAGTAACTCAATCATCAAGACATGGTTTCAAGGTTACCATGAGTCTAGTTTTATAACATAGTTTATTAGAATTAGATACTTGGTAAGCATCCTAAGGAGACGTATGACAAGGTAAAATCAAAGAGAGTTGAAAATATATTAGAGCTTGTCCATAGTGACATTGATGGCCCATTTCCAAAACATTCATTCAATAAGACTAAATACATGCTTACTTTCATCAATGAATTTTCAAGGCATACTTGGATGTATTTTATTAAGTAAAAATTAGAGGTGTTATATCATTTTTAGGACTTCAAGGCACTTGTAGAAAAATAGTCAGGTAAATCCATCAATATTTTGTGTATTGGCAATGGAGGTGAGTATGTTAGTAACCATTTTAAGAAATTTTATACATCAAATAAGATTGAAATAAAATGTATATTTCCTTATAGTCCTCAATATAATTTTGTTTTAGATCACAATAATATGTCCTTAAATGAAATTACCAATTGTATGTTACACTCAAAGTCTTTTGCACCTCAATAATAGGCTGAGGCCATCAAATGTGCATGTTATATCCAAAACTATGTTTCTCATAAATCATTGAAGGAAGTCACTCCTTTTAAATCTTGGAGTGGTAAAAAACCCACAATAAAACACTTTTTATTATTTGTATCTCCTAATATGGCATGCATTCTAAATAAGAAATGTAAGGCAATGGAACCTCATAATTAGCCTTGCATCTTCATTGGATATCCTGAGAGTTTTAAGGGATATAGGCTTCTCCATCCCACCACTAATGAGTTTTTCATTGAGAGGGGTGTTCAATTTCAAGAGGTTCCTCAAGGCTCCACACATTACACTCCTCCCTCTTCCTTGGATGTGTTGGTATTTGATGATAGTTCTAATGATTCAAATCTACATGAATAACTTCTTGATGATATATATTCTTCTTCTATTTCTAATGATGAGAGTAGTGATAAGGATTCACCTCCTCCTTCTCCTAGAATATCTTCATAGGGTGATGAATCTCCTCTTTAACTCTCTAAGCACTGGTCTTATTTGGGCTAGACAAATAATACAAAGTGATAGCTAATGGGTTGGAGATCCATTAGACACTAGGATAACATGTTCATAATTATAGGATGCCCCACATGATTTTATTGCATCTGCTTTTGATCTATAATCATTTTCATAAGACATCAAAAAATCTTGATTGGGATACTAATATGAAATATGAATATGGTTCTTTGTTGAGGAAAAACATTTGTGATTTATTCTTTCTTCCTAAGGGAAAAAAAATTGTTCGATGTAGGTGGATTTACCAAAAAAAATTTATAGTAGATGGGTTCATAGATAAGTTCAAAGCACATTTGGTGGAAAAGGTTTTTCTCATGTATCTAGCATTGAATATACTAAAACATTCACCCTAGTTTCTAAAATGACCTCAATCTAACTCACTCTCACCATTGACACAACACATCACTGGGATGTTCATCAGATGGATGTGAAGAGTGTCTTTTTTCATGGTGACCTCAAAGAGTAAATATACATGGATCAACCACAAGTTTTTGTGGAATATTTCTCCATAGTTTACAAACTTTGAAAATTTATCTATGGCCTCAAATAAACTCCTCATCTTGTTATGCCAAGATGGACTCCTTTCTTCTTTTGGTTGGGTTAAATAGATGTCATTTGGATCTAAATGTCTACATTTTATTGTATGATGATTCATTATTGATTCTAGTTCTCTATGTGGATGACCTATTGACCATATGTATTTCTTCATCCACCATCACAATAGTGAATACTACTTTGTTTGATAGGTTCTCAATGACTAACTTGGGCTTATTATGTTACTTTCTAGGGATGAAATTTCTTAGTCTAACTCTAGGATCACCATTGCATAATCCAAGTATGCTCTTGATTTGATTTCATGGTTCAACATGGATGATTGTAAGCCATCTCTATATCCTTTTTTATTTATTTTGAATCTTGAGGCTAATTATCCATCTCCTTTAGTTGATGCCACCTTATATCAATAACTTATTGGTAACCTCATCTACCTCACACACACTAGGCCTAAAATTTAATATGTGGTGGACATGGTCTTTATATTTATGTGAGAACCACATGAGTTGCATTAGAAATCATCTAAGTAGATTTTCCACTATATTTAGGGTACTCATAGTTTCAAGATTCACTCTACAGTAGGCATTGACATTAACTTCATTAGTTATATAGATTTAGATTGGGTTGGTGATATTCAAAATCATATGTCTACTTCAGGATATAGTTTCTCCCTAATTTTAGGTCCAATTTGTTGGTCAATCAAGAAGTATAATGTTATTTATTTATCTTTTATTGATGTATAATATAGAGGAGTTAATAATGCTACCATTAAGGGTATTTAGCTTTACGGCATTTTTGTTGAATTTGACATCTAGTTTCAATAACCAATAATCATCTTTTGTGATAACCAAATCACATTCCAGACCGTTAATAACCCACCCCTCCATCAATAGACCAAACATATTGAGATTCACATGCATTTCATTTGGGAACTCATCCATGATTAGTTTATTGATCTCTACTACATCCAAACAATGGAGCAAATTATTGATATATTCACCAAACCCTTCATTGAGAGAAATTATATTCATTTGTGGTATTTTCTTGGGGTTTAAATAGCTCTATCTTCCTCCTCCTCTAGGGGATCATCTCTATGTACTTGTTTACCTCATCAAGCATTTTTTTTTTGGACCAAATTCTTTTAGCATGCCCTAAGATACACTTAAGTGGGGTGTTAGTGTAGACTTTTTCCCACTATGTGGTTTTACCTATAGGGTCTAATTATCTTGCTTAGGTTAATAATACGTCATTAGGATAAATGTACTTAAAGTCATTTTCTAATTGTGAGTTAAGTTATTTACCTTTTTGTGTGACCTAATTCCTCATTATATAATGTACCTTCCTATGTAATTTTATTATGAAGACAAGCTTCTTCCTTTTTGAGTTATTCTTTAAATTTCACTACTCCATACATATTCAACCTCATGTATTCAACCCTATCTGGTCTAATCCTTAATTGTGGCCCACTCTGACACTTCTCACACACTGATACATGATTAAATCAAGCCCAACATAGAAGATATAAATTAAAATCCAAGATAAAAAAATATTAGTAATATTTATAGATCAAGGTGTTTTTACTAAAATAAAAAATAAATGTCCATTTGGAAAAACATCATCAACTTGTAGATTTTATGTATTAGATGATAGATTGGAAAGAATATATATAATTACATTGTTATTTTTTGAGTTTATCTACAATGATAATATCAAATTATTGAAGTGATAATAACCATCTAATAATTTGATAAATTACTACAAGTTCATTCATTAAATATTTAAATGTATAATGATTAGTGCATGTATAAATAGGATAATTAGTGATATAATGACAATATTTATTGAAAACACAAATCACAATAAGAAATCCTTTTTATTACTATGTAGTTAAGATCTACACTTGAGATATTATTATTGATAAAATAGATAACATATTTCAACTAGACATCTTTTTGACCAAGGACAACTCTAAGTGTTGTATAAGATGCATTAGTGTGGATATGAAAATTAAATTTCTAATCTGGTCCTCTTAGCACAAGAGTTGATACTAGGATATCCTTTAGAGCTATAAAATCTTCTTAGCATTCATTAGTCCAATAAAATTCTCCATATTTAGTTAATAAAAAAAATAAAGAAGCTATAATTTTACTAAAATCTTTAATAAAACATCTATAACAGCTAGTATGTCCAATAAAACATATAAAATCCTTTTGTTTTTGTGGTAAGGGAAAGTTTTAAATAACTTCTATCTTATCTAAATCCACTTCTATCCCTTAGGGTGAAATGTAATTTCCTAATACAATACCTTATATCATTATCATATAACATTTATCATGTCTTAATGAGAGATATGATCTTGGAAACACTAAATAAATTTGTCCATATTTTTTATGGCTTCTTTGTAAGAATCCCTATAGATGGTAAATTCATCCACATAGATCTACATGCAGAAATGAAAGAGATCATAAAATATGTTCAAAATAACCCTCTAAAAGGTATATATAGAATTACATAGTCTAAAGGAAAGAACATGGTATGCATATGTTCCCCACAGGCTTATAAAGATTGTTTTATCTTGATCTTCTGGTATAGTTATTATCTAATTATATCCACTAAATCCATCATGAAATAAAATTAATTATTTATATAAATTCTATCAAGGAATTGATCAATAGAGGGTAGAGGGAAGTGATATTTCATATGGTATTATTAAGTTCTCTATAATCCACATAGATACACAATTTTCCACCTTTCTTAGGTACAATGATGAGTGGAAAAAAATCATTGTCTCTCAAAAATGGGGTAGATGAATCTTACATTAATAAAAAAAATTAATTTGGTTTTGACAATTTCTTTAATAGTAGGATTCATTTGTCTTTGAGGTTGGTGGATGGGTTTTCACTCATATTTGGTATAAATATGATGGGTACACAAGTCCCATGCAAAGGCATTATTATTATTTTGGATCATGGAAACTAACTCATTTTTTTGATTTAGTGTTATTTAATTGTTTATGTTGATTGTTTTGCCCATTAAAATTTAAACTACCTTGTAAAGTAAGGCCATAGACTCAATAAGACCTAAAAGATTAGTTACGCTACACTAGTGTGGTAAGAATTGGTGTAAATTGAGGATATCACTAGTGGGATCCTCAAAGTCATTTGGTAATATATGTTTAAAAAGACATTAAATGTATGGAAGGGAAGTATCTACAATTTGATTTTTAACATATACAATTTGTGTTTCATTAAATTTTAGCTTATATTATAAGAAAGGAAGAAGAAGAAATTAGATATGGGTATGGTTGAAAATCCTATTTAATTGTGCGTGCATTGAATCAGATGATTGTGAAGAGATCCTATTTATCTTGGGAGGATGACCTATAAATAAGATAGCACTAAAGCAAATGGTTGGTTAGATAAATAGCTGGGTGGATTGCCTAGTACTAGCTAGATCCCAGACGTAAGAGCTTCCTTGGGTGATGTCAATCTACACATCTTAAATAATTAACTTTATAAAATACAAGATCAAGTACTTATATCAATAATCAAAATATATGAAATTGAATACAAGAAATGCTTGGTAAATAAATAGATTAAAATAATTGGTATAGTAATAAGTAGGTCAATACCAATGATAAATAGGTTGGGTGTGCTTCATAAAATAGGTTGGGGGTCTGTGAACAGGTAGACAAAAAGAAAAAAAATAGATCTGGTTGAGGGTAGGTAGGTGAAAATAGTTTATTGTTATTTTTTACCATAATGACTATCAGCAATTGGGTGACCATTGATAGTTGAGGTGATCATCGATGGTTGAGGTGACTGTCGATGGTTGGATATACTGTCAGTGATTAGGATGACCATCAATGGTTACTATGTGTTTGGGTCTGGGTTGATAAAGTTCAGATTGATGAGATCACAAAAGGCAATTCTAAGATATTGGTTTGTGTTGGGCTAATTTTGAAATAGAAACAAAGTAATTGAATAATGGAAAATAAATACTTAGCTTACAAAATGTTGGTCAGATGAATGGTTGAGGTGGTTGGCTCATTGATGGAGTTTGGTATGATTCTAACAGAGTGATGATACTTGACTATTGACTGAGTGGCGGTGGTAAGTTGGATCTCTGACATGATGGTTGGATCACTAGATTATTACAAGAAATGACCTACAATGAAACTCTAGATGCAAAATCTCTTGAAGTCATGGATTGATCTTCACCTCCTACTTCTCTCTCCTTATAGTCATAAGGGAGAGGTCTAAGTTAACATTCAATTCAAATTTATAATTATAACTCACACATGTAATGGCTCACACATGGATTTAGATGAGCTAATTATAAAAAATCAAGGTGGAGTTAAGGGTGAGTTAATTTGGTTTAGATGGTGGAACCTGATCATCAGTAGTCAAGTTGACCGTCAGTGGTCAAGGGTCAAAGGCAGGGTTGGTAAAAAGGTGGGTTTTAGATAGAAGGTCAACTAACTTAGGTTAGGCCTAATTATCAATCAAAAGGCTAATGGTTGGGCAAAAGGGGGTCTTGAGGTGGTCTAGGGGAATTGTGACATTAAGAACCATTATGTGCATATTTTTGGTGTATATATTTTGCCCTTTTTATTATGCAATTTATATTGACAAGCTGCAAAACAAAAAATGGTTATGGATCAAAGTTCAGGTTGCCTTGAGTATGTGAAGAGGCATTCTTCCTCAAACCAAGAGTTTATGAGGTAAAATAGAATTGAGTATAGATTTGATAAGTTGGTAAGTGGATGTTAAAAAGGGTGAATGATAGGTTATTTACTAAATCACAAACAAGTACACAAAGTGTGACAAAAAGTATGATAGCCAAGATTACACATAGATTAGGTTTACATAGTTGGAAAAAATAAAGGTTGGTACCAGGAGAACAAGTGATAAGTGGATGATGTGAGCAGATATAGGCATGGTTTTTGGGTGCACTTTTAAATGCAAGTCTCCTAGGTAAGGTTTATGATTCTATGGGTATCCAAGGTCAGGATTACTCCCAAGGAAAACACAAATTGGTCAAGTGAAGTCATGGGTATCTGAGGTAAGAAGTGTTCTTGAGAAGATAAAAGTAGGTTAGGTATGTGCAAGGTGGCACAAGTTAAAAAATTAGTCAACATGGCAATAATTATCATTATGGTTATAAGGATCAGGTGAAAGTCATAACAAAATGTGCAATAGTTGGGCTAAAATGGACCTAAGGCAAGGTGATGAGGTGGTTGTTAAGGTGGGTAGAGAAGGTAATATCCATGGGTGGGTGCTTGATTAGGTCCTATTTAATAAAGTTTAGGTGAAGAGGTAAAGGTAAAAAGTTAAGCCCCTGACCATCAATGGTTAGGGTCGAATAGGCAACCGTCGATAGTCACCCTTACCATAGATAGTCAGGGAGAAAACCCTAAAAGTTTGGTGGTCAAAAGAAAAAAAGTGAGTCATTTGGAATAATTTTAACTTTTGACTATTGGTAGTGAGAGTTAGTGTGTTTGTGGTATTTTTTGGTTGCTCTATTGATGGTGAATGCTAGTGATTGGTTGATTACTAAGTTGGATGTAACAGACTAAGTGGACTAGTAAAGATGCAGGGGGTGTAAATGTGGATGAGGATGGACAATGAATCCCTACATTCTTCCTTGATAATGGTCAAGGAATAAGGTATGGGTTACATTGAAATTGATATATTAAATGTCAATTTGCATTGCATTATGGTTTGTTATTTTCATGGTATGGTTTGATTGTGTGTAGTTGTTTTGATTGACCTATAGTGTTAGGGTTTTGCATAATTTTGGTTAAATTTGTGAGTGAATTATAAAATTGGTCAGGGTAAGGTAACTAGGGTAAGGTGATGGTTAAGTTAAGGTTAGTTTGAAGTTTTTGGTTGGTGTCTAGGTGAGAGTTTAGGGGGGGAGGTTTGGTATTCCACTGATGGTCACACATAGTGACCATTGGTGGTCATACCTGACCATTGATAGTTGATGATTGGTCACCTAAATGTTGGAAGTCACCATGATCATCGGTGTTTGACTAGGGTGGGGGTTGGTTTTGAAAATTTTGAATGTTCTAAAGTTGAATATTTTTATATTTTAAATGTTTTTAAAGTTTTAGAGTTTGATAGTTTGAATGTTGTGGTTAGTGGTTGAGGATTTAGGTTAACATTATAAGGGTAGGGATTAATGTTTCATGGTTTATAGATAATAGTTAAGATTGGGGCTAGGTGTACTAGGCAAAGAGGCTGAATGTGTAGGTTTTGAGATAGCACATGTTAGATGATTATGAGTTGAATAGGTGTGTGATAAGTAGAGCTTGTAGTCAAAAATAGCATAAAGAACTAAGTTTGTTGGCTATCAAACATTGTAGGTGTGGGAATAGATCCAAATGTATGATCAATTACATCTAATCTTTTTAGAGATCCATAAGGAAATGACCCTAGTGGATTGGGTATATATGGAGGAGGTTTGGATCAGAGTGATATGACAGTACCAGCACATGCCATGAGATGCGGTGATGATCATGGCCCTCATCAAGAGATGGGATCTAGACACCTTCCTCCTATTGAGAGCTGATATTACAATATTTTTAGAGGATGTGAATAGGATCACTTGATTACCCTATGGGGTGATCTAATCTACCACATTAAGTAGGAGGAGAGAGATGATTTCCTAGAGTTGCTATATGGGGATGATCTTGATCATGTTAGATGGCATGTTGGAGGCTTCAATTATAGTATGATATATCAGAGGGTGAGAGATGATAAGAGGATTATGACTATGATGATTATATTTGTGTCATACTTTACCCTTCTTGATTTGATCAGTAGGAGGTTTCCCTATCTACTACTAGGGGTGTTAGTTGAGATGCTATTAAGATGCAAAATATTTGGATCAATACTTGTGCTACTTATTTAGATATATAGGGAGTTGTGGTGCTTCAAAGCTTATAATAGGTATGACATTAGCATCATGTTTGTCATACATTACTAGGCTTATTAGCACATCTAAGTGCTAAAGTCAATGGAGCTTTCATGGGTTGGGTTTGCTTAGATGAATTTCCCTATTGGTTTCATGTAGTGGAGAGATGACTTTATAGCTTTAGGTGTAGGAGGAGGAGCTCATGATATATATTGGTTTAGAGGTAAAGTAGCTACCTTGGTCATTGGTGATGTTACCTCAAGACCATATATCAAGTTTTCAGAGTGGGATAGATATAGGAGGTAGACTTTATACATACAGAGTTATAGGTAGATCTTCAAAAAGCAGGATGGGGAGGTAGATCTCATCCCATTTGATAAGTTTTAGAGACATTTTGGTCTAGTTTAGGGTATCTTAGGCCCATTTCCTAGATATAGATGAGAGGATGTAGATATTCTACTACCTAAGCCACATCTAGTACAAACTTTACTTGATCATAAGGAGTTGCCATTAAGGTCAGTGATTGATGATGTAGGTTTTCTTCATGGGTACCTTGCATGGTACCAAGCTCTATATGTGGTGGTATATTTTGATGGAGATAATGGTGGCAAGAGGTAGATGGATGTGGACCTAGATGGTAGAGGTTAGTAGGCATAGGTTCAAGGAGGTGCCCAAAATACATAGGCAAGAGTGGTGTTAGCCAATGCACAGGCATAGGTTGTAGCACTATAGGGTCAGTTGGTAAGTTTAAAGGTTAGGTGGTTGTAGTTATGAGTGAGAGGGACCAAGCTATAGAGAGAGACTCTTTGAGAAAGAGAGGAGGAGAATCCATAACACCTATAGGACCATCGAGCACCATCCCCATGGCATGATACCTAGCCATAGTGGATGAGTTACACTACTATGAGGGTATAGTCCTAAGGTAGTGTCTTGATGAGACCTGATGGGGTGAGTATAGAGTTAGTTTGGTAGGTAGTGCTAGCATGGAAATACTAGGCTAGTGGGCTACTTTCATAGGTATACAAATAGGTACATCAAGAGGATAGGCACCAAGAGACAATAGTGCTCCAGGAGATAGTGGTACCCTAAGGGCATAGTCATGGTATAGTTTAGATATATTATATGTTGTTGTATATCATTTTGATTCTGACCTATGAGCTGATGTAGTGAGATGTAAATTTTGAGAGAGAGAGACATGTATATTTTTGTATACATTATTATGTTAGACTCATGATTTATATATATGATCCTTGATTATTGATCATGGTTCATGGTGTGATTTTTTGTTAATGAGATGATGTTATATTGATCACTGATGATGTCATATTGATTATGCTTATGTTATGGATATTGGATACTAATGTAGACTCACTTAGTTAGGCATGTGATGGATTTTATATATGTTTATGATGATGTTTATGTTATTTATGATGATGATGATGTTTATGCTAACTTTTAATAATTATATGCTTCCTTATTTAGATTTAGACATGTAGAAAATGGTTGATTTCTTTATTGTTAATGGATGTTATGATTGTGATATGATGATGGATGTGCTAATGATGTTTATTTTTTCTTATGATATATGTTGATGTGATGTTATGAGTACACTTGTTATTATATTTTTTAGGGTAAGACACATGAGGTAAGTTAATTAACAACACTAGATGTGAGAACAAAGAATATAATCAAGAGACAAATGTCTTAATGAAAATATCAACTAGTCATGACAGGATAGGAAGATGGCATGATGATTCTTCTTTGGTAAGGACTAATACAAACCCAAAGTTAGATTGGCTTAAATAACATAAGCCCTTTGAATGATTTGCATTAGTGTTCATTTGTTGGTTAAAAAGGCATCTTGATCACATAATTTCAAGTGAGCTCAAAAATCCCTTTTTCTATAGTGTATAAAGGGGATATGGATGAAAATGGAACCTTCTTATGAGACTAGCATGTCTCTTCTGGAGGCTATCAAATAGTCTATATAAACAATTCTATGCCATATAAAGTGTAGACTGATCAATGCAGGAAGTCTATTTATGAGAGTTGATTGTGGCTTTCAAATTATTTTGATTATGAGAGCCGATTGTGGCTTTCAAATTTATTTTGATTTTGATATTGTGTGATAATGGGTGTTTTCATTTTTTTTGTTGCTTAGGGGTTGAGGAATTTGATCAATGTGGGAAGCTTTCAATAAATTACTTGTTTTGACAAATACTTTACTTAGACATCCTTTAAGGGAGTGGTCTAAGTTTGTATGTTTTATTTAATTTTTTTAATAGCTATCCTTCAATGTAGTAGTCCACCTTACTTTGATCAATTTCAAATATATTTTCAACAGTTTTTCTTTAAGGGAGTAGTCTGTGAATGCTAGGAATGACCCATGATTGATATTGGTTTGGATTTTTCTTTTTGCTTTGTTTGATTTTTCTTGACATGGAATTGCTTATATAGGCTTGAGGGTTCACCTTTATGAAGGCAAAACTAAAAAGCACAAGAAGGTTGAGTAGGTGTAAAGAGGTTTAGGTGAAAATGATCATGGGAATCCATCCTATAAAAGGGGACAAAAAGTACCATGAGAATCATGTCATGAGTAGAGACATGGTACCCATTATTTAAGATTAAGCCATGATTATGATGGATAATAACATGATTCAATTTTAATAGGTTGTCCCTAAAATATGGAAATGAATGTGGTTTGAAAGCAAGGGATGAGCTTAAGTTAGATAAAAGGTGAGCTTGAATATTTTTAACAAAAGAAAGGACACAAATGCAAATCATTGAGGGGTTCAGGTTTTGGGTTTCTCTCAAGAAAGGATAATCGATAAGAACTTGATCCATATTGTGGGTTATGATATAAGGTCCAAGCCAATTAAAAGCAAACTTGCCCTACTTGCTTTTCTCCATATTGGTGACATGTTGATTTTCATTTAGGATGAGTTATCTAATGTTGAATTCTGACACTCTAAGGTGTTTTTTATAGACATGTTTGACATTATCTTAATATACATGAAGATGGGTAAGGGTGGTTAAGTGATTTTCATCAAGTAGCTCAAGATGGGCTAAATGGTGTTGATAATAATCATCTTCAGAAATGAGATCTTGTAAAGATATGTGAAGACATGGGATATGTACTTTGAGAGGCAAGATAGCATTCACTCAAAACACAAGAGAGAAAGGTGTATCACCCATAGGGGTGAAAATACTATCATTATATGACCATAAGTTGAAGGGGATGTGAAAATGCCTATCTCAACCAGATGCATTGACCATTTTAGTGAGCATGTTGTTAAGATTTTTATTAAAGGCTTTTTCTTATCCATTCACTTGAGGGAAATAGGGTGATGAGAAACTTAACTTGATTCTGAATACATCACAAAAACCTTGGACTTGTTTGTTTTTAAATGATTTACCATTATCTATGATAATTTTGTGAGGAGCACCAAAATGGTAGATGATGTGATGGTTGATAAAGTCGACAATATTTTTTGCTTTAGTTGAGACTAAAGGAATAGCCTTTATGTATTTGGTAAAATACTCAATTTTGGTGATGATAGAATGGTGTCGCTATGAATAATGGGGGTTAATTTCAACAATAAGGTCTAGACCCCATTGTGAGAAGGATAAGAAATTAGTGGATACCTGAGGACTATGGCTTGGTGTGTGATGTAGATTGGCATGTTGTTGACATTTAACACACTTTTTCACATAATCATAGCAATATTGGTTAAGGATAGGCCAACAATAGCCAAGGTGAAGGATGTGTTTAATAACTTATATGCCACTAATGTGTCTCCCATAGATCTCGTCATTTATTCCCCTGATAGCATGAGAGGTTTTGTGACTATGTAGGCAGTGAAAGAAGAGACCATCAAAGTTGTGTTTATAAATAATTCATCCCATAATGGTGTAACATGAGGTAATATAGATAAATTCTCTTTGATCATTCCTAGAAATCCTAGAATGAATGATGGAAAGGTTAAGATAGTCAAAGGCTTGCTAATACCAAAGGTCAAGTTGGGTCTCCTCCACATTGAAGATGGTGGAAGAATATGGTTTGACATAGGAAGGCTAGGTAAGTCTATGGATAATGACAAATATCTTAGAGTCAAAGGATGTAGATGGGATCTGAGAGTTGAGGGAAACCATGGTGTCGGTAAAATTATTAGTAGATCACCAGGTTGACTAGATGCAATAGTATTCAAATGATGTTAAGAGTTCATCAACTAGTTGTTTGTACTATTGAAAAACATCATTCTTACACTGGTAAGAGTTATTTATTTTATTGAACACAATTTGGGAGTCATCAAAGATATTGATTATTTTATCTCCTAAGGTTAACATAGTTTGAAGTCTTATGACTAGGGATTTGTACTTAGCCATATTGCTAGTACATTCAAAATTAATCTTGAAATATAAAAGAAAGGGTTCATCACAAAGGGGAATAAGTATGATTCTATCTCCCCTACTATTTTGACACTTTGATCCATCAAATAACATGGTGACTTGATAGGTGAAGTCTGCCTGAGAGAGGGTCATAAAGGACTAATAAGAGAACTCAAGAGGAGGAGGTTGGTTATCTGTTAATGGTGTTTTGGCCAACTGGTCCATAATGACTTGCCCTTTAATTAACTTTTTCTAAAAGAAATCAAGGCCAAATTCTACTAAAAGTATAAGCCACTTGGCCATACATTGGTTTTGGTATGGCTTGGAGTATATATACTTGAGTGGGTCAATATTGGTTATGACATAGGTTTTATGGTTGAGAAGGTAGTGACAAAGTTTGATGGCCATGAATACTAAAGCTAAGAAAAATTCCTTGGTATGTATGTATCGAGTCTCATATTCTACAAACATGCAGCTAATATAGTAAATAGATGGCTCTTTGTGTTGTTTATCTGATGAGCAAGCATTTCCCCTAGGGAGTGGTTGGTGGTAGAGATATAAAGGTAGAAAGGTTGGTCATCCTTGTGAGGGGTGAGGGTAGGTGGAGATAAAAGGTACTTTTGGAGTGAATCGAAGACCTTTTGATAGTCACTATTCTACTTAAAAGATACATCCTTCATTAGAAGGTGGTGGAAGGGTTGGCATTAGTCTAAAAGCTAGGAGATAAAGTGTCAAATGGATTGGATCATTCCCTACAAATTGTGCAGTTGCTTCAGGTTAATTAGAGGAATCATGTTGAGGATGTCTTTGATTTTGGTTGGATTGACTTCTATTCCCTAAAGGGAATAATAAAACCAATAAGCTTTCTTGATAAGACCCCAAAAATGCACTTCTTGGGGTTAAGGAAGACATGGTAATGGATGAGGCACTCAAAGATAATCTTGAGAACAATCAAATGATCCTTATGATATTTGTATTTCCCAAGAAATTCATCCACATAGTCTTTGATAATCTTGTGGATAAGGTTGTGTAAGATGTAGGTCATATCATATCATGTTGATAGGTTACACAAGAGTTCTTTATTTCAAAGCGCATGACCCTATAGCATAAAGTTCCCCATGGGGTGATAAAGGCAGTTTTGTGTTGATCTTCAATGGTAATTAGGATCTAATTGTAACCCAAGAATCCATCCATGAGAGATAACATATCATGGTTGGTTGTAAGATTGACTAGTTGGTCGATGCTTGGTAGAGGAAAATCATCTTTAAGGCAATCAAGGTTGAGGTCACTAAAGTCCACATAAATGCATAGTCTCCCTATAGCTTTGGTGATAGGCATGACATTTGAAGACTATTGGGGAGAGTCAATGGGTTGAATTAAATTGATAGATAGGAGACATTGGAGCTCTTCTTTGACTACAAGGGCTATGTGAGGGTGCATTTATCAAAGTTTTTACTTGGTGGGATTGGCATCATGGTTGGTGACTATGTTATGGGTGGAAATGGTAGGGTCAATCTTAGGAATGTCACTATAATACCAAGCAAATGTTATGCTACAGTCTTAGAGGAAAGAGGGTAAGTCCCAAAGTTCCTTGGGATTTAATGATTGGCCAATTTTGACAATGTGGGGGTTGTCTAGAGTGCCTAAGTTGATATCCATGGTAGATTCATTCAACATGGTTGAAGTTTTAAGAAGAAGGGATTTGTGGATGGAATAATCTAAGGCACCAAGGTAGGTGATAATGGAATCATCATCCTTGCATTAAATAGTGTTAATGGTAGGAGAGTCATCTCCTATCATCTTAGGATGGGTCATAGGGATGGTTACAATTGCATCTTCCTTTTGATAAGTTAGGGGTATAAGGTTGATCATGTTGATGAAAAAAAAAGTTAAGGGGGATATTTCATCCTCCTCACACTTAGGTGGAGAAGAGGTTAGTGAGGAAGGGATGTCTTCCTCAACAATGGTGGTGATAAGTGGTTTGGTTTTCCTCTTTTTGGGTAGAATGAAACTAAGGTCATGTTTCTCATGAGGCTTCTTGGTTTCAATGGCAATTAAATCATGTGGGCCATGGTCATATCATCCAAGACCAAATCCTTTCCAATCACACCTATAGAGGTATGTCTTGGCAAAGCCTAGGTTGTCCAAATAGGATAAGCTAAAGGTGAATGGCCGAGGTGAAGAGGATGTGGTAGGAAAATTAAGTGGCTTGTTAAGACCCCTATAGATGAAATGGGTTTGATAGTATGAAGGTCCAAAATGGAATAATGGCTCTAATATTAGGGCCATTTTTAGGTTGGTGATCAATTTTTTCATACTCTTGGGGAGTGGGGAAAGCATCAAGGGAAAGCAAGCAATATTCCCTTAGTAAAAGATGTTGGAATGTGGATTCCAAGTGGTCTACGGTAGGGATTTAATCCAAAGGGATTGATGACCTAGTATATGCCTTGTTGGTGGAAGAGGACATGGATTGATCCTTCATGGTTGAGGGCTTGTCTTTGGTTGATGAAGGTGTGTTAGATGGAGTTAAGAGAATGTTATTGGGTTGATAATGCATGTTACATGATGAAATGGGACTTGGGCCAGCTTGTATAGTGACAACTTGGCTTTCATGCTTAAATTTGATACAATGATGAAGGGTAGAAGGTACAAAACCCATGGATTGAATCCAAAGACATCCTAGAAAGACATTATACTAGAATTTACCTTCCACTACATAAAAGAGCTCTAGGATCATGTGAGGTCTTAAATAGATATGAAGGACAATAGTTCCCATAGTAGTGGCCATGGTGTCATTGAAGGATCAAAGCATGACCAAGGTTTTAGACATGACATTGTCTGATAGTTTGATTTGACCATAAGCATGGGAGGAGATAATAATATTATCTCCCCAATCAATCATGACTCTTTTGATGTAGGTTTGGTTGATGTAGGAAATGATGAAAAGAGGGGGATTCAGGTCATCAAGATGGATAAAAGGTATTTCCAAATCCTTGAAGGTGACAAGGTTGGAAATTTGGAGAGTGCTAACAAAGGCTACCATAGGCTGAGGGTCTTTAGGTTAGACCTTTACTAATTTTAATGCATATATCATCACTTGGAGATGATGAGGTGAAGTAGAAATCAACTCATATAGGCTCACCTTCATTGAGGTTTGGTGAAGTTGTTTGATAACCACTCTTCTGATTGATTTGAAGGGGTTGGATTGGGAGGTACCCAAGATAGATACCTTAGGTTTGGTTAAAGGTGAAGGTGCTTGATTTTTAATTGGTTGGGAGGTATAAGATGGGTATGTCTATGGGATGGATACTTTAGCCTTCCCCTTATAATTTTTTTGAGTGTGTGATTGGGTAACCATATAGATAGTATGGGTAGAGGGAAGAGTTAGGGTAGGAGATTGGTTTGGTTCCTCATCACTTTAAGATGAGAGTAGGGGAGTAGGTAAGCATTAGGTAGTGGCTATCAGTTGTTGGATTGGTAAAAATCTTGTGGGATGTTCATCTATTAATAGATCATCCTCATCATAGAGCTGATGGATTATGGTTTGGAGAGATTTGTAGTTATTTGTGTCATGCCCTAGTGTCTTATGATAGGAGCACACTTGGTGGTTGTTATACCAGACTAGTTTTGGACTGAGAAGGTCAAATGGCTTGATAGGGGGTAAGGTCAAACAAGAATCTTGCAATAACCTTTAGAAAATGGTTGAGTAAGGCTCAGCTAAAAGTGGAGAGGGTTTTGAGGTTTTGGTCTCAATTGGTGAGATGGAAGTCTTTTTAGAAATAGGCTTGGTGATAAAAGGTTTGGGTAAGGTGGTGTTCTTAGTTGATGGTTTTGGTTTTGGTAAGGTATAAGTTGATAAATCAAAGGTAGGAAGTTTCAGGGTAGGTAGTTTAGTTATTGATGGTTCAATGAAGATAGGTGTGTCAGAAAGTAAGTGTGTTGGTGTAACTGAAATTGGTAGTTGGGTATTGGTTGAGACAATTGGCTTCTTAATCAAAGTAGAGGGAGGTAGAAGTTTGGCCTTTTAGCCTTTTGGTGGTTTCACCTCCTTGGTTGATTTGGTTGGGTTTTTGTTTGATGGGTTTGGTGGGGTTGGATCCACTTTCAAAGATGGATGATTAAGGCTCTACATAGGGAAGACAACAAGGTTTTTGGTTAGTTTGGTTGTTTTGGTTGGAGAGGATGATTTGGTTGTTTGGGATTTGGTCACATGGGATGGTTGAGAAATGCTTGGGTTGGTAGAGGTTTTTATTGGTTTGGTTGATAAGATAGGGGTTAGATAATAGAATTAGTGGGTTGGTCCACCAAAGTAGTGGTTAGAGTTTCTTATTTAGTGATATAAGGGAGCCCTAATTGCTACCAAAAAGTGACCTGATCCATGTCAAGGTTGGAGAGAAATTCCAATCTCTGAACTAATCTAGAGAAAGGTTTATAGACCAGTCTTGTTCCCTGGTAGTGGAATCAAATTATAAACCCATAGGTTGAAAAAGGGGAATGATGACCTCATCCTTTCCCTCAATCAAAGGATACATGGGTTGGATGGGTGACTCCTCTATGGGAGGTGAAAGTGTTGTGGCTTCCTCTTTAGGAATGATCTCCAGAGGGGAAGTAAATTGTTTGATAGTTAATGGATAAGGTAATTTGGTGATGGTTTTTTGCTCTGGTATGTCATTTGAATAAGGGTTTGATGGCTCCACTGCTTTAATAAGTGGAGGAGTAAAAAGTGGTGCTTCTTTAATTTGGGTCTCTAAAGGAAGAGAAGGTAACTCCACTACCTCAGTAAGTGAAGAGGGCAAAGAATAGGTAGATTAGGCAGTAGGTTCTTTAGTAATGAGTGTGTCAAGAACCATATTGGTGGTATGGGCATCATGAGAACACTCAAATTTGTTGCTCTCATTTTTGGTAGGTACATGATTAGGAAAATGTTATCTAAAAATGTTGAGGGCTTGGTTTGGAGGAGTGTTGGGGTTATCCAACACAGGATCCCCCTTGTCAATGAGGGATTGGATAATGATTTTGAAGGTATTACACCTACTTACATCATGCCCAACTACTTGATAGAAAGCACATAGGTTATTTTCATTGTACCATTTGGGTGCAGGATGAAAAGAATCAAATTGTTGAGGGGGTTTGATAGGTGGAATCTGTATGATATTATCCTTTAGTAAGTTCTTTAGGATTGAAGTGTAGGATTCCCTATATAGAGTAAACTGCTTTTGATTATTTCATTTTTGGTTCTTCATATTTTATTTTGAGGAGTTAGAGGAGTTTGGTTGATTGGCAGATGATGAAAGAGTGGTTTTAAAGACAACTACATTCATAGTTCCCTTGCTTTTGGTCCTGATGTTGGTTTGTTTATTTGGTTTAGAGGAAGAGGCCTCATTGGTTTTGTAGGTAGAGTTTTTGTTTATCAACTTTAAATTTCCTTCATTGATGGCTCTATTTTATAGCTTACATTTCATTGTAAAAGATTCATCGAAGGTTTTGAAACTTTGAACATGTAATGTAGAGATGTGTTTGGCACATGCCTGAGCAAAAATTTCTATCAGTTTGGGTTGGTGTAAAGAGAAGGAAGGTTGATTGATTAGGCTTATCCAATGGGATAAAAAATCAGCAATATATTCATCATAAAATTTCTAGATAGAGTAAAGGTTAGTAATGGAGACTTTCTTGGAGATGTTTATTGAAAAGTGATCAAAGAAATTTTGGGCCAGTTAGGTGAAGGAGAAGAGAGAGTGTTTGGTTATGGCACTATACCAATCCAATGCTAGACTAGGTAGGGACATGGGGAAGATAAAAAGGACATCATCATAGGCAATCAAATAACATGCAAGCCTAAATGCCTTGAGTTGTTGTTGGGGATTCTCCTTTGAAACTTGGATAATGTGGGAAGTTCCCACTAAGGAGGATGTGGTCTAATAGGGATAGATGGGTGAATAGGCTCATTATTATTTGATCATATGATAAGATGTTATGAGCACCATAGAGGGAAGACTCTAAGGTGGTCATCTTATCCATGAGCATTTTCATTAAATCTATTTGGGGTTGTGCACCCAAAATGTTGTAAGGTGCATATTTTTGTGGTGGTTGGGTGATATATTGATAATTGGTTAGAGGTTAAGAAGTTACCACATATTGGTATGTGGACATAGGTAGTTAGGTGGATGCTATGTAGGGATATGTGGTTGTAGGTGGTTGGGTAGTGGGTAGAGGTACATGCACTTGTGGGTTAGGGATGTAACCTAGGTTTGGTGTAATGGGCACCTATTGGGTAGGAGCGGTGGTTGGGTTGATGATCAAAGGAAGCGTAGTGACCTTTGTGTTGATTGGTGGTAAGGTAGAAGGTATAGGCACCACCAGACTTTGAATTGGGGTAGTGGTTATAATATTGGGGGTAGCAAAAGTAAAGTTGGAAATACTAATGGTAGGTAATCCCATGGTGAGGGGAGTATAGGTGGCTAATGGTTGGGTTGTTCCTAGGGTAGAGGAGTTGTTCATAGGGGTGGAAGTTATAAGGGTGTTTATAGGTTAGGAAGGTTGGTTTTCCATAGTAGTATCAAAGGGATTATTGGTGGATGAATAATCTTGGGTGGTTAATGGTTGGGTGGTGACTATGGTAATGTAAGTG
The DNA here is from genome assembly GCA_037957365.1 of Torreya grandis. NCBI lineage: Eukaryota > Viridiplantae > Streptophyta > Pinopsida > Cupressales > Taxaceae > Torreya > Torreya grandis. The sequence goes on from JARHVA010000815.1 coordinate 133,303, forward strand.
TTTCTCATAAGGTAGGAAGGCATGCCATAAGGTGGGTCCACAGGCAGAACCAAAGTAGGGGTATTATGAGGCATGGTGCTAAGATAATGTTGAAGGGTCATAGGATTTTTATCTAAGAAGGTAGTAAAGTTTGCATCTCCTTGGGGAAATATGCAAGGGAAATAAGGACTTCTTGAAGGGTGAGGAGAATATTTTGATTCATATACATAATCGATAGATGAGGAGGTAGAAGAGGTTGATTAGTTTGGTGATGGGTTCTATTTTACTAGGCTCTTTCACTGCTAATGAGTTAGAACCATCCAAGATAAGGGAGAGAATACAAAAAAAATCTCACCACTCAAATAGAGAAAAGATAAGAAATGAGCAAGGAAATCAAATACACACTAAAAATTACATTAAGTCCTAAAGTTCTTTTTAGTCTCTCTTTTGGCTTATGCCATAAGTTTTCAAAAAACTGTGTGACTAAAATTGGCTTGTAAAGTAGATACTAGAAAAGAAGTTTATGGTTGGTTTTAGGTTGTGTTTAGGCTCTCATAAGGATCTGTATTATAAATCAATACATAACTTGGCATTGGTGCCTACCCTCTCACTTCACACATTGTAGAGATAAGGGTGTCAGGTGCTTAGCCAATGTATACCAATTTTGAGAGTTTATACTCAACTAGAGAGTTGAGTTAGTTCTCCTCTTGGAAATGACCTCCAAGTAGGATCATTGAGAAAGGGTAAGGTGATCACTAGGTGATGAAATCCTAGTCAGGCCTTATCTCAAGTTATTTGATGTCTAATTGATGTAGGTGGTTTGTTTTAGTGTGTGAAACCAAAGTGATGCTATGATTGGATTAATATGTTATAATCTAAACTATGTGAGCTAAACTTGCAAGAAACCAATGTATGCAGTTGATTTTAAACCCAAAATAAATTTTAATTTTGTCTATGAGCACATAATAGAGAGAAGAGAATAAAATGAAAACAAATGAAACCCAAGTAGAGACTCAAGGATCCCACTAAGCATGCCAAAATGTTTTAGTGAAATTTAGCTTATATTTTGAGAAAGGAAGAAGAAGAAACTAGATGTGGGTATGGTTAAAAAAACTATTTGATTATGTGTGCATTAAATCAAATGATTATGAAGAGATCCTTTTTAGCTTGGGAGGATGACCTAAAATTAAGATGACACTAAATCAAATGGTTTGTTAGATAGATAGCTGGGTGGATTGCCTAGTGCTAGCTAGATCCTAGAAGAGAGAGATTCCTCTGGGGTTATCAATCCACATGTTTAAAACAATTAAGTTTATAAAACAAAAGATAAAGTACTTGCATCAATAATTAAAATATACTCAAATTGAATACAAGAAATGCTTGGTAAATAAATAGATTAAAATTATTGATATAGAAATAAGTAGGTTAATAATAATTCTAAATATGTTAGGTGTGCTTTAGAAAATAGGTTGGGGTTCTATGAATAGATTAAAAAAAATTGGATTTGGTTGAGGGTAGGTGGGTGAAAATAGCTTGTTATTATTTTCTACCATAGTGACTATTGGTGATTGAGGTAACCATCAGTTGTTGAGATGACCATTGGTATTTGAGGTGATCATCGGTGGTTAGATAGATTGTCAATGATTAGGATGACTGTCAGTGGTTACTATGTGTTTAGGTCTAGATTGATAAAGGTTAGATTAATGAGATCACAAAAGGCAATTTTAGGAGATTGGTTTATGTTGGGATAATTACAAAATAGAAATAAAGTAATTAAATAATGGAAAACAAATACTTATCTTGTAGAAGGTTGGTTAGATGAATGGTTGAGGTGGTTGGCTCATTGATGGATTCTAGCATGATTTTGGTAGAGTAACGATACTTGGCTATCAACTCAGGGATGGTGGCAAGTTGGCTCTTTGACATGATGGTTGGATTGTTGGATTGCTAAAAGAAATGACCTATAAAGATAATCTAGATGCAAAATCTATTGAATTCATGGATCAATCTTCACCACTTGCTCCTCTCACCTTATAGGCACCTATAAGTGAGAGGTAAAAGTGAAGGTTTAACTGGGATTTATAATAATAACTCGTGTATGTAGTGATTTGCATTCAGATTTAGATGAGCTAATTATGAAAATCAAGGTAGAGTTCAGGGTGAGTTAAGTTGGTTTAGATGGTAGAACCTGACCATTGGCAATCAAGGTGACCATCAGTGGTCACCCTGACCATCGTTGATCAGGGGTCAAAGGTAGGGATAGTAAAAATGTGGGTTTTATCTAGAATACCAACTGACTTAGTTTAGGCTTGGTTATCAATCAAAAGGCCAATGGTTGGGCCCAAGGGGGTCTTGAGGTGGTTTAGGTGAATTGTGACATTCAAAACCATCATTTGTGGATTTTTGGTGTCTATAATTTGTATAAAGTTTAAAATTATTGTGTATTTATCTAGTGCTTTTAATAATAAAATTTGGTCAATTATAAGGATATGTTGAATATGTGCATGGTAATTTTCTTCCATTTCCAACCAATTTTTTTTTGGTTTCTAATGAGGGTTGGGCAGGAGTGTGTATTACTAATTTATTAGTATTAATCACATTAGAGATGAACATGTTTCCTTACCTATAATGGATATATGTGTCTTCTATTACTGACCAAGGTTTTTATAGGATGAGAGCATACCCACAAAACTAACCTTTGGCTACAAGACCATAAAATTAATCATGTATTCCCATGATTCAATAGATATTGCAAGGTCTTTGATCACCCCTTCAAGCTACATAGTGGACATGTCTATCATTGAAGGATGGTTAGGGTTTGGTGAAGGCCATTTAGCTTAAGTTACTCCATGGTTTCCTTAATCATGATAATTATAATAGCTCATAATTTAATTAATGTGTTTTGGATGAGGAGCCCTATGATATGCACATCTATAATTGGGATATTAGGATAAAAATATTTAGAATGAAAAATATCTCCAATATAAGATTAACTAATTCTCCAATAACATGAATAGTTTGAGGATTTTTATTTCTATAGTTAGGTTTCCATAAACATAGTTACCAAACAATATTGATGTCTATGGGAACATATTTAATGGATTGAAATAGAGTATATGGAGACAAAAAGACTAGTTCCCATAAAACAATCAAATTTTGGTTGAAGTTCCTTCCTTTTAGGAGTGACATGTTCATGGAAAGGAGGGTATGTTAATACAACTAGACTATTTTATGTAATTGCTTGAGAGTTAAGTTCATTATTGTATGGTGGGGGTAGGCTAGTTATGTGTTAAGGAACATCCTCATGTGGTTTTATTATTATGGGAATGGTTATATTATGGATAATACTCCCTGAGCAAATTTAAACATCATTCAAATCCATTATATATGTAGGATATGTCAGTTTATCATTATTATATACAAGCTGAGCTATTTTATTATTGAGATTATTTGTAGGTTAGGAAACTAGTTGTGGTGGGAAAGGAGGTGCTTGGTTTTGTTTTTTAGGCATTAAAGATGGTTTTTTTTATTGTGGTTCTTATGAGAATCTAGTGTTTTATTTTACCAAGGTGGATTTATCCTCCATTACTATTTCCAAGAATTTGGAAATTATTTCCATTGCATATTATGAGGTGGTGTTAACCATGTTTGGCCCTGTCATTTCTACCACTTGAATTGAGATTAATGATTTTTTTGGTGGTCAATTTTTATTTTGGGGTGGTAGTTGGGGATTTGGTTTCATGGAATTTATCCATACCAATTATTAGGGGGAGCATATGCAAATTTCAAACTAAAAAATAAAAGGCCTGGTGGCATAGCATAATTTTATGGTTTTTGTGGCCGTGGTTTCCATTGTGTCACATAGAAGCCTGATTTCCATCTCCTCTAAATGATTGAAGTTCAATTATTGTTGATTTTTCTTCCATTATGCTTTCCACTTTTTAAATATTAGTTTGGTAGCTTAATTGTTCTTTCTTCTTAAAAAAATCCATGCAATAAACTATTAAATATTTTTTCGATTCTTACATTATTTGTGTGTACAGTGTATCTAACTATGTATCTATATTATTGATGATATCCTCCATCATGTCATGCATCAATTTTATAATTTGTGAGACTCCATTAGTATATTTTGATGATGATGGAAAACATATTTTGTGGTGAATTTTATTCATCGTATTTCTTGATTAGTTTTTACATAACTAGGTTATTTATTCAAATGAAATTTGAGATGCATCACCTCCACCCATAACATCCAAAGCTTCCAAGAACTCTTTAATTATAGCTCTCAAAAATATAATTTTAAGATATTTTTGGTCTAGCTTGTCTTATTTAGACATTTTTAAGATAAAATAAAATATTTCCAGATTGTATTTTAAAGGTTGATCTTCCTTTTGTGACATTTTGAAATTTTCATCTCCCCTAGGTATTTTTCCTGCAATACTCTTGGTATTTGGAAAGTAATAGTACTTCATATATTTCCAAGTAGTAATTGCATCTTTGCCCATTCACATAAACCAATGGAGGGTTGCATATTTAAGAGTGGATATAAATAGTTTTATCCTATGAGAGTCTTGATTGTAGTTGTAACTATGATATAGGACATCAAACTGAAAAATAAATATATCAAGTTCCTCATTTTCCATCTCTTTGAAGTCATTTATGGAATAAGGATGGATTTATTCATAGGTGTAGCACCTAATAGGGTGGTGATGGGAAATTTTAAAGTGGTAGGTTCATTGACATATTTTTATCATTGAATATTTCACATGATGTTTCAAACTACTCATGTACTAGAGACCTTTACAGCCCACCTCTCAAATTTTCTATCAATTCTTTTAGACCAATATGAGTAATGGATTATAGTATTGGGGTATTGCTAGGAAAATTATATATTTTTAATAGGTATGATGGAGTGAATTTTGATTTTTTTTAAAATTATAAATTAAATAAATATGTTAAGTTTCTCTATTGGTTCAACTGGTACTACTGACTCAACTAGTGCTACTGGTATGAGGTTTCTTTTTGGGGCTAGCAGGGCTTAATATTCTATTTTTGAGAGAAGTTTAGGTGAAGGTGGGAGGAGATGAACTCTTGATTCTTTGGTATATGGTGTAAAAATTGTAAGTATTTGGAATGATACCAAAATATATTTGTCATGAGTGTGAGGATCCTCCTACTCCTTAGATTAATATTGATTTATTAATTATTCCAAAAATATCTCAACTATAGCCTTTTCTGATTAAACTTTGGGTGACTAGTGTGGAATGGATAATGGTATCCTTATATTTCTTATATTAGTTCTAAGTGGTACCTCAAATTATTATTCTATGTAAAATTTCAATCTCTTATGAAATACTATACCCAAGTGATCACTCTCATGATACATGCAACCAATCAATATTATTTTCTTGGTTATTCTACCCTATCCTGCATAGGGTTAGTAAATATGGATATATATTATTTATAATTTATACTTGAATATAAAGGAAATTTAATATAAAATATAATAATTCTATTATTATATTTCTAAGAACTTGGTACTTTGATAACTTCCCACTGCCAGTTATATGCTTGGTACCCAAATAGGCAGACTTATAACATATAAATTTTTTTATTCTTCACTTAATTTTCAACCTAATGATGTTGAAATTTGTAATTATTATACAATGAATATGCAGGAATAAACTCATTTATACACTTACTTTATATTAAACACTCTTGAGGAAAGTAAGCACACTTTTCTTGGAAATGAAAATATACAAACTTTTCTTGGAAATGAAAGTATAGAAAATTGAATACTGGAATTAAAATACTAATCTAATTTTGGAAGTTTATTAAAAAATAAAATTTTAAATATGCACAAAAACTTGAAATACACACATTAAATTAAAGTGTTGTGAATAAATTTAAAAATAAAAGGAAATTACACACTTTTAACAATGAAATTTAAATAAAATTTTCACATAACATAAGATAAAATAACTAACAGATTGGAAACTAAACCACTAAATCCTCATGAGTGGGCCTTTCCTTGATTGGGATAGAGCTTAAATTCCACAATCCTTAAGATAACATTAAATCAAATAAATTGATGTTTTTGATAGCCTATTTGTATAAATAAATGAATTGTTATATGCTCATTATAATTTAGATTACAATATTATGATCTAGTTATCTATTCTCCAAAATTTTGGCTCTAAAGTATACTTACTTTAGAGCCTATAACTCTTCTTTATATAGTATGGGTAAAGGTATTATTAAACTATCCAATAATCCTAGAATTTATAACTATGACCTCATAATAATCCAAAAAAACCAATAATAAAAATGGATCTAAAGACAATTAAGAACAAAACTACCATTTTTATTGTGAAGACAACTAATAAAAGTCTAATCGAAGCATCATGGAGTTAAAACAATTTTTATTAGCATGTGATTGTTTGTGATTTTGAAATATTCCTAGAGTCATTAAAAATGACAAGTTAGCTTAACCATTCATGACTGAGTTGACATTCACCTACAACCATTCTTATGGGCTGATATAGTTAGTATCTTCAGGTGGTTGGTGTTAGTAAATAGGTGGCTATGGGTGATCCTATTGTAGTGGATACATGTGCAAAAAAATAGAACTAATATACTTCTACATTTTATTTACAATTAAGAATATCCAAACATTAAATCCATTAAATCATACCAATAAATCTATAAATATCATATTAAACCAATATCAACTTTTCACACACACACACACACACACAAAATCCATAATATATGTGAATATCAACATTGTATGAGTTCAAGGGGTTGAAATATCATGACAAAATAAGTATTATAAATAAGATTCAATGGTAATATTAGGACCTTTTTGGGCCTCATAAAGATATTTCCATGCCTATAGTGTGGAATATAACTTGACCTTATTTAGGCATATTATTTTCCCTTTCCATCTCCTTTAACACCCTTACATGCCATACTTTTACATTAGAATCTTGATATTGTGTTACATATTATATATTGAGTATGCATGATTAAATTTTCTATGTTACTTTATATTCCTATTTTGTACATGAAATTTCATAATGTTATAGCTTTATGCTTTTACCTATGCTTATACATGGTGCACATGACTCTTTATTTTGAATTGAGTGATATGTACGAATAGGTGCATCCTTCACCTCAAAAATGGGGCTTCTATCATGACTATTTTATAACCCATGATGGATTCTCAAATCTATTAATATATAAATCAAATCCAAAAGATATGTTTGTTTCTTTTGGAAATAATTAGAGTGTTCCTCTCCCACATAATGAGACCAAGTAGAGCCCAAATATATGTCTACTTACTTGGACAATAAGTATATTCTTCCTAACATGATGCAATTAAACCAAGAATATCTAGTAGATATATATACTTCCCTAATAAACAAGTAGAGTTTTTCCCTTGCGCACTTGAGTCATAGTTTCCTATTTCAATTTCAATTTCTAGTTTGAAAACATTCAAATCTAGAATTCTGAGAGTGATAGCATGGTTCACGTTCAACCAAGTTTATTCATTCCTTTTCTTTTTCCATATTGATTTATTTCATTTTTACTATATCAATAAATTATTTACCATGGCATTGATCTAATTTTTAGGATCCCTATTCTATTGTAGGTACATTTTAATTGTTAACATTGGAACATGGGTGCACCCATTCTAAATATTTAGAGTTCATATTCCATCCATATTAGGTAGTGTTTAGGTATTCACTTATTTTTTATAAAATTTAATACACATATATACATTCACATCAAAGTGGGGCATTACATAGACACATAATTTTGGTACAAGTCATGTAATCACAATGTATTTTCCATGTTTTTGGTCACTTGGTTCATATCCATACATTTATCTCTTTTTGGTACACATTCCCATTGTGTTGGGATCCAAATTATCTTATATTGAATTTTTTCAACAAAAATTTTATTTATTTCACTTTGCTTCAATGATAATACTTCCATTCATTTTTTAAAATATAAAAACCTATAGATCAACTATTTATTTGCCCTGGTAGACCTTAGATGCTCCTAAAATGTTTTAAAAGCTATTTTATAATTTTTATCCAACCATAATCGACCACCTATAATTATGGTCATTATGTTTGTGGATCATTTATGCCTTTTTATTATTTCTTGGGAATTTATTATCTTTTATTAACATTTTTCATGGCCAACCTATGTGAAAGGGTCTTTACAGAGCATATATATATATATATATATATATATATATATATATATATATGCACCGTAAGACACTTATGAGATCCTATAAGGATCCTACATATTGATCATAATCTTATATAATTCCCATTATATATACATTATAGCATTATGATTTCAGAATTTTATGAAAACAAGGTTGCATTAATGAGCATATATATTTATCATTAATTATCTAGGGAGACAAGGTGAAGTTCTATCTCTCACTTGGATTGGGTCACTAACATGCATATAATTACATGAGCCTTGATTTTGAGCATATATAATATGTATTTTCAACCCTTTAAAGGGGCCCATGCCACTAAATTTGTACATTTTTTTATATACATACAACATTGTTGATAATTAGTATTTGTTTACAAAGTGAAGCTTAAATCTTAATCATATGGTTTTGTTAAAGCCCCCTAGAAAGTTCAAAAATATATGATCATAATTTACACAATCATAGTAGGTTTCCACAATATTCATAAACAAACTATAATTATACACGGCTGATTCTAGTTGACCGTTATGAGAATTCGCATGTTTTGGTCAAATTTTGTAACTCTTACATTCACCAAAAAAAAATTGGGTTTTTTTCCATCTTGTTGTCTGGACCTATTTTCACTATTATTAGCCTTTGATATTTCAAATTTAAGTCATAAATTGTGTCTTTATCAATGAACCTCCTTTGTCAAGTTTCAAGAATTTAAATCTCAATTTTGGCACATTTGTGATATGTATTTATTTTTATTAATGGTAAAAGGGGGTTTTGAGAGGGACCCTACCCAAAATAACATACATGTAGGCTAGGTCATAAAGATCAAATATAACATAAAGTCTTCCCAAAAATAATAACAAACATAGAATAAACTATAAAAATAGTTCAAAAATAACTAAAAGATAGCAAGAAATTAACATAAAAGCACTCTAACATCCTAAACTCTTCCAAGTCTCATAAGCTTTCACCCAATTTTTTGTCAAGCTCATCAAAGTATTTTACATATAACTATATGTCTAAATAAATATTCCTCTCTAACGATATATTGAATCTTATTTTTATCCCTACAACTATAAAAATCTTCATTTTTTCTCTTAGGCACTAGTTTCAACCCCTTCATACTCTACAAACAATTTTTCATAGCATTGTGATTAAAATACACAAGGATAGCAAGGTTATCCTTAAGGTTTGAATTTTATCTCACCATTCTATCCACTCTTTCTTTCAAATCCATAAACTAGGAACTTGTCTCCAGCATGTCTTCCTTGGTACAAAAAATCCCATCATTTTGGCTTAGCTTGCTCACCTCCTCTTTGAGTCTTTTATGATATTTCATGAACTAGAAAAGAATGGCCTTATAAAGGTCCACTTTATCCCCTATTATTTCTAGACTATCCTAATTATTTAAATCATCAATAACCATATCAAACTCCATAGGATTGCTTTGATTTTTATTGGATAACTTTGCATCCTTATTTTCATTATTTGTAGTCTCATTATGCCCAATTCCATACTTCTTACCTCCTTTAAGCAGCTACAACCCTTCCATAACTTCATCCATCCTCTCCTCAGGCACCTCAAAATATTTATTCATTTTAGAGTCCTCCAGATTTACCACATAATTTACTCTAATCATCATATCTAAGCCAACATCATTCCTAGTAATATTAGCCCTACCCAAATCCTCTTGGTGTGCACACTCCAAATCAAGGTCAATAAAACCTTGATTCTGATTTGCCATTTTTACCTTCCTATAATTTATCCTAGTATCATTTCTTAAGATTCTTTTAGAATTATTCACCATTTTAGCATGACCCTTCCTCACTCCAATCTAAACACTATGTTTTAAAGCATTGAAAATTTTGTATATCATCCTTATTAATTTAGTTTGACCATTTTAGATATGTTTTTATTAATTTATTTGCTATGTTTGCATATTTCATCTTTATGCCCTTATTTTATAATATTGTGTTCCCTTGAATCATATGTTTGTAAAACAAATTAATGAGGATTCATAATTAAATTCATTTTTCATTATAGGTTGAGTTCTAGATGATTTTCCCTTTTTTATTTAGATTTGATCTTATTGCACTTGTTTTTTCCATAGGTACCTATTTGAGTGTTATTTGAGATGTAACATGACCCGATTTGGTATGCTTTAAATTATTCTTTGCATTTTTTATATCTTATTGAAATATAACCTTGTCACCTTGATATTATAAATTAATATGTTCATGTGTATTATCAATTGTCTCACTTATCATTTTTAACCATGGAACTCCTAATAAAGCATTGTGTCGCATTAAGGTAAGCATAACATAGAATAATGTATAAAATATTTGTTGACTAATTGTAATAAGTAATTTAATATATCTCAATGTTACATGTTTAGTCATGATGGTTATACTTGAGTTAAATCTTTCATATCATACCCACACATTCATGGAATTTCCCATTTATACATTACCATTGGGGGCATCATAGGTACACATTCACAAACTTTCCTATCCATACATTTCCATTGGGGGCATATTACCCACACATTCCTGGTATGTTTCACTAATTCTACTTTATATTATAAAGTATTCCATACTATTACATTGGTTCTATGTAACATATATTTTACACATCATGTTATTCTCCATGTGGACATATCCTTCCCCTACACCGGCATTAATTATTTCCATTAGGGGTGTCATACCCATACATTATCCACAGGTATCATTGATCCTATCTTATTTATATGGATCCTACCTTGTGTCTATTCTTCCTATATTTATAATATTTGGAAGAGCTTTACACCCAGTTTATTCATACACTTAGTTAGATTATGGTCATCACACTTAATACATCTATTTATATATATTTTTCCTATTTAAGCATATTATTATAGTGGGGCTTCTCATTCATTAATTATTATAGGGCACTATTGGGGCATACCACTATCCCCTCCCTTCTTTCATCACACCCTCACATGGGTAACATATTCATATCAAGCCTTACATTATGACATATTTCTATGGTTACAGTGGGGCATATCACCTATTCCTCTTTTCAAGATAGCATCACTACAATTAATTTTTACCTTCTCCTTTAACACCCTTACATGACATGATTCTATATTAGCATCTTGATATTTGGTTAAAAATTACATATTGATCCATATGATTATATTTTGTGGTCACTATATTTTATTATATTTTACAAGAACTTTCACAATGTTATAACATTACACATGTGGTGCACATGAGTATATATTTTTAGATGAGTGATATGCAAGAATGGTTACATCCTTCACCTCACAAGTAGGGCATATATATAAATTATCTTATCATCATTTTTAGATTTTAGATTCCAATAAGAGAAAGTGGAGAAAAAATATATGTTTTTTTATTTAAATAATTAAAGTGTTACTACACCCACACTGTGTGACCAAGAAGAGAAAAAGGAAAGGTCTACTTCTTTGGCCAAAAATTAGAGTGTTCATGCCCCAGTGCAATAAGACCAAGTGGAGATAATATATATGTCTAATTCCCTTATCAATAAGTATATATTTTCACCTAAGCACATAATTCTAATTTTTTAGCTTTCCAATTTCAATTTCTAGCTTGAAAACTTCAAATCCATAGTTATAATAGTGGCAGTATGGTGCATATACCACTAGGTGTATTCAATCATTTTCTTATTCCTAGTGCATTTACTTCATTTTTAATGTATCATGAAACTTGTATACCTATTTTAATTCCTATTTGCCTATGAGTACATTTGATTCATTGACAATAGACCATGTGTACACCCATTCTAGAGATTTAGAGTTCATCTTCCATATATATCATGTAATGCTCATGTATGCACTTATTTTTTACTTTGAATTATATGCACACATTCACATTTAATTGGGAAAAGAGACACCTTAATTTTGTAAATCCATATAGTCATGATGTATTTTTCATTTTTTGGGTGTGTGGTTCATGTGTGTACATTTGGCTTTTTTTGGTACACTTTCTTGTTATGTTTGGTCATGTACTATCTTCCATTAATTTTTGCCCCTTCATAACATGAATTTTTGTTCACTTTGGGTCAATGATAACACCCTACTCATTCCCAAATCTCTAAAAACCTATACATTGACTATTTATTTACCCTAGTATGACTCCAGATGCTCCTAGAAAGTCTAAAACCTTATTTTTGTTGGAGAATTAACCTTAATTTGTGTCCTTCCTATAATTTTATAGGATTATCCTAAGTTTTATATGTGTATGAATTTATTTTACTTATAAATTTAATTTATTCTAGTCTTTTGAGATGTCACTCACCTATCTAGTCCACTTGTGGAATTTGGAGTTACTTACGTGTAACTCCTCTCCCTCCTCATGGCACACACATCCTCCCCAATTTTAAGAGGATGAAGGACACATGGCACACATGATTGAGATTGCACTTATAACTCCTTTTCTCTCTTAGCTCTTTATAAATAGCTCTCCTTTCCCTTTCTTCTATGCTTGCTACTTCACTCTCACAATTCATTCATGTTGATCTAGTCTAACTCGTGAATCATTGTGATGATATTTGGTTTAAAGACATTATCTCTCTATTATAGATTCTTCATGCTATTTTAATTTGAGATTATTTATGCAAGATTTTAATACTAGTGTGGGGTTTTTCATCATTTGACGGTTTCCCCACTTATCACCTTTGTCTCAAACTTGTGACTTGTTCTATGAAGGAGATTTTTTCCTTTTGCATTCTTTTGATAATTTATTTCAACGTTATTTCATGACCTAGAAATATCAAATCCAAGTGAATTTTAAAAAAAAATTGAGTGTTTGTGCAGGTTTCTAAATGAAGCAAAAGTAAATTTTTTTTTGTCTTTTCGATGTTTTAAATCCTCCTTGCTAATTACAAGTCTTTTTTAACCTATTTAAAGTTTTTTTATAAGTTTTATGATTTCCCTCTCTCTTTTTTCATAGGGATTTACATTTTTTATGGATTTTGGTATTAGAGGTAGTATTATACCCATGCAACATTCATTTTTATCTTTCATATAATATTGAAGGATCAGTTTATTTTTCAAACTATTTCTTTTGGATGTTACCTCTTAGAGGTATTGTATTTTATTTTATTTCTCTTTATTGATCATTTTTATTATATTTCTCTATTTTTATCCCTTATCTTGGAATTAAGTCTTGCTTTCATGACTTTTTCATGTTTTTTAGCATTTTACTCTGCTATGTGGCTTCTGTTACTCATTTACTACACATTATTCTTTATATTTCGTTCCATAACTATTTCTCTACACTAACCAATTGTGTATTAAGGAGTTATATTTTCTTATTATTTTTTGTGTTATCACTTAAGTGTCTTTAACCTTAAATGTTCACTATTTTCTTCACCTTCCTAGCACCCTTGCTAACCCTGGTGGGTGCATTTAGTGTTTAGACTTTGTTCATTTCAACTATTTACTTAAGCTTTATTCTTTTCAATGCATATTGGTTCCTTTTTTAAACCACCTTAATCAACACAAAATATAACAGTGAGTTTTTCTTGTAGATCTAGTTCATCAAGTTTTTTTTTTGTTTCATCTTCCTTCTATTTTGTGGCATTAGCTTTATTTCTAATCCATAGTGGCTTTCTCAACTGTTAAGACAAAAAAAATTCCTAGTTGTTCTTTGCTTACTTTTGGATGCATATTAACTATTAGGTAATGGATTCTTTGCTTCTCTTATTATAACACTTATCTTATACAATGTGGTTAGAGTAGTTATATTATAGTTATAAATTATCTTTATATAACTTCCATCATTTATAAATCTTGACAATTGGAATTCTTACTATAACTCTAGCATTTTAGTGTAACTTTCCATTTAATGTAAATGGTTGCTTTGCTAAGGTTAGTTTTTTTTAACTATTTAAATCTATGTAACACATTTTAAATATAGTGTTTCATCTCTAAAAATCTAGTTAAGGATCATTACGTTTTTAATTGATAGTTGGGGTCATATTATAATGCCTTTCATGAATTTTCAAATAGCACTATGCTAGGTTGAATGAATTATTTTTTATTTTAAGTGCACAAAGAAGACAAAATAAAAAAAGGGGGGTATTTGTTTTTTTTAAGAGAAAATTAAATCACATTCATTTGGAATTTGGCATATTCATGATAAATATTTATTAAATTGTCTATTGTATTTATGTTTTAAACACTTGTTATGAATCTTCCATGTAGTATTTTTTATTAAACAAAAGTTTTTTGTAAGCATTGTATTGGATATTAATATGATATTTTTTATTTTCAACATAAGTATTTTTATTAATAAAGTGTTGCTTGCATTAAACATAAATTAGTGTTTTGGTGTGGATTTACATTTATAAGCTTATTGATATATTTTCTAAGGCTTTTTAACAATGAAACATGTTATTTAACACTTTTTGAATTACCTCTACAAAATGATATTTAAATTAGCATTTTTTTAAGCATTTCAAAATGCTTTGCATCAACTTTATATTAAAAATGAAGAAATTATTGCACTCAAAAATGAAATTCATTGTCAAAATGTTACATTTTTTACCTTGCAAAACTCTGTTCATGCACATGCAAAGAAAATGTGGTCTTATATTGATGCATTAAATACTAAAATTGTATCTAAAGCACATATTACTCACTCTACTATTTTTGAAACTCATTGTGCATCTTAAACACCTCAAACTTGTTTAAACACTTATTTCATCAACCTCAGCTTAAAAATCATGCATGGTATGGGCTATTCAGGTGGTGCACTTGGTAAATGTGAATATGAAATTCTTGAACCTCTTTTGCCTACTTATAATGAAAATTTTAAAGGTCTCAATTTTGATGATTTTATTGCTTCTAATGATAATTTGACATCTCATTATCTTTTGCAATAAATGACTTACAATGTAACTTCTTTTAATTATACTACTTCTAATGCTCATGCTTTGGTTTAAAATTGATAAACCTTATATGCATTGTGTAAAACATGAGCATCATCTATCTAAATGTTGAAAATTGCACCCATGAAAATCTTATGGTAAATCCACGCATGACACTTTGTGTTGTTGGAAAATGACTAAATCTCTTACCTTTAAAGGTAAAATTGTTTAGATTCCTAAACAAAATAAATCTTCTAAATACTTTGATATGTCTTATTATGATAATTCCTTTAGTGATTCACACAAAATATATTTTATAAGTGACGTATCTTTTATGTATTTATTTTAATTATCTAAATATCTTTTTAGCATTCCTTGCTTTTTATTGCATAGGATATATGCTTTGATCTTATTGATAACTTCTTCTTGTGCAAGATATCACACTTTGCGATGGAATTTATATTTGCTTCATTTATCATATTGTACATCTAATTTTATTAAATTATGTGTATAGATTGTATTTTGTCATATTGGTGACTTAACTTGAAATATTGGTGTTAGCTTATTTGTTTTACAGGGTTTCATGGATCATTTCTCATTATTATTAGTATTTATTCCATTGCGATCAACCACATTGTTCACAGAGGATTCTTGGAGATTATTATTGATCATACTTTCTTCTTGCAACTTTTGACATCATCTTCTCTTCTTTATTCTCTAATCTATTGTAATTCCTCTTAAATAAAGTTTCTATTAAATGGAAGTATTATATAATTTCAACACCTTTATTTTTTGATAAAAAATTTTCTCCACTTTTGTAACCCAAAATTTAAACTTAAGGGGGAGTTGAAGAATTAACCTTAATTTGGGTCCTTTCTATAGGTTTATAGGCATATATTATGTCTTATGTGTCTGTGAATTTATTATATTTATAAATGCACTTTATTCTAGATTTTTGAGGTGTCATTCACCTCTCTATTCCACTTGTTATATTTGTATTTACTTGCATGTAACTCCTCTCCCCTCACATGGAAAACACATTTTACCTACTTATAAGAGGATTAGGGACACATGGCACACATGTTGAAGCTTGCACTTATAACTCCTTTTCTCTCTTAGCTCTTTATAAAGAGCTCTCCTTTACTTTTATTCTACACTTTCCACTTCACTCTCACAACTCATTCTTATTGATCTAGTCTTGCTTATGCATCCTTGTGATGATATTTGGTCTAAATCCATTCTCTCTCTTATATCTTCTTCATGCTATTGTAATTGGATATTCTTATTTCAAGCTTTCAATATTAATGTGTGGTTTTTCATCATTTGATGGTTTCCCCACTTGTCACCTATATCTGAACTTTGTGACTTGTTCTATGAAGGTGATTTTTTTTCTCATTTATTTTAACATTATTTCATGACCTATATAATAAATCTAATAGTTTTAGTATTTTTATTTGACCACCTATGATTATAATCATTGTGTTTTTGTATTTTTTCCTTGTTCTTATTTCTTGGATTTATATTTTGATTCCTCACTAATTTTCATGGGTGGCCTATATGTGAATGTGTTTTTATGGAGCCTATATACACATATATATACCCTAAGCCATTCAAGGGATCTTAATCATGAATTAAATCATTTATATCTTTCAGACACTTATAAATAAACCTACACATTGATCATATTATAATATTATTACCATTTTATATTCATTGGAGTTTTGTGGCTACATAGTCATACCAAAAGATGGTTGCATTAAGGAGCTTATAGATTTTTCATTGATTATATAGGAAGATAAGGTGAAATCTTGTATCTCATCTTGGGTTGGGTTGCTCACATACATAGAACTACGTGATCCTTTATTTTGAGCATGTGAGATATGTAGTTTTGACCATAAAAATGGGCATGGCCCATTAACTTTACACATTTTCTATATTCTTATGACATTAAGGAAAATATTTTTTTTGCCAAATAATATCTGATTGATAGGGCTATGCACAACTATTATACAAAGTGAAGCCAAATTACTAGTCATTTGCCTCTATTGAAGCATCCTAGAAAATCTTAGAGCTCCAAGATAAAAACTTGCACAATCATATCAAGTTTCCATAATTTTCACAAGATAACTATAATTAGTGATGGTATTTTTTGGATGACAGTTATTAGAAGTGGCCAATTCTAGGAAAATTATGTAACTTTCTTGTTCACAAAATTGTTTTTGGGTTTTGTTGATTTTATTGTCTAGAATTATTTTTCAGTATTATTTGCCTTCAATGGTGCATAAGTAAGTTATTATTTTTTTATTTCTATATGAACTTTGTTTGACAATATTAAAGAATTTAAATCTCAATTTTGGCAAATTTAATATATACATTTATTATTGTATTTACTATGTTTACATAAATCATCCTTGTGCCTTTGTTTTATAATATTGTGTGCCATTGAGTCATATTTTCATGATTTTTTTAATGGGGATCCATTATTGAATTTATTTATCCTTGGATATGTACTTGTATATTATTTTTACTTTTTTGTTTATATTTTATCTTGTGGCACTTGTTTTTTGGTTACCCATTTGAGTGTTGTTTCATATGTAACAAGATCCTCTTTGGGATGCTTTAAATCATTCTTTAAATTTGTTTTATCTCATTCAATTATAACTTTATCACCTTAATATTTGAATATAATATGCTCATATGTATTATCAAGTGTTGTATTCATCAATTATAACCATGGATATCCTAATATAACATTGTATCACCTCAAGGTAGGCATAACTTAAAACTATGTAGAAAATGTTTGTGGAAAATTTGTAATAAGTAATTTAATATATCCAAATATTACATGTTTAGTAATATACGGTGATACTTGTGTTGAATATTCCATTTCATATCCACACATTCCTTTATTTTCCTATCTATATATTTTCATTAGGGGTATCATATCCACACATTCCTATACTTTCATATATATACATTTCCAATGGGGTAATCATAACCACACAATATTTGTGATCTTCATTGATTCTATTTTAGATTATTGAGTAAAACACACTATCACACTAATTTTATTCACCTCATAATATGGAAACCTTGTTTCCCCCTAAGGGGGTAGGTCTTTCTCCTACACCCACATCACTCATTGTCATTGGGGGGATCATACACATAAATTATCCATGAGCATAATTTATCATATCTTACTTATAGAGATATTATTACACCCATATGAATATTTTTATTATAGTGCTTATATCAAGACAAACTTTACACCCAAGGTCCATACATTTAGTCACATTATGGTTGTCACTCTACATACATATATTGCCACATTATTTACATATTTGGGCATAATACTATAGTGGAGAATCTCAATTATCCATTATTATAGGGCACTATCAAATCATATAACTTGTCACTATATTATCCTATCACACTCTCGCATGGGTTACATATTCCTACTAAGTCATACATGATGACATATTTCTATGGTTACAATGGTAAATATCACTTATCCCTATTTTGAGATAGTATCTAGGTATATAATTTTTTCCTCACTTCTCCTTTGAAACCCTTACATGTCATTATTAAACATTATCATATGATATCAATTTATTAATTACATATTAAGCAAGCATGATTTTTTTATATTACTATATTTTCATATGTTATACATGATCTTGTAAGATGTTATATATTTATGATTTTATCAATGATTACACATGGTGCACATGAATATTTATTTTGAGATGAGTGATATGCAATAACATGTATATCCATCACCTCAAAGGTGGAGAATTTATCAAGGCTATTATAAATCTAATTACAAATTCCATATTCCAATAAGAGCAAGTGGATTTATAATATATGTTTGATTCTTAAGATAATAAGTAGAGAGTTCCTACCCTCACACAATGAGACCAAGGGATAAAAATTATATGTGTAATTATTTCACAAAAAGTAGTGTTCCTACCCTAGTGTGGTGAGACCAAATGGATCCAATAGATATGTCTACTTCCCTGATAAAGAAGTGTAGTTTTTCCCAAAGCACTTGCATCCCACTTTCTAGTTCTAGTTTTAATTTCCATTTTGTAAAATTTAAAATCGAAAGCTCAAAGAGTGATAACATGGTTCATGTAGCACCAAGTGTATTCATTACTTTGATTATTCTTAGTTCATTTATTTCATTTTGATTAGATTAATTATCAATTTATAATGACATTAATATACTTTTTGGAATTTCTATTTTCTTATCGATATATTAGATTTGTTGACATTGGGGTGTGGGTGCACCCATTCTATATATTCATTCTTGTAATGTTGAGGTTTGTTCTTATTTTTTTATTTTCTTTAATTTTCATGCATATATGCATATCAAAGTGGGTAATTATGTAGACACCTAATTTTAGTGCCAACCGTGTAGTCATAATATATTTTTAATGTTTTTGGGCACCTAGTTCATGTGCAAACATTTTGATCTTTTTAGTAAAACATCCTATTGTGTTGGGGATCATATTGTCTACAATTGACTTAGGTTTATTCATATAACTTGACTTTATATTCACTTTTTGTTAGTGATAATGCCTCTATCTAATGTAAAATGTCTAAAAACTACATATTTACTATTTATTTTCCTAGATATAACCTCATATTCTCCAAAAATATCCAAAACATTATTTCATTTTTTTCTCTAACCATAATCAACTACCTATGATTATAGTCATTGGGTTTATTGGTCCTTCATGCCTTTTGTTAATTTCTTGGGACTTAACTATCAGTTATTAGTTTTCATGATTGGTATATGTCAAAATATTTATTTATGGGTATATATATACACCCTAAGCCATTCATGGTATCCTCATCATGAATTACATTGATTATATATTTTTCACACTTTTCAAGGAGCCTACACATTCAACATATTCTATTATTATTCCCATTTTATATCCACTAGAGTCTTGTGGGTGCATATTTATATAAAATAAGGTTGAAATAATGACCATATATACTTATCATTGATTATCTAGGGAGAGAAGTGAATTCATATCTCTCACCTGGGTCGGGTCACTCACATGCATATAACTACATGCTCCTTGATTTTGAGCATGTAGGATATGTAGTTGCAACCCTCAAAAAGGGCCAATACCACTACATATTCACATTTTATATATTCTTACAATATTTTTGGAAATTATTGTTTTATCAAAGAAGATATAATTTGGAGGATTATGCTAATAATTTTATGAATTGATGATAGACTCTTAGTCATCTACCTATTTCAAAGCATACCTAAAATATTGAAACCTCCAAGATCAAAATTTACACAATTGTAGTAGGCTTCCACAACCATAAAAAATTATTTGTAATCTCTATTTTCTAAATGACTTTTTGTTTTATTCATCTTTTTTTTCTAAACCTTTTTCACTAATATTAGTCTCTGATAGTGCACTAGTAATTTCAAAATCATATATTTATGTATGAACTTCCTTTTTCAAGTTTCCAACATTTAAATCTCAATTTTAGCACATTTTATATCTATATTCATCACTAGATTTATTATGTTTGTATATATCATCCTTGTGTTATAATATTATGCACCCTTAAGCCACATTTTTGTAAAATAGAGACATCAAATACATCATGCAGTCTTCCCTTATTTTTCATGTCCCCTTCATAGATAATCCTCTCCCATATTCATTTTCACTATGTTTGGGCCATAATATTTTGGCTATAACTTTTGATTTCATACATGCTCAAACATAGAATGTTTACATGGTTATAGTGGAACAAATACCATCTCATCTATTTTAAATGGAATTTTTGTCCCATGTTAATACAACCATTTATTCATTGTGTTCACACTTAAATTCAAATTATCTCTCAAAAATTTTGGAATGTTATTTATAGCCTCCAATGCTTCCTCTATCATTGGTAGTTCCCCCTTTGAATTACATAATTAAATGGTGATGGTGGATTGTACCCATAAATATACTTAAATAATGTCAATTATATGGGGGAGTGATATGTTGTGTTGTACCAATACTCAATCAAAAATAACTATTTCACCTAATTAATATACTTATAAACTACATACATTTTCATATACCCTTCCAAGCATTTGTTCACTGCCTCTATTTGAAAATAAATTTAAGGATGATAGTTAGTGCAAATGTTAAATGTAACCCTCACATTAAAAATAGTTCTTGTTAAAAATAAATTTTAAATATTTGATACTAATCACATGTGATATACTTTGGCATACCATGTAACTTTAAAAAATGATATAAATGTAATTTACCAACCTTTTGGCCATTTTTCCTATCTTTATTCTATGGATGAAATATGCATACTCATCAAATCAATCTACCATAATAAAAATTTCATCCTTATCTTAAAAATTAGGAAGATTTAAGATAACTTACACTTACATAATTTCCCATTTTTTTATTTGGTACAAAATTGGGTTGCATAAGTTATGCAAAAGGAACATGCTTGACCTTAATTTGTTGATAGGTATCACACTTAAATAAAAACTACATAGTTTTTGCCTTCATATTTTGCCATTAAAAATTAGAGATGATGTTTTTGTACATTTTTTTGAAATCCAAAATGGCATACATATGGAGGCTCATGCCCATTCTCATGTGTATTATAAATAAGGGGATATTCCTCCCTTATGTAAATGCATACTCTAAAAAATATGAATCTGATATAAATAGACCAAGATTTATTTTACCCCCTCTTAAATGTATTTTTTGAGATTGTTTGTGGCAAGGTGAGTTGAGTATTCCTATAGCATATATTGTATCGAAGTAATTTTATAGATCAATATAGAATGAAAGTTATGGGATTTATCTAGGTTTGAGAGTGCTCCTTCCAGCACATTCTCCATCCTTTTCTTATATATGATCTCTAAGACATAGTATTTTAGGAAATCAATTCATTTCTACTACTCATTTGTTAATGTTCCCTAAATCAATAAGTTTTTAAGGTTGATATGGTTAGTATTATTAAATAACCTATGTGTCAAATGATAGACTATTATGGATAAGTTATTTTTGTCAAAGTATAGACTATTATGGATAAGTTATTTATGAACATTATATAGAATCATTTCAATCCTAAGAAATTGTAATCACCTAAAAGTGGTAATTAGATGCGAAGAGTGTTTATTGAGTTACCCTATCCCTAGGCTTACCATAAACCTATTATATAGCCTTAGACTTGTATTTCCATCTATTCAATAGACCTTGTTCACTTACATCCAATCAAGACATAGTCCTTGAACTATCACCTCTAACCCAAATCCAAATTTCTTAGAATTCTACCAAAATGATATTAACACCATATTTTGGACATTACATCCACATGGCACTAGTGTCCCCAACTAGGCTCTATTTTATTTAGCCCTAGATCTTCCCAACGAATACCTTTTCAAACATGTGCCCTTCCTAAGGTTAGCCTAAGCTCATTTTATTATTTGAACAAGTAAAATAGCCCTATATATACAAGTCTAATCCACCTTTATTCATTATATGGAAAATAGATGCAAAATTTATTCAAACTAAAGACAAAGTTATGTAAAATTAAGGCACATTATCCCTGTTCTACCTTACTTCTTGCATACTACCATCTACAGCAATCTTAAGTCTATTTTTCAAGCATTCCAAAGCTCAATCACATTCAAGGCATCCAAGCCTACTTTCATTCTAGAATTTACTTGCACATACGTCAATCACTAGGTGGTAAAACTACATCAGACTTGATCCCTAATTGGTATGAGGCAACTCTCTACACAGTAGGTTGTTGAGGATGTTCTGTCCATCCTGCTGACACCCTAACATCTTACTCATATCACACTTGTAAATAGAACTAGGGTTTTTACATCAAATCAAGATTTATAGGTGTAATATATAGCTATAAGCTTCAGTCTCAGAGGATCAAAACACATAGACACAAGCATAGGTGTTCCCCAAAAATAGGAATAGACCTATAAAGAGGACATGTGCACCACATCTTGGACACTACACATAGATGGTGTTACTATCCAAATTGGATGTTATTATCCAATGAAAAAATAAATATCATAAACCTACTTAAGACACTCAGAACTACTTAGATTTCAATTTTTAGAACCCAAATCATCTGTGACAGTCTATTTTTAGCTAAGTCTATATTTCTCCTTATTTATTGTTATTATTAGAAAGTCAATCAAGGTCAAATTCATTTACAAATGATTAGGATAATTACTACAATTTATTTGATTGATTTTGACATCTCAACCCTTTAACCAAACATAGGTAATTACTCATGTGAAACCCCTAAATGGTTAAATCATTTGGTGAACACGTCTTACTTCAAATATTGCTTCAAAGCCTAGATTTCATTAATCCAAATTTTATGCAATAAATTTAGGGATACCTACTTATAATTATTTTATTTTATTTAGACAACCTAGCTAAGTAAAATCAATTTTACATTAGGGTTTCAATTTATTTTACATATAATTTAAATTATTACAAAAAAACCCTAGATTCAAAAACCCTAACCCTAAACACACTTAGGGTTTGTATTCTTTTCTATTTATACTCAAATTTTAGATTCACCTATCTTCTAATTCATATCATCATGATAATAATGATGGAATAAAAAAATAGTTTTTATTGCAAATTTTCATACTTTTATTTGCATGCTTATTCCCTTTAATTCAAAATGAACTAAGAAAAGACATTAATACATGTATAGATGATGTTTACTATCAAATAAAATATTCATAATATTTCATAACATTTTATCTTTCTTTTATGTTCAAAATAATCAAGACATTATTCTTTAATCACATAGACATATGCATACATGATGTTTCAAATCAACTAAAATATCTTTCATGTTGCATTTTTTCCATAGCATGTTATTTTTATTCTATGTGCAAAATAATTAAGACAATATTATTTAATCACATAAACATATGCATACATGATGTTTCAAATCAATTAAAATATATTTCATGTTGCATTCTTTATTTCACATGTTATTTGTCTCCTATATGAAATTCTATTAACAAGAAAAACCATACACACATAGATGATTTAACACACAAACTAACTGCTATGTTATCTTTCTTATACACACAAAACAATCTCCTTCTCCTCCTCGTCTCCATGAGGGTTATAGCTAATTTACCTCAAATTATGTCCATGATATCACTCCTCCATGAGATAAAGCATCCTATACCAATGTCACTATTCCCCATACTTAGCCTATTCACACTCTTCCCTACAGGGTGTGTGCCTACATGTTCAAACAAAAATAGCTAAGTTTTGCACTTGTGAGACTCTATGTGATCAAATTATCATTATGAATAAGATAATTTCAGCTTTACATAATCAGAATCAACTATTATATGAAAATATTATGACATTAAAAAATCATATTACAAGACAAATGCTTCCAAGGCACAATAGTGTAAATCATGTATGTGCATCTTCACCTAGTCAGTTTGTGGAAAACAATGTTACATATCCAAATAATAAATCACAAAAAAGTACATCTATAACTAGTGATTTAAAAAGCATTCAAATATCAAACAACATCTCTAGTGAGATACTTAGGGACATGATTAAAACTAAGTCAATCAACATACCTCCTCTATACCCAATGAGGAGATCCAAATATTTTTATGCATATCATAGAATTCATGAGCACGACACATATTCATGTTTAGCATGGAAAAGGAAAATATAATAGATAATGGATATAAATGACTCACATAGTGACACATATTCCACACAACATACAATGGCACATCTACCAATTCAAAAAGGGTCACACTCCAAAACAATATAAAAATGGTTACCAAAGCATAACTTAGAACAATAAAAGGTTCCAAAAGTACAATCATATCAAGAAATAGTACAACAAGCATAGATAAATCAATCAAAGCTACCTCTCAAATAAGAGGCTCAACATTCAATATGGTATGGATTCGATCAAAAGTACCTACAATAATATGATTTTCATGATCAAGGTTTGGGAAAACAAGTCCAAGGCATCACTTCTCCTATTCTATAAATTGATAATATTGGTCAACAAGGTTTGGGGTTTATTGAACATCCTAAGGCACATCATTCACAGATATTGTTTATCAAGTCAAAACATCTAGATACACAAGAAATGTTACAAAAAGAGTAAGATATCTAGTTGTAAAGTCAAAATCATGCTCATCTCGCAAAAGATCCTCTATAACATAGTATGCCTATAATCAACACAGTTTCTAAGGAAAAAATCATAATCAATCTTCAAAATCATAATTTAGAAATGTCAACTCCATAGTATGAGGTATTTCCCTATAGAATTCTAGGTTATTATGATTTCGATGTTGAACAATATTATGATTTTGATGAGGAACAATACTTAGATTACCA
The DNA here is from genome assembly GCA_037957365.1 of Torreya grandis. NCBI lineage: Eukaryota > Viridiplantae > Streptophyta > Pinopsida > Cupressales > Taxaceae > Torreya > Torreya grandis. Next base: position 158,836 of record JARHVA010000815.1, read on the forward strand.
CTATAAAAACATAACAATAACATTGCACAAGAGATTACCATTCCTATTTTTGAAAAATACCACAATGATGGTGAGTCTCCCATGAGACTCATTGGTTAGTATGATTTCTATTGTTATACATACTTCCTTCTACTCCCTTGTTCCTTATACATAGTTTATTTTCATTTTATTATACATATATTATACTCAAGAAACAAAAAAATAATATAATATGTCAAAATACAAAAACATTCAAATATTTAAAAAATCCAAAATTTTATAGATTGTATGCATTTCTTTGTTTACATTTCTACTACTTGTCAAATATTGCATATTGCTAGCTATCCTAGTGTAGTTGGTTTTATTATACACATATGCTTCACTTGTTCTTGTTGAGTGTTTATAGATTCTAGATAGGATTCTAAACCATTACACTGATCCAAACCATCAATCATCTACCCAATAGGGGCATACACATTGATCTAGGTTTATACATTGATACATCTACCCACTCAAGGGCTTCTCCTACATAATTTCTACAACTCAAATTTATCTTTATATACTATACATTCTAGTTACACATTAATTTATTTTGATATTGATCATTATTATTCATTTCTTATATATTTGTCACATATCACTAGTTAGCTTTAGTATATATGCACCCTAGCATCTACATAGATTTGTATTACATAGTTATACATGCTTTCATTTCGAGTTCCTAGATTAGAATTGATGGTATGAATATGTTTCTTACATATTCAAGATCATTTGAATATGTCATTATTATTTGGTTTCTATGCCTCTTCTCTATTTTTATTCCTTTGACATATGCCCATGTCCCTTGTGTGTGATTTTTCATTATTCTACATACAGATATTTGAACATATCCTTCTTTGTGGCTCTATGCCAAATTGTTTGTTGTTTATGTATGGGGACATTTGAACATGTTCTTGTATGTTTTCATTCTCAAATTTAGTGGCATGTGCTCATGTCCTTTGTATTATGGCCCCTTGGCCTCCTTCTTGCATGCCTCATCTACTTGTATGTTTGTTTTTTATATGATTTTACACCATGACGTGTATTTTCTTATTACACCCACACCAATTTTCCATGCCATGAGAAATTTCATGTATCTACCTATCCTAATTGGGAGCCTTGATGGATATCATGCCCCATCCCCCTAGGTAATTACTTAGATTTTATTATTGTTATACATTGCTTACATCTATATTGACACCCTTGTCTAATGCTAAATTAAAACATACATATTACATTTTTTACTATTGCTCAGATACATTTACATTCTAATGTTATGTTTGTACATTATATTAGAATAGCATGCTCTAACTAACACATTTTGCAAAGCTAATTCTTTAGAGGGTTGTTCTTAGATTTCAAAACTACCCTCAAAAGAGGGGGTATCTATAGGGTTTTTTACAAATATAAGCCTCCTATTTTACTTTTCATATATACATTTTAGCACATGGGCTTAATTATAGAGATCAAACACAAGGCAAACACAAAACAAAATAGAGGTTCAGCAGTCAAACCAGACCACATAGAGATTAGACTAGATAGTCAATAGCACCCAAACTAGAACACTAGCACCACAAGGAACTACTATCCACTATAGGGTGTTATTATCTAGTAGCCCCAACTTTAGGACAATTTAGTTCATTTAGACCAATACACTAGGTATAATATAGATTTGCATAAATACAATCATAGGTTTGGTAGTTATGTTCAGATTTAGCTTAGATTCAGTCATTTCAATCTAGATTCATATTAGTTATTCAAATTTGGGGGCATAATGCATGGCATGATCACTCATAAATTTAGATCAATACACATGTTTAACTATTATATACTTGATTTAGATTCAATATACTCATATACCAAATTGGGGGCATGTACATGGCACATATTTTCCATATACTCAGCTATAGATAGGTTGATTAGATGGAATGGATAAATAGGACCAATCCTATAAAGAGGACATTAGTGCCAAATTTTGGACACTACACATAGATGGCACTACTATCCAAACTAGGAACTATTATCCAATGAATTTACTAATATCATAAACCTGCTTACAACACTCAAAAGTGCTCATATCTCAAGTTTTATAACCCAGATCATCTGTGACGGTCTATTTTCAACTAAGTCTATATTTCACCTATTTATTTCTATTATTAAAAATTCAATAAAGGTCAAATTAATTTACAATAGTAGGTTAATTATTGCAATTTATTTGACTAATTTTGAAATCTCAACCCTTTAACCAAACATAGGTAATTACTCATATAAAACCTCAAAAATCTTAAATTAGAAACCATGAAGTTTATTAAGAGACTTAAGCACAATCCAATCACATATGACCTCAATTTTTGTAATAATAGTGTACACCCCCTTAGTATAAATAATGTGACCATTGTATTCTAAAGATGCATTAATAAATTCACAAGTATAAGCCTTAGCATAAATCCTCTCCTTAGCCAAGATATCCAACACAGTGTCTAGATGAAAAATATGGAACTCAATATTTAGATGCTCAATATGGGAATCCAATGAATTTTTATAAATAAGGATATCATAAAAAAATAAAAGGACAAAATTTTGTTTGAATTTAATGATTACATTTTTCCTTAATTTTTAAACTTACCTAGACCATTGGTAAGACCAAAATGAATGACCCTAAATTGGCAACGGATCGTATATGTTATGAATGTAGTTTTATTATCGATTTTAATCTAAAATATTATCTAATAGTATCCAAACATAAGATATATCTTTGAGAAATACTTCACCAAAATCATCAAAACTTGGCATATAAGAAATTTATCTTTAATTATGATTTTTATCAAGGGCATATAATCAATACAGAATCTATATAACACATCCTTCTTCCTAATTAAGATCACTAGAGAAGTATACAAGGTCTTATTGGTGATGATGATATTGACCTCCATGTGTTCACTTACTAATTTTTGTATCTCAATTTTTGGAAAATTCCCATATAATATGGGTGTACCATAATTAGGACCTTAGTAAGGTCAAACTCAATAATGTGTTATAATTATTTTTTAGGTGGTAGGGACTTTGGTAGATCTTGAAAAACTAACATATAGTTTTAAAAAACTTTTAAATCCTTGGGGCATGTTTATTTGAGGAAGAAGAGTCTACATTAGCACAATAAAGGTGAGGCATAAGTGCAAAATTCTCATTCTTCATAATTTCATTCATTTTATTTGAATTAACGATTTTTTTATTTATTTTGTGGGAAATGTATTTGAAAACACTTTTATTAAATTTAAAATATATCTTAACTATTTTTGAAGTATGTTACAAGTGATTATAACCGCTAAACTATAAAAGTAACATCCAATCCCCCAATATCAACAACATAGATTTTATTCTTGAAGACATAATTTGCCATTAAAAGTTACACATTATTCACTACTCTATGTGATCAATTATTCAGTGCACTAGAAATTGAATGAGAAAAATCTTAGAGGTGTCTAAATAGATGCCTATTATATGTACTTCATAGATCAACCAAGATCGACACTATGGCTTTCATAACATAGGAAAATACTTTGAAGTTATGATGATGGTACAACCCTATCATGATATAAAGCGATACTAATGGTTCTCCTATTTTTACTACAAAATAAGCCATGTTTTTTTGGGTTTATGATCTATAATTTATTTTATATTTATAATATTATGTACAACACATGCATCTCCTAATGAGACATGCCCTTCAATATGTTAAAATTTACTAATGTTTGTTAATGGGTAGATTATGTGGGTAGTTTTGAGTGGTTGAGTCCTTGTGATAATGGACTTGAGTAAATTTATATTTTAAATAATATATAAACACATATGTAACCCTATTTATTTAATTTATAAAACTACATGGTATTGTCCATTTGCTAATAGTGGCATCATAGCGATTAATAATGGGTCGTGAGAAGGATGTAAATGCTTACAGGGGAAAAATAAAAAAGAGAGCTTGGTTAAAACAAGTTTTTATTTTGAGAGAAGATTTCATTTTTCTCATTTTTTTGGGAATTATTTTTTACTTTACTTTTTCTATGTAATAATTTTTTTTTGAAGGGTATTTACCTAAAAGGCATGATTTTTTATTATTTGGAAATTTTGTATAGAAAATTTATACAGTTTATATGAACATAAGATTTTTTTGGTGTTGTAACTAAGATGGATAATTAAAAAAATTACCTTTAATTTTTATACAGTAGAGAGAATTGGCATTAAAAATAAAAAATGAATAAATAAAGGAGTGCCAAAAGTATGGGATATAAGGACTTGGCTTTCGCATGATATATTTTTGGTTTGTTATCCATATAATACGAATAATGGCATGAGAAAATTGATGGGTTTTAATTTATCCACGTATATTCCCATATAAATATAATAAATCCTAGTGACTTCGTGAGAAAATTGATGGGCTTTAATTTATCCACATATGTTCCCATATAAAGCTAATAAATCCTGGTGACTTTGTGTTTTCTAGTAAAAACCATAATACCAATATAAAATCTTAGTAACAATATTAAAAATTGATTTGAAGATGCTAAATGAAGTGAGATTAATAAAAGGATGCTGAAAAACCATAGAAATGGTGTCTCTTGGAGGAATAGCTACTAGTTGGGCAAGATGTAATGTTGAAAAAAATGCTTCAAAAGAGGGTCAAAAACATTGAAAAATCTACACATGGGAAGAAATGAAGAAGTTAGGTGTGATCATTAAAGGAGTGAGTCATATGGTTGTTAATAATAAAGATTTTTTTATTTGGTTTTTTAAAGGATTTATTTTATTTAGCACTTTATGGGCCCAAATTAAAAGAAATGTCTTTCCAAAGTGTTGGGTGTGACTTTTTGATTGTCAAGTAAAATAAATTAAATCCATTTATTTCATAATTATTTTTATTTTGGTTTACTTCAAAAATAAAGAATATTAAAAGTATTGGAATTTGTTTTGAAATAATTGGGTATAAGAGTTCATTAAACCATGGATGATTAAGGATTTTGTTTGGAAAGGTCATATTTTAAAGTCTGAGTTATCTCTTTTTTTTAATCATGTATTGCAATTTTAGAATTGTATGTACATACGAGTCAAGTTCAAAACTAAAACTTTGTTTGTTAAGTATTTTTTAAGAGGATTTGGTCAAGAAGTGGTTGATAATATATTGAAGATGTAAAAAGTCAAGTGTTATAGCCTATGTATATGACATTTTTAGCATTTTTTTGGGGTAAGGATATAGGCATGTAACCACTTGATTTGTAAATTTCTACCCATTCCAAATCTACTAAAATATTAATTATTTAGGTTTGAAAGGATAGAGGCTTGTCCTTACACAGCTCTGACACCATCAACAAACTGATACAGACCTATCTAGATCATTCATTCCTTGTAGCCCTATTTTCCCTGTTTATTGGCCATAACTCCTTCTAGGTTAACTCAATCATGAAAGTAAAATTATTTATGGATACCCATTAAGCTCTTCTATAACATACTGAAAATTCTCCTGAGGTTTATTTGTACGGAATTGTACTTTCTTTTTTAAGCCCTGTTCTAATTAGCCCTCCTTGCGTGCAAAACACCTTGTCTAGAGTAAATTATGGACTTTATAAGAAAAAAAATCATCATTATAGATACCCATTATCTTATTTCAGGTTAATAAATCATTTTTTAGTGCACTTCTTTGGAGAAATTCACTTTTCCTATATTCGCCTATGCTCTTTCCTTCACATGCACCTAGCCTTCACTTGGTAATTGTCTTTTTTCGTACTTATCCATACTGTATCACCTTTAAACCACTTAAAACAGTTTTAAAACATAATAAAGGGTAAAATTCCAAAGTTTCAAGATTTTTCAAGATTTAAAACTCATTTTGAGGGCTAGAAGCTAAATCAGGATTTTCCCTTGGACAGTCACAGGTTACGAGCTAATTATTTTTGTTGGGAGTGTTATAGATAGTTTCAAGGGTTATAATCACTTTTATAGGGTCTTTTTTAACCCCCTACACCTTCTCCAATAATCATCCAAGTCATATCAACCCTCTGTACCTTCCTTTGCTTAACAATTTAGTGTCTTTTGACTGTATTTTTATAACAGTCAACAGGGTTCTTAGTTTTCTCCTCTATTTCAATCTATAAATAGGCTCTCAAGAGGATATACAAACATTTAAACCTATAAATTACTTACCCATTCATATTCTATATCAAATATAACCTGATCAATCCATTTTCTATGCAAAACTTGCAAATCTCTTGACTTTTCCTGTATTCTGTCATACACAGACCTGAGAGCCAACAATTGGAGTTTTTGGATATCCAGAGGGATTTCTAAACCTGTTTCTTCATTTATTGGGTTTCTAATTGCCTTATAGACCTATTTCCATGTCATTTTCAACTCCATCCAAACATTTTCATGTGGATTTTACCTTAGACAATGAGCTGTATTTTTAAATTCCTGAATATCTAGTTTAGGCCTGTTTGGGCTTCTTATACATTCAAAGTACTTTTAAGACCTATTGTTCACATAATATCAGTTTAAACTCATTCTCAACATGCCAAAAAACCAGGTTACATGTAATTTCCTCAATTATTTATAGAAAACCATCATTCATACACATTCACATATACACACACAGGCCTGTCACCAGAATTTCATAAAGAGACCATAACATAATCACATGAAGCAATACATTCATTCTTTCATAGATAAAATAAGAAACTTAAAATTCAATATCAAATATTCCATGGATTCTAAAGCCTTGTCTATTCCTTCACACATTCTTCACATCAAATTTGCTCCTTTTTCCTTAACCTTATCATCTCTTGAGTGAGGTCCTCCCTCACTATCTCTCCTCTCTATCCTTCATTCTTTCTTCTTTCCTTTGAAGGAGAGGACTTTTCCTCTCTGTCATTCTCCACTTCTACGCCCCTATCATCCCTCTTCTCTTCTTTTTCCTCTCTCCTCTTAATGAATTCTTCTTTGTTTTTCTTTCTTTTCAAGAATCTCTCTTCCAACTTCTACGCCCAAATTGGGCTTAAGGCAACAAAAAACTGTTTTTAAGTTATAACAATTTACTAAGGTTGAAAATAGTTTCAACCATTTCCCCCTAATTTTCTCAACAATATAACAATCACTTTTCACATTTTTACTTTCACTTTTTGATAATTACATTTACCTTGAAGGTGAAATTTTGAAATCTCACAATTTGGAGGGAAAACCAAAATTTGAATTTTTTTACACTAGAATTTGAAACTTTTGTAGATACTCCTGCATCATACTCCCCCTCTAGAAAAGATTTGAACCTTAGTTCAAATTTCATGCTTCCTCCATGCTTTAGCCTTCACTTGTATACTTGGATTCCAAGGTCTTGTTGTCAATGCCAATGCTTGTCTTTGATAGTCTTTGTCTTTCATCTTGCTTTTCTTCCTCTTCTTGTATGTTCTTCTTCTCATCTCTTTCTTAGCTTCCAGCTCCTGCTTCCATGCTTCTTCATCTTCATTCATGTCTTCTAGATATTCTTGTTCTTCTTGTTTCATGAGCTTCTCCAATGGCTCATGTATGTCATTCACTTTAGCAACCTTCATACCTGCATACAAAACATTCAAAGCCACCTTAGAATAAAAATTTTTAGGCCATGAAGCCTCTTGGCTGCCTTCACATTTCTGCCCCTTGATCAAAACTATTTTGACCTCTTTACTTTGCTCTTGTATTGTCTCGCTCTTTCCAATGGTGTCTCCACCATGGCTTGTACTTTCTTTTATCTCTCTTGAGTGACCAAACAGCTGCTTCAACATCTTCAACTCTTCCTTTAGTGAGATCTCATCTATCTCACCATCTTCATCAAATTTGGGTCCTTATTTCTTAAGGATTACTTGTCCTTCACCTCTTATCTCATCTTTTCTTAGCTTGTCATCACCAACTTCTTCATTATACTCATCAAATACAATTGAAGCACTCTTACCTTGTGTTTCCTTGCTTTCTTCAATCTTTGCTTGAAGCCATCTTGTTTGCTTTGCTGCATACTCTCCCCTTTCCTCATCATCCATCCATTTGGAACTCTCTCCTTGCTGCATATTAGTCTTCATAGCTACTTTCCATTCCTCATTTTCCATAAATGTATCATTAAATGCTTCAAACAACTCATTATCCCATTCATTGCAAGTAATTGACTTACCTTTTATATTTGTATCCTCATGCTCTACTTCATTATCCTTTGAGAAGTTTTCTTTCTCATCTTCATTTTCTTGGCTGCTGGAATCACCTTCAGTCTTCTCTTTTCTCTTTGCCTTCTTAGGCACCCACCTTTGATTCTTCTTCTTATCATTTGTCTTCACAAGCCATGTAGGCATCCTATATCCATGCTTTTGTACCAACACTTCCTCTTGCTTAGGAGTTTGCTTCTTCCACCATTTAGGCATCACATATCCATGGTTAATTGGAAACTTTACCTTTCTCTTTGCTTCTCTAACATGCATATCAGCAGTTTCATGCATATCTACATCCAAGACTCATATTCATCTTTAATCTTAGCTAACTCTTTCTTCAAATTAGCAATCTCTTTATCAAGTACAAAACTGTTCATACCTTTGATGCTTGTTTTCTTCTTGGTACCCTCATATACCTTGCTGCTCTGCAGTGCCTTCAACAATGCTTCCATTTCTGAGATCTTCACCTAAGTCTTTTCCACCTTGGTCTCTTGATCCCTTGTCTCACCCAAGCCTTTTCTCCTTGACTGGTCTTTTGACAATCTACTTGATCTCACCTAGGCCTTTTGCATCCTAGTCTTTTGATCCTTTTCTCAATCCTGCAGCAACTCTTATACAACACTTCATCAAATACAAATCACAAATCTAAGCTTACCTTGATTTGGATCTTATTCTTGAGCATTCACTTGATCCCTTACTTTTGAGCTCTCCAAGCTTCAAACTCCATCCTTTACCTCACCTAAGTCTATTTCACCTTAGTCTTTTGGCAAACTATCCAAGCTTCTTCTTGGATCTTCACTATGCCTTACTTGGCTTCTTCTCTTCTTAAGCCTCAATGGCTTGGCTGCCTTGAACCTGAAACTCCTTCACTTGATTGTTTCTCAGCACAATAACTCAAATCAAATAGCACAATTATGCATACCTTTTCTCCCCAGGGTCTTATAGCACTTGTCTTGTTGATCCTCTTACCGAATCCTGTAACAACTCATTAGAAATCACAACCAACAACAAGTTACCAATTTCCAAGAGCTTCAAGCTATGATACCAAATTATGAGGCCTATCCTTACACAGCTCTGACACCATCAACAAACTGATACAGACCTATCTAGATCATTCATTCCTTGTAGCCCTATTTTCCCTGTTTATTGGCCATAAATCCTTCTAGGTTAACTCAATCATGAAATTAAAATTATTTATGGATACCCATTAAGCTCTTCTATAACATACTGAAAAATCTCCTAAGGTTGCTTTGTACGGAATTGTACTTCCTTTTTTAAGCCCTATTTTAATTAGCCCTCCTTATGTGCAAAACACCTTGTCCAGAGTAAAGTACGGACTTTATAAGAATAAAAATCATCATTATAGATACCCATTATCTTATTTCAGGTGAATCAATCATTTTTTAGTGCACTTCTTTGGAGAAATTCACTTTTCCTATATTGGCCTATGCTCTTTCCTTCACATGCACCTAGCCTTCACTTGGTAATTGTCTTTTTTCATACTTATCCATATTTTATCACCTTTAAACCACTTCCAATAGTTTTAAAACATCATCAAGGGTAAAATTCCAAAGTTTCAAGAGTTTTCAAGTTTTAAAACTCATTTTGAGGGCTAGAAGCTAAATCAGGATTTTCCCTTGGACAGTCACAGGCTGCGAGCTAATTATTTTTGTTGGGAGTGTTATAGACAGTTTCAAGGGTTATAATCAATTTTATAGGGTCTATTTTAACCCCCTACACCTTCTCCAATAATCATCCAAGTCATATCAACCATCTGTACCTTCCTTTGCTTAACAATTTAGTGTCTTTTGACTGTATTTTTATAACAGTCAACAGGGTTCTTAGTTTTCTCCTCTATTTCAATCTATCAATAGGCTCTAAAGAGTATATACAAACATTTAAACCTATAAATAACTTCCCCATTCATATTATATATCAAATATAACCTGATCAATCCATTTTCTATGCAAAACTTGCAAATATCTTGACTTTTCCTGTATTCTGTCATACACAGACCTGAGAGCCAACAGTTGGAGTTTTTGGATATCCAGAGGGATTTCTAAACCTGTTTCTTCCTTTATTGGGTTTATAATTGCCTTATATACCTATTTACATGTCATTTTCAACTCCATCCAAACATTTTCATGTGGATTTTACCTTAGACAATGAGCTGTATTTTTAAATTCCTGAATATCTAGTTTAGGCCTGTTTGGGCTTCTTATACATTCAAAGTAATTTTAAGACCTATTGTTCACAGAATATCATTTTAAAATCATTCTCAACATGCCAAAAAACCAGGTTACATGTAATTTCCTCAATGCTTTATATAAAACCATCATTCATACACATTCACATATACACACACAGACCTGTCACCAGAATTTCATAAAGAGACCATAACATAATCACATGAAGCAATACATTCATTCTTTCATAGATAAAATAAGAAACTTACAGTTCAATATCAAATATTCCATGGCTTATAAAGCATTGTCTATTCCTTCACACATTCTTCACATCAAATTTGCTCCTTTTTCCTTAACCTTATCATCTCTTGAGTGAGGTCCTCCCTCACTATCTCTCCTCTCTATCCTTCATTCTTTCTTCTTTCCTTTGAAAGAGAGGACTTTTCCTCTCTGTCCTTCTCCACTTATATGCCCCTCTCATCCTCTCTTCTCTTCTTTTTCCTCTCTCCTCTTAATGAATTCTTCTTTGTTTTTCTTTCTTTTCAAGAATCTCTCTTCCAACTTCTACGCCCAAATTGGGCTTAAGGCAACAAAAGACTATTTTTAAGTTTTAACAATTTACTAAGGTTGAAAATAGTTTCAACCATTTCCCCCTAATTTTCTCAACAATCTAACAATCACTTTTCACCTTTTTACTTTCACTTTTTGATAATTACATTTACCTTGAAGGTGAAATTTTGAAATCTCACAATTTGGAGGGAAAACCAAAATTTGAATTTTTTTACACTAGAATTTGAAACTTTTGTAGATGCTCCTGCATCAATTTAGCACTTTATGGGCCCAAATTAAAATAAATGTCTTTCCAAAGTGTTGGGTGTGACTTTTTGATTGTCAAGTAAAATAAATTAAATCCATTTATTTCATAATTATTTTTATTTTGATTTACTTAAAAAATAAAAAATATGAAAAGTATTGGAATTTGTTTTGAAATAATTGGGTATAAGATTTGATTAAACCATGGATGATTAAGGATTTTGTTTGGAAAGGTCATATTTTAAAGTCTGAGTTGTCTCTTTTTTTTAATCATGTAATGCAATTTTAGAATTGTATGTACATACGAGTCAAGTTCAAAACTAAAACTTTGTTTGTTAAGTATTTGTTAAGAGGAGTTGGTCAAGAAGTGGTTGATAAGATATTGAAGATGTAAAAAGTCAAGTGTTATAGCCTATGTATATGACATTTTTAGCATTTTTTTGGGGTAAGGATATAGGCATGTAACCACTTGATTTGTAAATTTCTACCCATTCCAAATCTACTGAAATAGTAATTATTTAGGTTTGAAGTCTCCCTTTCAGAGTATGTTCATATGTTACATTTAAAAATGGGAAAATTTATGTAATGAAAATGGATGTAATCCTACACCTTTCTAATGTCAATGTCATTCCAATTTAGAACATAGTATATTATGGGATACAATACGATTAGGATTAATCAGGTAGACAGAGCTAGAGAGCCTCCCATATTATTTTTGTTGCTAATATAAAGATAGGGAAACTGATTAAGTGGGAATTTTAGTTTTTCTATTTTTTGGGGGGGGGTTATGCATATTTTTACTTTTATAAATTATTTTTGATATCATTGATAAGGGTCATGACTCTTTATCTAGTGGTTTTTTCATAGACATCTCACCTCTCATTTGATAGGGTAAATATATTATTTTGGTTTTTAATCATTCATATATATTTTTATAACTAATAGGATTTGATATCACTAGTATTATTTGAAAAGTGGACAGATGTGTTGAACATTACGTAAGATGCACCATTCAAAGGTATAAAATTATCATTGAGAAAAAGATCGATGTGGTTAATTATTCCCATGATGATGATCATACTATAATACATGTACAGATGATAAAATGGAATAATTATGCCTAGGATGATACACATTTTTATGTCTAGGTTAGAATTTAGAGAAGTAGAAAACATAAGGCACATGAGATATGTTGACACAGGATCATAAATATTAGATGTATAGAGGGCCAGTTGATAGCTTTTGGCAAGTATTGTTGGATGGATTCATATTCATTTTATCCATGTCATATTTTTTTCCCCTTTAGATAAATTCTAGGTGACAATTTGGGCAACATTCTAGGTCATAATTCGGGTGATGGTTCTACCCCAATTTGTGGCAGGACTTATGGTAGACATAACTTTTGCACCGTAGCTCCAATCGACTCATCATTTGAATTATTGGAAAGATAAGAATGAGGATAATGTGGTGAGATGGAATGGATCTCCACTTGATGGATTTTGACCCCCAAAAACCCAATGGAAATTCCCTAAATTTCAGTTTTAGTAGTGCAGTCTAAAAATAGTAAGTTTCTAAAAATAGTAATTCCTCGAATTTTGTATTATTGTAAATCATGAAAGTCAAACCACTTAATCTCCCTCGAGATTGGTTACCTTCCACATCCTCCTCCTACCTTAAAAACATGTATAAATGAAGATGTAACCTGAAATAGAAATCAGACATATCTTCTCAAAGATAGGCATATGTTTGGGTCTACAAATTTGATGAATAAAACATCTCTTCTCAGAGATAGCATTATTGTTATTGTGTTGTTCTTGTTTATTGAATTATCTTTCAACCAAAGCTTTTGAGTTTTGGATTATTGGTATTAAATCCATTTTTCTTTAGAGTTTATGATCCTGAGAATGAGGTCAAATTACAAGAAGCGTGGGTAGAAAGTAGAACCAACAGACTATCCACCTATTCACTCCAAACGACTTCAAATGGAAAATAACATTGAGACATCCCATCCTTTCAAGGAAATGGTGAATGAAGCCTTACAACAACAAAATCATAGATGTTATAAAAATTCACCTAAATTCTCCAACAAATTTTGATGGGAAATTTTGGATCCTCATCTACAACCCAACATCCTTTCAGTGCCCCAACACCCTTCAAGGTTTAGGTGAATTTTGATATCCTTACATTTGAAGGAAAATTCAATGCTGATGCAATAGAAAATTAGTTAGATCAATTTTCATCTTATTTTTCTATAAATAAATTCACTGATAAAGAGAAGATCACTTTTGCTCTTTTGAAAGCATCATTTCCTATCAAAAATTAGTGGGAAGTGTATAAAAAGAGATTCACTACAGATGATATTGGCCTTGAGGTAGAACCTACCTGGTATGATTTCATAGAAGCTATAAAGGAAGAATTCGACCCCATTAGAGCATATAATGATCTGTATATAGAGTGGCAACAACTTTTCCAAGATAAGGAATAGTCTGTTTAAGATTACACTGACATTTTTTATTCTCTATCTGCAAGATTGGGCATCTAAAAATTTGAGAAACACAAAGTTCTCAAATATCATGGTAGACTACAATGGTATATATGGGGAGAAATAGACCTCTTAAATTTGGAAACCCTTGGTGAGGCATATACATTTATAGTAAAGATTGAGCAAATGCATGGAAGAATGAATATGAAGAGTCAGCCTTCAAAATGGAAAAGTGACAAAGAAGGTCAAACATGAGACCAAAATTGGAAGCAAAAGGAAGGAAAGACTGGGAAATGGTGTGATTATCACAAATATAGAACTCACTCCAAAGAAGAATGTTGAGCCATCAATTCCCTTCTTTTTGAGTCATAATCCTCAACATCCATTGCTCTACCTCATACACAACCTACAGTTGAAGGGGATGAAGAAAAGATTGTAGATGTTGAGCCCAATGCCATAATTGCTTCATCATAGACCCATGAGGAGTGGCTAGATGACAAGGAAAGGTTGTTTCATTCTAAGTTATGGGTGAAAGGTAAGCCTCTGCATTTCATTCTTGATAGTGGGAGTCAAAATAATTTAATCTCTGCTAATGTTGTGAAAAACCTAAATTTGTATATGAAGCCTCACCCAAAGCCATACATATTGGATGGTTGAGTCTACGGATAAACCTCCTTATCACTCACCAATGTCTTCTCTCATATGCAATAAAACCTTTCCAAGATGAGGTCTTATGTGATGTGGTCAATCTAGATGTTTGTGATGTACTCTTTGGTAATCCATTCATATATGATCGACATGGCATCTATGAATCAATAACTCAAAGGATCACCCTCACTCTTGGAACATGGAACTATAGGGTATCATAGGTACCACCTTCCACATCTCTCTCTAATTAGTGTCAAGAAATTTGTTCTCATGATGGTCAAGCCATATGAATCTAAAAGAGATAATGTTCTATCCTTGACTACACAAATAATAAAAAAATAGAATCTAATAAATAAAAATATAAAGAATTTTATGGCCTCCCATCCACAGATTAATGGTTAGATAGAAATAGTGAACAATCAAGCCTTACACAGCTCCACAAAGTACAGCTCCATAAAGCACAGTCAACTCTAAGTATGCATCAAGAATCAAATCAAAATACAACTACCACACTTGATGAAAAATATTGATGTAATGGGGACCATTTATTCTCAAGGAGGAAGGAATGATCTAGGTAACATTCTAGGTGACAATTCGGGTGATGGTTCTACCCCAATTGGTAGCAGAACTTCTGAGAGCCATAACTTTTGCACCATAGCTCCAATTGACTCATCATTTCAACTGTTGGAAAGCTAAGAATGAGGAGAACATAGTGAGATGGAATGGATCTAAACTAAATGGATTTTTACCCTCAAAAACCCAATATAAGTGCCCTAAATTTCAATTTTGCTAGTGTAGTCTAAAAATAATAAGTTTTTAAAAATAGTAATTCTTCAAATTTTGTATTGTTGTAAATTATGGAAGTTGAACCACTTAATCTCCCACAATATTGGTGACCTTCCACAACCTCCTCCTATCTTCAAGACATGTATAAATAAATATGTAATCTGAAATAGAAATCAGACATCTCTTCTCGGAGATAGGCATATGTTTGGGTCTACAAATTTGATGAATAAAACATCTCTTCTCAGAGATAAGATTATAATTATTATGTTGTTCTTATTTATTTAATTATCTTTCAACTAAAGGTTTTGAGTTCTAGATCAATAGTAACAGAGTAGTTTTTCTATAGAGTATATGATTCCAAGGATGAGGTTATATTATAGGAAGCTTGGGTGGAAAATAGAACCGGCAGACTATCCACCTATTCGCTCCAAATGACTTCAAATGGCAAACAACACTGAGACATCTGATCCTTTTAAGGAAATGGTGAATGAATCCCTTTTAAAAAAATAAGTGTATATTCTATAAAAATTCACCTAAATTATCCAACAAATTTTGATGGGAAATTTTGGCTCTTCGTCTACAACCCCACATTCTTTCTATGCCCCAACACCCTTCAAGGTTCAGGTGAATTTTGATATCCTTACATTTGAAGTCAAAATAAATGTTGATGTAATATAAAATTGGTTGGATCAATTTTCATATTATTTTTCTATAAATAAATTCATCGATAAAGAGAAGATCACTTTTGCTCTTTTGAAAGCATCATTGCTTATCAAAAATTGGTGGAAAATGTACAAAAAGAGATTCAGTGTAGATGATATTGGCCTTGAGGTAGAACCTACCTGGGATGATTTCATAGAAGCTCTAAAAGAAGAATACTACCCTATTAGAGCATATGATGATCTATTTATAGAGTGGCAACAACTTTTCCAAGGTAAAGAATAGTCTGTTCAAGATTACACTAACATTTTTCATTCTCTATTAGCGAGATTAGGCATCAAAGAAAGTGAGAAACACAAAGTTCTCAAATATCATGGTGGACTACAATGGTATACATGGGGACAAATGGAACTCTTCAATTTGGAAACCCTCAATGACATGTACAAGTTCCCACTAAAGATTGAGAAGCATGGAAGAATGAATATGAAGAGTCAGCTTTCAAAATGGAAAAGTGACAAAGAAGGTCAAACATGAGGAAAAAATTGAAAGCAAAAGAAAAGAAAGACTAGGAAATGGTGTGATTATCACAAATCTAGAACTCACTCCAAAGAATAATGTCAAGCCATCAAGTCCCTGCTTTCTGAGTCACAATCCTCAATATCTACTGCTCTACCTCATACACAACCTGTAGTTGAAGAGGATGAAGAAGAGATTGTAGATGTTGAGCCTAATGCCATATTTTATTCATCATAGACCCATGAGGAGTGGCTAGATGACAAGAAAAGGTTATTTCATTCTAATTTTTGGGTGAAAGGTAAGCATCTGCATTTCATTCTTGATAGTGGGAGTCAAAAGAATTTAATCTCTACTAATGTTGTGAAAAGCCTAAATTTGTCCATAAAGCCTCACCCAAAGCCATACAGTATTGGATGGTTGAGTCCAGGGAGAAACCTCCATGTCACCCACCAATGTCTTCTCTCATATGCAATAAAACCTTTCCAAGATGAAGTCTTATGTAATGTGGTCAATCTAGATGTTTGTGATGTACTCTTTGGTCAGTCATTCATGTATGATAAAAATGACATCTATGAATCAAGAAATTGAAGGATTGCCCTCACTCTTGGAACATGGTGCTACAGGGTACCAGCTATACCACCTTCCACATCTCTCTCTCTCTCTGATTAGTGCTAAGAAATTTGTTCTCATGGTGGTCAAGCCACAAAAATCTAAAATGGTTGATGTTGCAGCCTTGACTACATAAAAAATACAAAAATAGAAGCCAATAACTAACAAGCTAAAGAAGTTCATGACCTCCCATCCATATATTAATGGTCAGATATAAATGGTGAACAATCAGGCCCTACACAGCTCCACAAAGCATAGTCTATTGCAAGTATGCATCAGGAATCAAATCAAAACACAACTATCACACTTGATGACAAATCTTGATGTAATGGAGAACATTTCTTCTCAAGGAGGAAGGAATGATTCAATCAACATTTCAGGTGATAATTTGGATGATGGTTCTACCCTAATTGGTGGTAGGACTTTTGGGAGCCATAACTTTTGCAATGTAGCTCTAATCGACTCATCGTTTAAACCATTGGAAAGCTAAGAATGAGAATAATGAAGTGAGATGACATGGACCTCTACTTGATGAATTTGGCCCCATAAAAACTCAATGAAAGTGATCTAAATTTCAATTTTAGTAGTGCAATCTAAAAATAGTAATTCCTTGAATTTTATATTATTGTAAATTGTGGAAGTTGAACCACTTAATCTCCCTTGAGATTGGTGACCTTCCACATCCTCCTCCTTAAAAAATTTATAAATGAAGATGTAACCTAAAATATAAATTATACATCTCTTCTAAGAAAAATGCATATGTTTGGGTTTGTAAATTTGATGAATAAAACATCTCTTCTCAGAGATAGCATTATTATTATTGTGTTGTTCTTGTTTATTGTATTATATTTAAACCAAAGATTTTGAGTTTTGGATCAATGGTATCAGATTGCTTTGTATTTAGAGTGTATGATCCCAAGGATGAAGTTAGATTATAAGAAGCTTAGGTGGAAAATAGAACTAGCAGACTATCCACCTATTCATTCCAAACAACTTCAACTGGTAGACAATAGTAAGACATCCAATCCTTTTAAGAAAATGGTAAATAAATCCCCCTAGAAAAAACAAGCATAGATTCTACAACAATTCACCTAAATTCTCTAATAAATTTTGATGGGAAATTTTAGCTCCTCATCTACAACCCCACATCCTTTAAGTGCTCCAACACCCTTCAAGGTTCAGGTGAATTTTGATATCCCTACATTTGAAGGCAAAATTAATGTTGATGTAATAAAAAATTGGTTGGATCAATTTTCATCTTATTTTTCTATAAATAAATTCATCGATAAAGAGAAGATGCTTTTTTCTCTTTTGAAATCATTATTGCCTATCAAAAATTGGTGGGAAGTGTACAAAAAGAGATTTAGTGAAGATGATATTGGCCTTGAGGTAGAACCTACCTAGGATGATTTCATAGGAAGAATACTACCCCATTGGAGAATATGATGATCTATATATAGAGTGCTAACAACTTTTCCAAGATAAGGAATAGTCTGCTCAAGATTACATTAACATTTTTTATTCTCTATCTACAAGATTAAGAATCCAAGAAAGTGAGAAACACAAAGTTATCAAATATCATGGTAGACTATAATGGTATATATGGGGAGAAATAGAACTCTTCAATTTGGAAACCCTCAGTGAGGCATACAATTTTGCAGTGAAGATTGAGTAGAAGCATAGAAGAATGAATATGAAGTGTTAGCCTTCAAAATGAAAAAGTGATAAACAAGGTCAAACATGAGGCCATTGGAAGCAAAAGGAAAGAAAGACTGGGAAATGGTGTGATTATCACAAATCTAGAACTCACTCCAAAAAAGAATGTCGAGTCATCAAGTCCCTAATTTTTGAGTCACAATCCTCAACATCTACTGCTCTACCTCATACACAACCTACAGTTGAAGAGGATGAAGAAGAGATTATAGATGTTGAGCTCAATGCCATAGTTGTTTCATCATAGACCCATGAGGAGTGGCTAGATGACAAGGAAAGGTTGTTTCAATATAAGTTATGGGTGAAAATTAAGCCTCTACATTTCATTCTCCGTAGTGGGAGTCAAAAGAATTTAATCTCTACTAATGTTGTGAAAATCCTAAATTTTTCCATGAATCCTCACCCAAATCCATATAGTATTGGGTGGTTGAGTCCAAGGAGAAACCTTTGTGTCACCCACCAATGTCTTCTATCATATGCAATAAAACCTTTCCAAGATGAGGTCTTATGTGATGTGGTCAATCTGGATGTTTGTAATATACTCTTTGGTTAGCCATTCATGTATGAATGACATGGAATTTATGAATTAAGAACTTGAAGGATCACTCTCACTCTTGGAACACAATTCTATAGGGTACCATAGGTACCACCTTCAACATCTCTCTCTCTCTCTCTCTCTCTCTCTCTCTCTCTCTCTCTCTCTCTCTCTCTCTCTCTCTCTCTCTCTCTCTCTCTCTCTCTCTCTCTCTCTCTCTCTCTCTCTCTCTCTCTCTGATTAGTGCCAAGAAATTTGTTCTCATGGTGGTCAAGCCATAGGAATATAAAAGGGTTGATGTTGCAGCATTGACTACATAAAAAATACAACAACAAAAGCCAATAAATACTAAGTTGAAGAATTTCATGACCTCCCATCCATAGATTAATGGTTAGATAGAAATGGTGAACAATCGGGCCCTACACAGCTCCACAAAGTACAAATTCTCAAAGCACAGTCTATTCCAAGTATGCATCAAGAATCAAATAAAAACACAACTACCACACTTGATGAAAAATCTTGATGCAATGGGGACCATTTCTTTTTAAGGTGGAAGGAATGATTCGGGTAATATTTTAGGTGACAATTCAAGTCATGGTTCTACCCCAATTGGTGGTAGGACTTCTGGGAGCCATAACTTTTGCACTGTAGCTCCAATCGACTCATCATTTGAACTGTTGGAAAGATAAGAATGAGGATAATGTGATGAGATGGAATGGAGCTCTTATAAATGGATTTTGACCCCCAAAAACCCAATGGAAGTGCCCTAAATTTCAAATTTAGTAGTGTAGTCTAAAAATAGTAAGTTTTAAAAATAGTAATTCCTCTAATTTTGTATTATTGTAAATCGTGTAAGTCAAACCACTTAATCTCCCTAGAGATTGGTGACCTTCCACATCCTCCTCCTACCTTAAAAACATGTATAAATGAATATGTAACCTAAAATATAAATCAAATATCTCTTCTCAGAGATAGGCATATGTTTGGGTCTGCAGATTTGATGAATAAAACATCTCTTCTCAGAGATAGCATTATTGTTATTATGTTGTTCTTATTTATTAAATTATATTTCAACTAAAGCTTTTGAGTTTTGGATCAATGGTATCAAAGTAGTTTTTTTTAGAGTGTATGATCCCAAGGATGAGGTCAGATTATAGGAAGCTTGGGTGGAAAATAGAACCAGTAGACTATCTACCTATTCACTCCAAATGACTTTAAATGGTAGAAAACACTGAAACATCTGATCCTTTCAAGGAAATGGTGAATGAATCCCTCTAGAAACAACATGTTTAGATTCTATAATAATTCACCTAAATTTTCCAACAAATTATGATGGAAAATCCTAGCTCCTTGTCTATAACTCCACATCCTTTCAGTGCCCCAACACCCTTCAAGGTTTAGGTGAATTTTGATATCGCTACATTTGAAGGCAAAATATATGTTAATGTAGTAGAAAATTGATTACATCAATTATCATCTTATTTTTCTATAAATAAATTCACTGATAAAGAGAATATCACTTTTGCTCATTTGAAACCATCATTGCCTATCAAAAATTGGTGGGAAATATACAAAAAGAGATTCAATGCAAATGATATTGGCCTTGAGGTAGAACCTACCTAGGATGATTTCATAGAAGCTGTAAACGAATAATACTACCCTATTGGAGCATATGATGATCTATTTATAGAGTGAAAACAACTTCACCAAGGTAAGGAATAGTTTGTTCAAGATTACACTGACATTTTTCATTCTCTATCTACAAGATTAGGAATCCAAGAAAGTGAGAAACACAAAGTTCTCAAATATCATGGCAGACTATAATGGTATATATGGGGAGAAATGGAACTCTTCAATTTGAAAACCCTCAGTGAGGCGTACAAGTTTATAGTGAAGATTGAGCAGAAGCATGGAAGAATGAATACAAAGAGTCAACCTTCAAAATGGAAAAGTGACAAAGAAGGTCAAACACAAGGCCAAAATTGGAAACAAAAGGAAATAAAGATTGGGAAATAGTGTGATTATCAAAAATATATAACTCACTCTAAAGAAGAATGTCAAGCCATCAAGTCCCTGCTTTTTGAGTCACAATCCTCAACATCTACTGCTCTGCCTCATACACAACCTATAGTTGAAGAAGATGAAGAAGAGATTATAGATGTTGAGCTTGATGCCATAGTTGCTTCATCACAGACCCATGAAGAGTAGCTAGATGACAAGGAAAGTTTGTTTTATTCTAAGTTATGGGTGAAAGGTAAGCCTCTGCATTTCATTCTTCATAGTGGGAGTCAGAAGAATTTAATCTCTACTAATATTGTGAAAATCCTAAATTTTTCCATGAAGCCTCACCAAAATCCATAACATATTAGATGGTTGAGTCCAGGTAGAAACCTCTATGTCACACACGAATGTCTTCTCTTATATGCAATAAAATATTTCTAAGATGAGGTCTTATGTGATGTGGTAAATCTAGATGTTTGTGATGTACTCTTTGGTTAGCCATTCATTTATGATTAGCATGGTATTTATGAATCAAGAACTCAAAGGATCACCCTCACTCTTAGAACATGGTGTTATAGGGTACCAGAGGTACCACCTTCCACATCTCTCTTTATGATTAGTGAAAATAAATTTGTTCTCATGATGGTCAAGGTAAAGGAATCTAAAAGCATTGATGTTGTAGCCTTGACTACACAAACAATACAACAATAAAAGCTAATAAATAACAATTTGAAGAATTTCATGGCCTCCCATCCATAGATTAATGGTCAAACAGAAATGGTGAACAATCAGGCCCTACATAGCTCCATAAAGTATAGCTCCACAAAGCACAGTCCATTCCAAGTATGCATCAAGAATCAAATCAAAACACAACTACCACACTTGATGACAAATCTTGATGAAATGGGGACCATTGATTCTCAAGGAGGAAGGAATGATTTGGGAAACATTCCAGGTGACAATTCGGGTGATGGTTCTACCCCAATTGGTGGTATGAATTCTAGGATCCATAACTTTTGCACCATAGCTCCAATCGACTCATCATTTGAACCATTAGAAAGAAAAGAATGAGGAGAATGTGGTGATATGGCATGGATATTTTCTCAATGGATTTTGACCCCCGAAAACCCAATGGAAGTGACCTAAATTTCAATTTTAGTAGTGCAATCTAAAAATACTAAGTTTTTAAAAATAGTAATTCTTTAAATTCTAAATTGTTGTAACTCATGAAAGTTGAACCACTTAATCTCCCTCATTATTGGTGACCTTCCACTTAATTTCATTCTTGATAGTGGGAGTCAAAATAATTTAATCTATGCTAATGTTGTGAAAATCCTAAATTTGTCCATGAAGCCTCACCCAAAGCCATACAATATTAGATGGTTGAGTCTAGGGAGAAACCTCCATGTCACCCACCAATGTCTTATTTCATATGCAATAAAACCTTTCCAAGATGAGGTCTTATGTGATGTGGTCAATCTATATGTTTGTGATGTACTATTTGATCATCCATTCATGTATGATCGATATGGCATCTATGAATCAAGAACTTGAAAGATCACCATCACTCTTGGAACATAGCAAAATAGGGTACTAGAGGTACCAATTTCCACATCTCTCTCTCTCTGATTAGTGCCAAGAAATTTGTTCTCATGGTGGTTAAGCCATAGGAATCTAAAAGGGTTTATATTGCAGCCTTGACTACATAAACAATACAATAATATAATCCAATAAATAACAAGCTAAAGAATTTCACGGCCTCCCATCCATAGATTAACTATCAGATAAAAATGATGAACAATTGAGCCCTACATAGCTCCACAAAGTATAGCTCCACAAAGCATAATCCATTCCAAATATGCATCAAGAATCAAATCAAAACACAACTGCCACACTTGATGAAAAATATTGATGCAATGGGGACCATTGCTTCTCACGGAGGAAGGAATGATCTGAGCAACATTTTAAGTGACAATTCAAGTGATGGTTCTACCCTAATTGGTGGTAGGACTTCTAGGAGCCATAACTTTTTCATCGTAGCTCCAATCAACTCATCATTTGAACCATTGGAAAGAAAAAAATGAGGAGAATATGATGAGATGGCATGGAAATCCACTTTATGGATTTTGAACCCTAAAAACCCAATGAAAGTGCCCTAAATTATAATTTTAGTAGTGTTGTCTAAAAATAGTTTCTAAAAATAGTAATTCTTTAAATTTTGTATTGTTGTAAATCATGAAAGTCAAACCACTTAATCTCCCTAGATATTGGTGACCTTTCACATCCACATCCTACCTTAAAAACATGTAAAATGAAGATGTAACCCAAAATATAAATTAGACATCTCTTCTCAGAGATAGGCATATGTTTGGGTCTACAAATTTGATGAATAAAATATCTCTTCTCAGAGATAGCATTATTATTATTATTGTGTTGTTATTATTTATTTAATTATATTTCAACCAAATCTTTTGAGTTTTAGATCAATGGTATCAGATCAGTTTGTCTTTAGAGTGTATGATTCCAAGGATGAGGTCAGATTATAGGAAGTTTAGGTGGAAAATAGAACTAGTAGACTATCTACCTATTCACTCCAAATGACTTCAAATGGAAAACAACACTGAGACATCCAATCCTTTCAAGGAAATGGTGAATGAATCCCTCTAGAAACAAGTGTAAATGCTACAACAATTCATCTAAATTCTCTAACAAATTATGATGGGAAATTCTATCTCCTCATCTACAACCCCACATCCTTTCAGTGCCCCAACACCCTTCAAAGTTCAGATGAATTTTTATATCCCTACATTTGAAGGCAAAATCAATGTTGATTTACTATAAAATTGGTTAGATCAATTGTCATCATATTTTTTTGTAAATAAATTTACCAATAAATAAAAGATCACTTTTGCTTTTTTGAAAGTATCATTTCCTATCAAAAATTAGTTGAAAGTGTACAAAAAGAGATTCAATGCAAATGATATTGGCCTTGAGGCAAAACTTACCTAGGATGATTTCATAAAAGTTGTAAAGGAAGAATACTACCCCATTGAAGCATATGATGATCTGTATATAGAGTGGTAATAACTTTGCCAAGGTAAGGAACAATCTGTTCAAGATTACACTGACATTTTTTATTCTCTATCTATGAGATTGGGCATCCAAGAAAGTGAAAAACATAAAGTTCTCAAATATCATGGTGGAATATAATGGTATATATGGGGAGAAATGGAACTCTTCAATTTGGAAAACCTCAATGAGGCATACAAGTTCATAGTAAATATTGAGCATAAGCATGGAAGAATGAATGTGAAGAGTCAGCCTTCAAAATGGAAAAGTGACAATGAATGTTAAACATGATGCCAAAATTGGAAGAAAAAGGAAGGAAAGACTGGAAAATGGTGTGATTATCACAAATCTAGAACTCACTCCAAATAAAAATGTTGAGCCATCAAGTCCCTACTTTCTGAGTCACAATCCTCAACATCTACTACTCTACCTCATACACAACCTACAGTTGAAGAGGATGAAGAAGATATTATAGAAGTTGAGCCCGATGCCATAGTTGCTTCATCATAGACCCATGAGGAGTGGCTAGATGACAAGGAAAGATTGTTTCATTCTAAGTTGTAAGTGAAAGGTAAGCCTCTACATTTTATTCTTGATAATGGGAGTCAAAAGAATTTAATCTCTATTAATATTGTGAAAATCCTAAATTTGTCCATGAATCCTCACCCAAATCCATATATTATTGTATGGTTGAGTCCATGGAGAAAATTTTATGTCACCCACCAATGTCTTCTCTTATATGCAATAAAAAACCTTTCTAAGATGAGTTTTTATGTGATGTGGTCAATCTAGATGTTTGTGATGTACTCTTTGGTCAACCATTCATGTATGATCAACATAGCATATATGAATCAAGAACTCAAAGGATCATCCTCACTCTTGAAACATGGTGCTACAAGGTACCAGAGGTACCACCTTCCACATCTCTCTCTCTACTTAGTGCCAAGAAATTTGTTCTCATGATGGTCAAGCCACAGGAATCTAAAAGGGATGATGTTGCAGCCTTGACTACATAAACAATACAACAATAGAGACAAATAAATAACAAGATAAAGAATTTCATAGCCTCCCATCCATAGATTAATGGTTAGATAGAAATGGTGAACAATCGGGCCCTACACAGCTCCATAAAGTATAGCTCTACAAAGCACATTCCGTTTCAAGTATGCATCAGAAATCAAATTAAAACATAACTACCACACTTGATGAAAAATATTGATGCAATGGGGACCATTTATTCTCAAGGAGGAAGGACTGATCCAAGAAACATTCCAGGTGACAATTCAGGTGACGGTTCTACCCTAATTGGTGGTAGGACTTCTAGGAGCCATAACTTTTGCACTGTAGCTCCAATCGACTCATAGTTTGAACTATTGGAAAGATAATAATGATAAGAACATGGTAATATGGCATAGAGATCCTCTTAATTAATTTTTTCCCCTAAAAAATAAATGGAAGTGCCCTAAATTTAAATTTTAGCAGTGCAATCTAAAAATAATAAGTTTCTAAAAATAGTAATTCCTCAAATTCTATATTATTGTAAATCATGGAAGTAGAACCACTTAATCTCCCTCGAGATTTGTGACCTTCCACATCCTCCTCCTACCTTTAAAACATGTATAAATGAATATTTAACCCAAAATATAAATTAGACATTTCTTCTTAGAGATAGGCATATGTTTGGGTCTGCAAATTTGATGAATAAAGAATCTCTTCTCAGAGATAGCATTATTGTTATTATGTTATTCTTGTTTATTGAATTATATTTCAACCAAAGACTTTGATTTTTGGATAGGTGGTATCAGAGTGATTTGTCTTTAGAGTGTATGATCCTGAGGATGAGGTCAAACTTCAAGAAGCTTGGATGGAAAATAGAACCAGTTATTCACTCCAAACGACTTCAAATGGTGGATAACACTGAGATATCTGATCCTTTCAAGGAAATGGTGAATGAAGCCCTCCAAAAACAATAAGTATAGATGATACAAAAAATTTCCCAAATTCTCCAACAAATTCTGATGGGAAATTCTAGCTCCTCATCTATAACCCTACATCCTTTCAGTGCCCCAACACCCTTCAAGGTTTAGGTGAATTTTGATATCCCTAAATTTAAAGGAAAAATCAATGTTGATGCAGTATAAAATTGGTTAGATAAATTTTCATCTTATTTTTCTATAAATAAATTCACCGATAAAGAGAAGATCACTTTTGCTCTTTTTAAAGCATCATTGCCTGTCAAAAATTGGTGGGAAGTGTACAAAAAGAGATTCGGTATAGATGATATTGGCCTTGAGTTAGAACCTACCTAGGATGTTTTCATAGAAAATATAAAGGAAGAATACTACCCCATTGGAGCATATGATGATCTATATATAGAGTGGCAACAACTTTGCCAAGGTAAGGAACAGTCTGTTCAAAATTACACTGACATTTTTTATTCTCTATTTATGAGATTAGGCATCCAAGAAAGTGAGAAATACAAAGTTATCAAATATCATGGTGGAATACAATGGTATATATAGGGATAAATGTAACTCTTTAACTTGGAAACCCTTATTGAGGTGTATAATTTCATAATGAAGATTGAGTAGAAGCATGGAAGAATAAATATGAATAATCAGCCTTTAAAATGGAAAAGTTACAAAGAATGTCAAACGCAAGGCCAAAATTGGAAGAAAAAGGAAGGAATGATTTGGAAATGGTGTGATTATCACAAATTTATAACTCACTCCAAAGAAGAATGTCGAGCCATCAAGTCCCTACTTTCTAAGTCATAATCCTCAACATCTACTGCTTTACCTCATACACAACCTACAGTTGAAGAGGATGAAGAAGAGATTTTAGATGCTGAGCTTGATGCTATAGTTGTTTCATCACAGACCCATGAGGAGTGGCTAGATGACAAGTAAAAGTTGTTTCATTCTAAGTTATGGGTGAAAGGTAAGCCTCTACATTTCATTCTTGATAGTGGGAGTCAAAAGAATTTAATCTCTACTAATGTTATGAAAATCCTAAATTTTTCCATGAAGTCTCACCCAAAGCCATACAATATTGTATGGTTGATTCTAGGGAAAAGCCTCCATGTCACCCACTAATGTCTTTTCTCATATGAAATAAAACCTTTCCAAGATGAGGTCTTATGTGATGTGATCAATCTAGATGTTTGCAATGTACTCTTTGGTTAGCCATTCATGTATGATCAACATGTCATCTATGAATCAAGAACTTAAAGTATCACCCTCACTCTTGGAACACGGTGCTACAAGGTACCGAGGTACCACCTTTCACATCTCTCTCTCTCTGATTAGTGCTAAGAAATTTATTCTTATGGTGGTCAAGCCACAGGAATCTAAAAGGGCTGATGTTGTAGCCTTGACCTCACAAATAATACAATAATAGAAGACAATAAATAATAAGCTAAATAATTTCACATCCTCCCATCCATAGATTAATGGTTAGATAGAAATTGTGAACAATTAATCCCTACACAGCTCCACAAAGTATAGCTCCACAAAGCACAGTCCATTCTAAGTATGCATCAAGAATCAAATCAAAACGCAACTGCCACACTTGATGACAAATATTAATGCAATGAGTACCATTGCTTCTCAAGGAGGAAGGAATGATATGGGAAACATTCCAAGTGACAATTTGGGTGATGGTTCTACCTCAATTGGTTGCAGGACTTCTGGGAGCCATAACTTTTGCACCTTATCTCCAATTGACTCATCGTTTGAACCATTGGAAAGATAAGAATGAGGAAAATGAGTTGAGCTGGAATTGATCTCATTTTGATAGAATTTTACCCATAAAAACCCAATTGAAGTTCCCTAAATTTCAATTTTAGTAGTGCAGTCTAAAAATAGTAAATTTCTAAAAATAGTAATTCCTTGAATTATGTATTGTTGTAAATCGTGGAAGTCAAACCACTTAATCTCTCTCGACATTGGTGACCTTACACATCCTCCTCCTACCTTAAAAACATGTATAAATTAATATTTAACTTGAAATATAAATTAAACATATCTTCTTAGAGATAGGCATATGTTTGGGTCTACAAATTTGATGAATAAAACATCTCTTCTCAGAGATAACATTATTTTTATTGTGTTGTTCTTGTTTATTAAATTATCTTTCAATGAAATCTTTTAAGTTTTGGATCAAAGATGATACTCATATCTATGTCTAGGTTAGAATTTATAGAAGTAACAAACATAAGGCACATGAGATATGTCAACACAAGATCATAAATATTAGATGTATAGAGGGCTAGTTGATAGGTTTCGACAGGTATTGTTGGATGGATTCATAGTCATTTTATCCATGTCATAATTTTTCCCCTTTAGATAAATGGGTTTTGTTGGGTTTATGATCCATTATTTATTTTAAAATTATAATATTATGTATAAGGCATTCATATCCTAGTGAGATACCCCATTTAATATGTTTAAGTTTAGTAATGTTTGTTAGTAGGTATATTATGTGGGTAGTTTAAGGTGGTTGAGTGTCATGTGTTAACATACTTGAGTAATTTTATATTGGAAATTATATATAACCTGATTTATTTAATTAATAAAATTACATGGTACAAACCACATGGTAATTTCTATTTGCTAATATTTTTTTGGTTCACAATGTGCTCAAGTTGATTATGTGTTCCCTCATTATCTAACTCTTACTCTACCTAAAATGGGAACACATATTCTACTATATAAACCATCACCCATTAAATCTATACATATTTCAATCTAGAATAAAACTTGAAACTATTTTTACTAGATTTTATAATATCAAATATCGAATTCTATTTTGATATTATTGGATTCAAATTTAGTGTTTTTTGTATTAGATATCATATTTTTTAGATTTTAATTTAATTTAGTGTTTTTTGTATTATATGTAATATTTTTCATATTCCAATTTTATGTTTATTGGATTCCAACATTAAACAATTATATTCTTGAATTAATTTTGTTGAATCAATTTAATGTTTTTACTACAAAGCATGGCAATAATTACTAATTTATTTTGATGTAATCCTTGAATTTTAATTTGTTGAATCAATTCAATGTTTTGTTGCAAAGCATGGTAGAATTTTATATTTTAATGTAATTGATTCAAATTTAGCCACAAAAAATTGCAATACATTTATCGCAAATATTTATTTCTTATTTCCTTATGTATAAGTGAAATTAAAATATCACAAACATCCAAGAAAAATTTATCAAATTTTTTATTTTTTATTATGTTTACATATAAATGTAAAAAAAAACCACAAATATCCATGTAATGTTTAGTGTGGAGAAATAAGGCAAAATATAAGTTGATAATTTTTTTGGTAAAATACATGCAATATTTAGTGTGTTGAATTTATCACACATGTATCTTTGTAATGTTTGTGTAGAGAATTCACAATAAATAAATTTATGTAGTAATTTAAACATCAAAATCAATGAAATCTATTTACTACTTGTCTTACATATATGACATATTTTAAATGTATCAACATTGACCATAATTAATACATTCAGTAATTGTATTCATAGAAATAACTATAAAATGTCTTTGTGATGAAATCATTACCCTTATTTTTAAAAATATTTTTTATTTTAAGATTCATCAATTAACACTATCGAATTGATTGTATAGAGCCCTTCCATGTTTCCAAACTAACTCTAATGGTTTGAAAAATATTACAAGGGTTCCAAAACCTATATAATCATCTCAGTGAACTAATTCATATTCATCTTGGGTATATATAATTCAAAGTTATTTTTTTCATGTTTTTTATTAAAGCAATGAAATCATTAATTCATTTACATTTTTAAAATCAGCCAATGTCCATATACCAATTTTGACAATACATAAACATTTATGTAATAAATACCTTAAGTTACTTTATAACTAAAGATAAAGTATCGATGCCATTCATTTGGCATCAACACAAATCATGACTAAGAGACAGTGAAAAGAAATACACAGTTGATAGTGAGACTAAGGAAAGCAAAACAATCTCCAACAACCTAAATTCAACAATGGTACATTGAAAGAGAGGTATACAAACAAGTTCTTGTGTATTTAGAAATAAAATTAGTTAATTTTGTTGCATTTTTCTTGAAATTGTTTTTTTTTTAATTTTTCATCACATGTAGAGGCTAATGTGCCAACTGGAAATGAATAACAACTTAACCTCCTATACCTCCGAACCTAAAAACCCCTCATATCCCTCCTAACTGAAAAAACTCTCCTATCCCTCCTAACACATAAAACCCTTCTATCCCTCCTCACCTATAAAATCCTCCTAGCCCTCCTATAGTTCCTCAAGCCCCTCAAGGTAATCAAGAGGATTTAACAACCCATATCATTGAAAATAAGATCAAACTTGAGAATTTGATTGGGACATTGAGGGATCCCCATAAAAATAACCCCCACCAAATTTATCTAAAAAACACATTAGACATTATTAGGTGAAATTGACTCGTTAACGAGTCAAATTGATAGGTGGGGTGAGTATAGAAATAGATGTAGGGCATATTATTATAATAAATTATCTGTAGCCACTATGAGAGATAAAAACATAACCAAATCCCAAATTTTTTCCCTATTTAATGATGAGAAAACTAGTGCACCACTAGATGTGATAGCTAAATGGATTCCAATACACTAGTGTACTCATGATTTGATCAAATAAAAAATTTAGGACTGATGGTGGATGGTCTTTGATCACCCACCTTGCAATGATAATGAGGTCTTGATGTATTTTTTGAGAAAACTATATTGTGAGTTTGTGTTGAATGAATTTCCAAATTATTTTGATTTCTCAAAGTTCCATGGCAGAGGAAATGGATATGTATAGGATAGGCCAAGTGTAGATCCTGCACCTAATCAGTTTGTAAGAGTATGTATTGAAAAACCACATTCTCTTAAGATATTACCCTCTATAATAAAGGAGAATATAGAGATTGATACTTTTCATTGACTTAAGGTGCTTACTAACACCCTCATTCAACATACAATCTAGGTTTCTCATACTCTGACTAATGAGGGTGGACATGGTGAAGCTTCATTTGGCACTACTACCTAGTGAGCTCATTATTGCAGATCATGCGGTGTTATATGCACTTGAATTGAGGAGGAGGAGGAGGATATCATGTATCCCACTCATGGTAATATTTTTGTGGGTTTATATGATATCAATCTCTCTATGTTTCAGTCGTCTACATTTTATCCAAACATCTTGGCTATAATTCCCAAGTATCTTTAATATTTTACTTGTAAAAAATTGTCAGACTTGTTAAATTTTAAATATTTGTATAATTTAAAAGTTAATAATTATTTTTCATGTAAAAATATCTATAATATATATGATTTTTTTTATGTTTTAACAAGATTTTGGATGCCACACGAGCATGTTTGTTGCTACTATTATACCTGTATATATTGATTTAAGTTTTAAGGGTTATATAATTTAATCCCTAGGTTGTTAAAGGGTCCAATATAGTAAATCATGGTATAAAATATGTAATAAATACAACCACTTATTTGTGCAAGAATTAACCTCATCTTATATTTTTAAAAATATAAATCAATGACACAAATATGTACTTAGCTAGAAACTACCTAAGATGAAGGATCTAGAAGCTAAAAATCGGTACATGAATTGGTCCAAGTGTTGAAAATAGGATCCATGTGTCATAAACACTCATATAAAATAGTGCCATACCATGTATAGTAGCACTATGGCACTAGTGTCCACTTTTGGTGATAATGTCCTCTATGCAAGTATTGGTATGTACTTCTAGGATTAGTTGTGCTAAGTTTGCTAAGCATGCTCTTATATGGAAGAAACCTAATTTATTATTTGTGACTTATTTTGACTGATTTTGTATGCAAACCCTAAACCTCTATGTTGTTAGGGTATTCAATTAGCACAATTAGTAAAAGTGTGATGTTATCTGGGTAGGTTAGATATCCTTAATACCCCATTATGATGAGAGTTTCCTACATACCAATAATCTAAGGAGGGATCAAGTATGATGTAGTTCTCTCATCTAAGTGCTAGTGCAAGTGCAAATGAAGCTAGTATGAATGTTGGTTTGAGTGATTTGAGTAAGGATTGAGATTGTAAATATGTGTATTCTAGATTATGATGGTTATAGATGATTGTATGTATAAGTGGGGTATAATAGGGATCAATAACCTTGATTTTGCATAACTTGTTTTGAGCTTGTTTGTGTATTTGCATATAATTTTCATTTAGTAAATAAAGGGATAAAATTCATATGTGTGTGTGTGTGTGTGTGTGTATGGTACTTGTACAAGGTTTGAAATAGGTCTGTGCTAACCCTAAGTGTCTTTGGGATTGAAAATATATCCATTGGGGATAAAAAGAGGGAAAAATACAATAGTGCCAAAGTATGACACTAGCATGGGGCACTAGTGTCCAAAGTATGGCACTAATGTCCAAGTGGTAGAACCTAAGGCACTAGGGGCCTGGATGCCTAAGGGAGAGTCTAAAACTAATTTTGAGAGATTGATGGATGCATGAGGCCTACACAAAATCTAGATAAGTGTTTAAATAGGTCTTAAGATAAGCCTAGGGCTAAGCTAGGGATGGGTGGTCTCCACTAACACTCTTAGCACTCAAGTGACATTTTAGATGACTAAATTTTCCCCCCATTTATTATACAAATGCAACAAATTGAAATGATTATGATAAAGGAAAAGAAATGTACCTATACTTACATAAGAGGTAAACCCTGTTAGTCTAGATCTGAGTATGTGAAGTGTGTTAAGCATGGAATATACTAAGAGGGGGGTTGAATCAGTATATCATATATCTTATAAAACTTTCTATTAATCAAATTCCACTTAATAAAGCATTCAAGATATGCAATAAAACTAAAACTATAAACACCACGCAAGAGAGAGACACCAGATATAATGTGGAAAACCAATGTGGGAAAAACCACGGAGAACAATCTCAAGTATATGAATGAGCACCAACCCAAAAAATATTCATAAGCACCAACTTGCAGGAGCACCAACCCCTTTATTGAGCACCAACCCAGCAACAATTCATGAGCACCAACCCACAAGCGCACCAACCCCTTTGTTGAGCACCAACCCAACAATAATTCGTGAACACCAACCCACAGGAGCACCAACCCCTTTGTGTAAACCACACAACTATCTCTCAATGTTGCTATCTCAACAAATGATAGTTCATTACAACATCTCTTTCCTCTCTCTCACCTTTGCTCTTCTAAGATAGATATAACAAATACAAATCATATTCATCTCTCACAAATGCTCTTCTAAGCTAGATAATACAATATCAAATCAACCTCTCTCACACATATTACAAATGGCTTCTCAAGCCTTTATTTATAGCTTTCCAAATGACCTTTGGCCTTCCCCCTTTTTGACTCTTCAATCCTCATGTAAAATGGCACCAAACTTGTATGACCCTTCATATTATTGCCTTTGAAAAGTCATGTGGTGACCCTTCATGACCAAAAACATCCTTCCCACTTTTTTCCTTATCTTGGTGACTTTTTGTATTCCTCAAAGTGTCCCTTCATGACAAATTGCACCCTTACTCTTTTGTCTTCACTTGGTGACTCTTTTAATTCCCAAAGATGACTCTTCATGGGAAAATGTGTCCCATCCTTCTTTTGTCTTTACCCCGTGGCTCTTTGACTTCTCCATGGGCCCTTCTTTTGTCTCATATGCAACCAAAAATATATTCATTAATATTAAATAAATATTAACTCACATTAGCCAAGATATATCTATTAAAAACAACATTAAATGCAATGGGGCCTTTATCACCAATAATGCTAGACCTTTGACATCAATGACAATATTTCCAACAAAGTGTGCTCCATTATGTATCCTACAAATGAAATGTGCATAGATTAGTCCTTACTTAAGATATATCAAAATAAAATAAAAAACTAAGTAAAGAGATAAAATAGAGGAAAGGAATGAATACACCTCACTAGATACATGAACCAATGCATAAACTTGGTGACATCCTGTGTATATATGTATCTAGTGATCAATCAATGAAAATCTTGGACTGGCCTGAATGGCTTGCTCAATACCCATGTGTGAGTGTATCAAGAACACAAGTTGGCCTTGAATCCATCATTTCCCACCCATGTTCGGTGGATCATGACCTATGAATAGCTTGAATTATATTGATGGCTTGTCTAACCCTCTTATATCAGTGGTTCAAGAACTCAAGTAGACTATAACTCCTTCATTGCTTACACATGTGTAGTAGATGCATTTATAACTAAATTATGCAATGTAACCAAATTTATGTGATTTTACTAAAACTATATATGATGACTTTGTGGTTACTCAAAAACTTTGGAATGAAAAATAACTCAGGTGTCTCTCGAGCACTTAGGGATGTAACTCAACAACTAAACAGTAATGTCAAACACTATAGATGAAGTAAGGCATCAAATCTAGTATAAATTAGTGAAAATGGTGCTCAGATTATGAATGTAGATAATGACATGGAGTTTTCCATTCCATTTGATCAACTAGGGAAAAATTAAACATAAAAAACAATGTGTCATGCACATGCCCCATCTGATATTTGATCATATAAATTTTAGATTGAGTTGTAATAATCTATATTTGAGTATATAAAACTTAAATGAGAGTGATCCATGATGCCCCCAATCTAATCAAACTAGTATAATTTTGTCAAAAATTAATTAGAAATTGATAATCTATAACTAAAATTATGCAAACTTGGACTACACCTATTGTACCTTTCTAGAAAAATATAGATTTTCTTATTTCTAGTGATACTAGATAGTAGCACCATACCTTGGATAATAGCACTATAGTGTTAGTGTTCACTTTAGGTGTTAGTGTCCAATTATGCTATTTTTATACCAAACTAACTCTGATCTCTATCTAACTTCGTTTCACTATGTTTTCTTAAAATTATACTCTGAGTGCACTCAGATGGCCTATTCTCTATGACAAACCTCTATAAATGCCCCCTCTTTTGATGGGATTTGTTGAGCCTATGTAATAACTATCCTCAAAATAAAAATATCTGCATGATATGTGTTATCCTGAGCATATATGATATTTGTGTGATAAACTAATATAATGTATATACATGACATCAAAATATAAGATCATCTGAGCATAAGTTGGTAATGTATGATGTATGTTAGATCTAGCATTTGTAAGGCTATCAATATATATATATATATATATATATATATATATATATATATAAGCATGTGTATGAACATCAAATCTAAATAATAAACTGAGTAACTACCTATGGGTATAGGGCATGATGTCCATCAAGGCACCCAAAGAGGAAGGGGAGATGTATGAGGTCCCTCATGGCATTGAAAATTGAGTGTAAGTGTAACAAGCAAGAGACAAGTGTCATGACCATGACACATACATGAGAGCATACATAAAAACACATGAGGCATGCAAAGTAGGCTAAGGGGGCACAATATAAGGGACATTGGCACATGTTACTAAGTCTAAAGAAGAGAAAACATATAAAGACATGTTCAAACATCTACATACACAATCAAGAAGCATACACAAGGACATGGGTACATGTCCAAAGCATACACACATTGAGAGTAATTGGCATAAAGCCATAGAACACTAGCATATTTAAATTCCCTTGAATAGATGTAAAACAAAGATACACAATCAAATATAAACTAGTAAAGATATAAATGAAAGTAATGCATGAACATGTGGTACAAATCTATATAGGATCAAAAATGTACATAAATTGAGTCTAGAGTATTAATAGTCGATAAAAAATTTGTGTAGTGTAGGATGATCAATATCAAGATATAAACAATGTTAAATGTCTAATCTAAAGTATAGAAATATGTAACCTGGCAATTAAATCTATGTATATGATTCCCCCAAATTGGTGAATGTGAAAAATGAGGAACCTGTGTATGTGCCCCCAGTGGGTAGATAGTACTAAATTTGGATCTATGTGGTGGACCTGGTTCCTATAAACAATTGTGAACACTTGAAAAGAATAAGTGAATCATGTATGTATGATAAAACTAACTACACTAACATAAATAACATATGTATTACCTGGAAAGTATAATAAATGTAAACATGGAAATGCATACAATCTATAATTTATATTTTCTAAGCAAATGTTTTAATGTTTTTATGTTTCTGACATATTATATTATTTTTATATTTTATGGATATAATCTATGTACAAGTAATCATGAAAATGAAACTATATACAATGAGTAAGAGTAAATGAAACCAAGTACAAGAAGCATGATAAATGAAACTATGTACAAGTAAATTGGGGGTAAATGAAACTATGTACAAGTAGGCTGGAGATGAGTGAAACCATGTATAAGGAGATTTTTATGGATAAGAATTTATCTGCTAGTAATAAATGGTGTTGGAAACCTAACATGTCATTAATGGGATGTCATTGTGTAACATAGGTGGTATCTTCAATTTTTGAATGGTTTGTATCAAAATAATCTAGGTTATTCCAATCATCTTCTTCATTTTTATTAACAATGTTTGGATTATTGATTGGGATCTTATAATATGAAATTGTATCCATTGTAGGGATAGATTTATTTAAAGACTCTATTATTAGAAACCCAATTTTTAGAATGGTTGTTTGCTTAGATTGATTTTGAATATGTAACTTAATTTTTTTCTCTTTTTGTAACATTACCTTTGTATTTGGGTCTTTTACCTTAGTAAACTATATTTGTGAATGATTTTCATTAGTATGTTCCATAAATCCCAACCCTTGTTGACCAACATTATCAATGGATAGAATAGGAGTAGCAATGCCTTGGGTATGTTTTCCCAACCCTTGACCTTAATAGTCAATTTTTTGTACATATTTTTGACCAAACCCATAATTTTTTAAAAGTGGGACCTCATTTTGGAGAGGTATATTTTTGTCCTTCACTTGCTTTACTTGTGCTTATTATGTTATTTCTTGTTCTAATTTTGCTTTGTGAACCTTTTGTTATTCTAAGTTATGCTTTGGTAATGACTTTTATACTATTTTTGAATTTAACCCTTTTTTAATAAGTTCCTATATCACTATAGATTTATTAACTGATTTATCTTATATAGGTTTCTCATTAGCAATGATGTTCTATATATGCATTTTCAATGTCAAACATGAATCTATGTGATGACCATGCATTTTATGGTATGCACAATAGTATCTAGATCTCCTTACTAGATGTAGATCAAGTAGGTTGATTAAATTATCTTTAATCATTTGCTTTAAAATATCACCTGAGTTTCTATTTTATCTTTGAGTACTTTGTGAATCATTAGTTATAGATGCATTTTTTTATGATTTCTTGTTTTGATATGTAACATTTATTTCCACAAATTGACTAGCTGGAGATGCATATACATGATTGACATTAGTGTTCCCTAGAGGATTTTATTTTTTAATATGATTTTCCAATATTGTAATCTTTTCATGTGCTAGTTGATTCTAACTTTACAATTCTGAAATTATCTTTCTCATACTGATAAGTTCATCCCTTAGAGTCTCACAAGTGCAAATCCTAGTTGCTTTTGATTGAATATGCAAGCACACATCCTAAATGGGAGATATGGGAAGAGAAGGGTTTAAAGGATGGATATGTTGAGTATAGACATTTGAAATAGTATCATAGGCTACCTCACCTCTTATAGGAGTGATATTATGGACCTAATTAGAGTTAAAGTAGTTATCACCCTCTTGGAGATGAGGAGGAGGAAAATAATCTTATTTATCCATGAAATTTGGTAATGCAAATTGGAAGAGGGATGATAGGGTAGAATATATCAAGTTTTAAAACCCTAACATAGTCACTAAAAAAATTTTAAAAAAAAAAAGGATAGAACCCCTATTATCATCTAGGGCTAGGGTTTTTGCACTATTTGAAGTAAGTCAGGTTCACCAAATGATTTAACTTTTTGGAGTTATAGAGTTTAAGCCCTAAGTTGTTGAAGGGTTTGAGTATAATAAATTGGTGTATAAAATATGAAATAAATATAACCATTTATTTGTACAATAATTTACCTAATCTAATAATTCTAAAAATAGTAATCAATGACACAAATAATTACTCAATTAGAAACTACCTGAGATGAAGGATCTGGAAGTCGAAAACTGGTGCAATAGTACCATACCTTAGATAGTAACATTATGGTGATAGTGTCCTATTTTGGTGTTTATTTCCTCTATTTAGGAATTAATTTTTGCTTCTATGGGTAGTTGTGTGTAAGTCTAATAAGCTTGTTCCTATATGGAAAAATCCCAATTCACTATCTTTGACCTATTTTGACTAATTTCGTATGTAAACCCTAGACATCCATGTTGTTATGGTATTAAATTTTCACAAGTAGAAAAAGTGTGATGTTAGATAGGTAGGCTAGACACCTCAACACCCTATTGTGATGAGAGTTACCTACATACCAATACTATGAGGAGGGATCAAGCCCGATGTAGTTCTCGCAACCTAAGTGTTGGTGTAAGTGCAAGTGAAGCTAGTATCAATTCAAGTTTGAGTTCTTTGAGTGAGGCTTGAGAGTAGAAATCTATATAATTTGAGCTTAGGATGGTTATATATGATTGTATGCATAACTAGGGTAAAATAAGGATCAATAACCTTGATTATACATAACTTATTCTAAGATTATTTGTATGTATTTGTATTTGATTTCCATCTAGTGAATAAATGGATAAAATTCATGTATATATTTATTTGGTGATTGTGGAGAGTTTAAAATAGGTGTATCCCAACCCTAAGTGTCATTGGGATTAAAAATATATCCATTGAGGCTAAAAAGAGGGAAAAGGACAATAGCACCAAACTGAGACACTAGTGTGGGGAACTAGTGTCCAAAGTATGGAGCTAATGTCTAGGTGGCAAAACATGAGGTAATAGGGGCCAGGATTCCTAAGGGAGGGTTTGAGACTAGTTTTGAGATT
Source organism: Torreya grandis (assembly GCA_037957365.1). Taxonomy (NCBI): domain Eukaryota; kingdom Viridiplantae; phylum Streptophyta; class Pinopsida; order Cupressales; family Taxaceae; genus Torreya; species Torreya grandis. The sequence goes on from JARHVA010000815.1 coordinate 198,098, forward strand.
TCTAAGGATGCGTAAGGCCCACACAAAAACTAGATGAGTATCTAAATAGGTGTTAAGATATATCTAAGGATATGTTAGGGATGGGTGGTCTCAAGTAACACTCTTGGCACTCAAGTGGCATTTTAGATGAAGAAATATACCTATATGGAGATGATTTTTAAGGATTAATTAATTTTATGTTTCATTATACTTGTATATTATTGTACATATATGTTGAATTGACTAAGATTGATATTTTATATGTTCATTTGATGACCACACTATGCACACTGCCATCTAATCAAGAGGTAGAAAATGTAGTTTTTGCTACTATAATTTCATTTTCAAAATAACTCACTGAGGTACATGAGAATTATTTTAATGTTTAAGTGTAAATATGTTTGTTTGATTTATAATTATCCTATGTACTTTTGTAAATAGCTAACATATAAAATAATTATCTAAGCAGACTCCTTTGATAATGTCTTCTAGTCCTGTTGAAATGATTAGCAAGTATGATGTGATATAGTTTACAATTTAATTTGTAAATTTTTACATTATATTTCAATGATTTAGTCATTTGGTTTAAATGTTTATCATCTATTTTTTAATTTTTATTTTGTGTGTGTGTGTGTGTGTGTGTGTGTGTGTGTGTGTGTGTGTGTGTGTGTGTGTGTGTGTGTGTGTGTGTGTGTGTGTGTGTTTATTTATTTATAGGGACCCAACCCTTTTGTTATGATGAGCATGTCACTAACTCATAGTGGTGATCTATTTCACACTCTTGTTTGCCAATGTGAAGCTATCATTGACCCTATTGAGTTGTTAGGTTGTGGAGCTAAAAGCTTCAACTGTTGCAGACATGGTGGAGGTTGCTGAGTTCCAGAAGTACCGGCATCGGCAGTGTGACCGACATTGGTCACATACAGTGCAGAAGGCAACCAGCATCGGTAGGGAGTCGGCCGACGTTGGTCAGCACCAGTCAGACAGGGACTGATGTCGATCACCTGTGTGTTTTAGAACTGTTCATTGCACGAATAGTTAGTTAGTTGAACTGAGTGTTTACATGTTAAAGGGCTAATTATAGTCTCGAGCTGCGTGTCTAATTATTGTAATTAGAGGTCTATTCTTGTATGCATGGGATCCTATTTAAAGAACCATGAGGCATGTATTGTAATCATCAAGAAGGCAAGTAAAAAGCATTGAAGCAAGGAAGCAAGGTCAAGGAGATCTACAAGCAAGTAAGGTCAAGGAGATCAACTAAAGCATTCAAGGAGGGGATAACAACTCAAGTTGTTGAGTTGGTTTTGGTTGAGCAAGAGAGAGATGGAAGAAGGTCTTGAGGTGTGGCAAGCCTTTAAGGTGGAAGAAGAAGTGGCATCTTCTTTATTGTATTTTCTTCTAGTAGTATTTAATACAAGAGTGTGTATTGTCTCTCAAATTCTTTGTTGCTTCAAGTTTCTAGTTACTTAATCATTCTGGTATAATTTCGTGTTTAATTGCTTATAAGATAAGTAATCAATTGTGCTTCCTTGGAGGGGTTCCTAACAGTTGGTATTAGAGCTAAAGGTTGTAGGGAGCAGGTTATTATTTGATTACAAGTCATTCTCAGGGGTTTCTGATTGAGTGGGAGTTCAACAATGGCAGAAGAAAGTAAGCTATGAATGGAGAAGTTTAACGGCAAGAATTATCAACATTGGAGGATGCAAATAGAGGATTATCTATATCAGAAGGATTTATACTTACCGTTGGGTGGGGTTGCATGCAAGCCCACAGATATGAAGGATGAATAATAGAATGTTCTTGATCAGAAGGCTCTGGGATCTATAAGGTTGAGTCTTGCATCGTCTGTGATTTCCAACTTATCACAGTATAAGACAATGGAAGAGTTGATAAAATCTTTGGCAAATTCGTATGAAAAGCCCTCAGCTTCAAATAAGGTATTTCTTATGAAGCATCTATTTACTTTGCAAATGCAGGAATGTGGATCGGTATATACTCATCTTAGTGATTTCCATGGTTTGGTAAACCAGTTAGCTTTAGTCAATATTTTTTTTGATGATGAAGTAAAGGCTCTCTTGATTTTATGCTCTTTACCTGAAAGTTGGGATAGTTTGGTTATGGTAGTAAGTAATTCTGCGTCTGCTTCTAAAATCTTAAAAGTTGATGATGTTGTGATGTTATCTTGAATGAATAAATATGCAGGAAAAGTACAGGTGAATCATCAGGGAATGCTCTAAGTACAGAAAGCAGGGGGAGGCAAAGAGAGAAGATCGAGCAAGGGAAATCAAGGTCAAAGATGGGAAGGAGATCTGAATCCAGAAATGGAGGTATCACCTGCTAGTTTTGTGGAAAGAAATGACACACAAAGGAGTGTTGGTTGAGGGATAAAGAAAATCAACTTGAAGGTAAAGAAGAAGCAAAATATGCAAATATTGTGGTACAGGATGCTCTCATACTTTCTTTGGATAGTCAAGTAGGATCATGGGTTTTAGATTTTGGTTCTTCTTTTCATGCATCCTCAAACAGAGATTTGTTCCATGAGTATGTCCAAGGAGACTTTGGAGTGCTTTATTTAGGGGATGGTACGCCTTGTCAAATAGTTGGAAAAGGGAAAGTGCAGCTGAAATTGTAGATGGACAACACATGGGTGTTGAAGGAGGTTATGCATGTCCCAGTTCTAAAGTAGAGTTTGGTTTTTGTAGGAAGGTTGAGTGATGAGGGATGCACAATAACCCTCACAGCCGATTCTTGGAAGGTTACCAAGGGTGCACTTGTTCTAGCAAGAGGTAAGAAAGTAGGTATTCTTTATCTATCTACTTGTATTACTGATTCTACTTCTAGTTTATCTACTTTAGCTGTAGATTCGAAGATGTGGCTTAATAGGCTTGGTCACATGAATAAGAAGGGAATGGATGTTCTTGAATCAAAAGGTATGAGTTCAGATTCGGAAGGCATAGATAGAGTTCATTGCAGGAAAAAGAAATTTGATGCTTTTGACAAGAACAGGGAAGCCTTGGTGTTTATGGAGGAGATGAGGGACAGAGATCAGTCACAGGGGCTGAATAATTTTGAGCAAGGTAGTATGGATAGGGTTTTGATCTAAGATAAGCTCACAAATAAAGAAGTCATCACTTATAGGAAAACACTGGTACCGACGTTAGTGTCATGGCACCGGCATTGGCTAGATAGGTACCGACATCGGTCATGTGCAGACTAGCAAGGTCGATAGAGTCGGGCAGGAGAAGTTTGATGTCGGTCAAGAAAAAACCGACGTCAGTAGAAGGGACACTGGCATCAGCCAGGGAAATGATGTCAATAGTCAGGGTCAGTGTAGGGAATCGACATCGGTCGGGAGCAGACTGGGAGATGGCTAAGATCGGTCACTGGAACAGATGTTGGGCGGACAACAAGCTGTCAAGGAGTCTCAAACACCCATATGGAGGTCAAAAAGGGTATCTAAACCTCATATTCATTGTTCACCTTCTTTATTTTATTTATTGCTTACTAATGGTTAAGAACCAGGAAGATATGAAGAGGCAATGCAGGTAAAATCTAGAAATAGTGGGAGCTTGGCATGGATGAGGAGTGTGAGTCCTTGGAGAAGAACCAAATAGGTATTTGTTGGTGGAGTTGTCAGCTGGAAGAAAGCACTGGATAAGGGATGGATTCCCAAGTTAGAGAAGAGAGTGGATGGATACGTGAGATAGAAGGCTAGGGTATATGGTCTTGAGCAGGCTGCAGGGCAATGGAGGTTTGACCATTGTATTTTTCTTTACCAGGTTGGATAATATTAGCTACATTATCTTGTTACTATTTTGTGTTACTTGTTGCAGGGTTACATATACAGGGAGTTTTCTGAGCTAAGGGTAAAGTTAGTTCAGAGGTGTGTCATGAAGAATTTGGGAGCAGCAAAATTCTTTTGGCATAAGAGACATGGAAGATCACAGGTTGATTTTGTCTCCAGTGGGAGTTGTCAGAAAGTTCAGATGTGGCAGGAAACTTGGATGACAAGTATAGAATCACAGGATGTGTGCTGGTTGGTCTTCAGGAGTGATCTTGAAGAGGGATATAGAGCCAAGGGAACAAACTAGATGGTGTATAGGTACAGGTATAGTTGCAATTGTTTATCTCCAAGTGGGAGATTGTTAGGTTGTGGAGCTAAAAGCTTCAACTATTGTAGACATGGTGGAGGTTGTTGAGTTCCAGAAGTACCGGCGTCGGTAGTGTGACCGACATCGGTCACATATAGTGTAGAAGGTAACCAGCATCGGTAGGGAGTTAGCTGATGTCGGTAAGCACCAGTCAGATAGGGACCAACATCGGTCGCCTGTGTGTTCCAAAACTGTTTGTTGCACAAACAGTTAGTTAGTTGAACTGAGTGTTTGCATGTTAAAGGGCTAATTATAGTCTCGAACTACGTGTCTAATTATTGTAATTAGAGGTCTATTTTTGTATGCATGGGATCCTATTTAAAGACCCATGAGGCATGTATTGTAATCATCAAGAAGGCAAGTAAAAAGCATTGAAGCAAGGTCAAGGAGATCTACAAGCAAGTAAGGTCAAGGAGATCAGCTGAAGCATTCAAGGAGGGGATAACAACTCAGGTTGTTGAGTTGGTTTTGGTTGACCAAGAGAGAGAGGGAAGAAGGTCTTGAGGTGTGGCAAGCCTTTGAGGTGGAAGAAGAAGTGGCATCTTCTTTATTGTATTTTCTTCTAGTAGTATTTGATACAAGAGTGTGTATTGTCTCTCAAATTCTTTGTTGATTCAAGTTTCTAGTTACTTAATCATTCTAGTATAATTCTGTGTTTAATTGCTTATAAGAAAAGTAATCAATTGTGCTTCCTTGGAGGGGTTCCTAACATGAGTACCAGTCCTAAATTGACTGTGACCAACATCTTGCGTTAGGTTCACCTATTAATAATATTTCTATCATTTTAAAATCTTAAGATGTTAATTTTTTAAGTATCTTACTCTAGTACATGTGTAAAGTTTCTAACAATATTTGCATATGAACAGTTGGATCTATAGGTGAGTTTTAAGTGGAAGAGGACTCATTGTTAAAAAGATATGACACCTCCAATTGTGAGCAAGGCATCTAAAGGAGAGGCTTCTATAAGTGAGGAATAGATAGTGATATATTTTGATGATTAGGATCATGTCTATGAGATTTTTTGTATGCCTATATGGCTTGATGTATAGTTATTTCAAATTTTATGCCTATATGGAATTAACCCAGGATATCATATTGTGTTCACATTTTTTATGCCTTTATATGGATATTATATATACATATATTGTTCAATATTTCAATTTTTAAATATTCTCATTGATTTCACCTTTTGGATTTTTTTGTAATTTATTACATATTATATTACATGTTCACATTATTGTATGCCTTAAACTTTTTTTAGCATTAAAAATCTACCTTTCAATCTTTTGAATGTTTTTTAAATGTATGGGAAATCTATGTATAATTATGTTAATGTAATTATTACAAAAGGTGTGTTGAGTGATCATGATGGAAGTAGACTTATCTTAGATCTACTTACTACGTCTCTTGAATCTTTGTATCTTAATTGTTCAAATTAAGTATCTTTATTATTTTATGAATATCCTTGATCTTATCAAGTTTATCTCATATCCACAATCAGACCTCTGTCTACAAAACATAAACAATCTTATTAGGTCCTTTTAGCTAGACCTCTAGCTTATAATGATCTTCATTTGATCTTGGTCTCAAATCAAATGTTTATATATTAATTAGTGTTATTCCACACTTTATAATATTATTTGACTCTACTTATATCTTCAACAATCCTCTTTTATCAGTCTTCAACTAGGAAATAATATTTTGTCCTTTACACAGTCCTTTAGGCCTTGTTCTAAGGACTTTTAACTTCTCTAATGAAGGATTTTTTTCAAAACCTAAGCTCCTTATGAATTTTAAGCTGTTTAATTTATTATTAAGGTGATTATTTACTTAAATAAACATTTTAAAAACTTTTCCTAAACCGGTTCCTTCATGAAAATTCAAAAACATGGACTTTTCTAGTCCTTCCAAGACCTTGACAAGTAGGTTTGTCATATTACAATAGTATGTTTGTTCATTAATCAGATTATTAAAGCCTTCACCAGGGTATTAAAATTATATTTACCTATTTTAAATGTTTTTTAACCTCCAATTCAATCAAAAAACTGCCTCAAGACTAATGAAGACAAGTACAACATAGGAGGAAGACTAGATAAGACATGAATTGTTAAGTTATTGGGTAACTCAAGGTGAATGAATCTGAAGAAACCAAGTTTAGAATATATTTTTAAATTTATAAGATACATACCATAAATTAAAGAGATTTGAAATGGTTATAACATCCCATGAAGGCAAGCTTTGAAAAAAAAAGGAGGTAGTAGTGTGCAACATAGGTGTGAAGGATTATGTATGTGTTTTGAAGAAAATCAATGAGGAATCCTTCCTTAAAGTCTTAAATGTATGTTTTAATATATTAAATCATGTAATTGAATGATTTTGATAATTTCAAGATTTATTTAATGCATTTTATGATGATTCATAAGGTATACGGGTTTAAGAAGGTGAAAACAGGGTTATGTAGTCTTCTCCAAGGAGTATTTGGTGAGTTTGAAGTTTGTTTATAATTTAAAATCATCATATAAAGTTAGATAAAATTTCATAGATTATTTTACAGACCCAAACTTCCCATAAAAACTCTCTAAAGTGAATAAATCATAATAAAAGTATTCTCAACCTTGTCACAATCTTAAAACCTCAAAATTTGTAGGGAAACAGTCATGTTATATATGATTTCATGTTGTAAGGTGATGGAATGAAGATTATAGAAGGGATTAGGGTCATGAAAGACAAAAAATAGGCTTTATTTGGCCTTTAAATATTTAAATTTAATTTTCTACCCTCTAAGCTTGCTAATAGTCTTATAAAACTTGGGTTATAATATCAGTCATTAAATTTCACATTGCAAGCAAACTAACCATAAAAAAGACCTAAAATTTGGTGATTATGTCCATTTTGATGTTATTCAAGTTAAAATATATGTTTTTATTCAAATGGAGCTTTAGAGAGGAACTTAGACCTTGAATACATTCTATAAAACTAGTTGTTTTGATCTAAAATCCATACAAGAGTGGTCTAGAAGAGTTTGAAGGTCAAACAAGAGTTGTAACCTATTAAGTTGAGTGCGTTTATATGAAATATGATTATTATATCCTTAATAATCATCAATGATTAATATTTTTTATTGTATAGCTGAATAAAATACCGCTTAGGCCCAATTCTACCTACTAGCCCTTTGAGGCATTTGATGTATATTCAGATCAAATAGAGGGAAGGACCATGAAAGTTGTATTATTCCATAGTTTTCAAGTTATAATATAGTAAATGAATCCATGATAATGTTTGTATGAATCCTAATACCTTGAAAATTCATTGAACTTCATTTTATCCTTGTAACTTTTTGGGTGATATGTTTGTAGAATTATCTAATGATGGAGATGCGCTAGTTGTAGTGCATGCAGACCTATAGAATAAGGTCTATAAATATTTATATTAGATATTTATTAAACAACTTATCTATAGATTCATAAAACCCTATGTGATAAATTGTGTATAAGGTTTTAATATGTTTTATATGAATATTTTGAGTTAGTTTCTTAGGGAGGAAGATATCATAGTTGTACAATTTGCAAACATGTAACTTATAATTTAAGCCCTATTTTAAGTATTTGTGAAAATTAAAATCATATGATTAGGTTTGATAACATTGAGAGTGAATCAATAATTTTTTTTAAATCCAAAGAATTTTGGATGTTGAATAATCCTAAGAAGGTGTGATAATATCTATCATAAAGTTAAGAAAATTTTGTATTCTCTTTACTAAGGTTGTAAGTTATTTTCAAACTCAAAACATTATTAATATAATGGTAAGAAACTTATGAATTCATATAGGTTTTAGATATCAAAAATGATTTATTTAAGAACATTTCAAAGTTTCTATAATACAAGATAGTCCTAAATGGATAAGGATTGATAAGGTAGTTTTGATATTGCTTGAAATAATCTTGGATGTACCTATCAGTATAAGTCATGAAGAATTCAGTATTATAACATTATTATGAATATCATAAATTATTCAAATTATAAAATTAATTACATGAAATTATAGACCTATTCTAATCAATAACACCTATATTAGTAAGGAAAACATATACCAATAAAATAATTGGTATAGAGTAAAGGTTATAACAAGTTGATTGTGTGTTTATTAGGATTGGTATAAGGTAAAATTTTAAATAATACCTTTGTAATTTTATTTTCATCAAGAAAATATAAAGTTTTTGATTGAGATAATTATTTTGAAAGGCCTTAACAAATTTTGTGGGTATAAATAATACATCAAAAGTGAGTTTTGAGTTAATCATTACCTAGAAGACCTAGTGCAAGAGACCTGGAATAAGTATACTTGCATCATTATGACTTATCCATAATACTAAATTTTACCTCTTTCCTTTGTTTACCTATAAAATTGGGTTCACTAGGTCTTTTTCACTATAGGTTTGTCTTGTCTTTAATACAACTATCTTGTTATTGAATTCAATATTGAAATAATATTTGATCTAATTAAGCTTCCTTATGACTTACATGGATTATTGTACTCTCATTAGTGATCTATAAGTGTATACATAACATTCACTCTCACTTATTTATGAATCTTAGAAAAAATAATAAACACACATTGTTTTAAACCTTGTTTCAAGTTTGTCACCTTATGATGAAAATTGGGGTCACAAGGCTTCAAAGTCTTGTTCATAAACTAGGCTTGTAGTCTTTTTATTCATTCCAATTCCTAAATCTAAATTTTTAATATTCTTTAAATAGTTTATTATACTCATAATATATTTCCAACCCAACAAGACACCTTCACACTTCACTATGTTATCTTCTCTAAGACAACAAAAAAATAGGGTTCTCTCTAGGTCTATTTTTAAGGTTTGTCACCTTATTGGTTTGTAATATGAGTCAATAATAATAATAATAATAATAATAATAATAATAATAATAATAATAATAATAATAATAATAATAATAATAATAATAATAATGAATTGATAGTATTATTTTATCTCTCAATAGGTAGTCTAATCAAAATAAACAACTCCCCTTTCACTGAACTGGTCCTTTCCCAAAAGACAAGGAATAAGGGTTTTAGCCCTTATACACAGATCTACAGACTAAGTTTTAACTATATCTTCCTATATAAACCTCAAAAACACTTGAAACCTCTTATAAAACATCAAGTAAATTATATTTTAATCTTATATGAAGTTTTACAATATTTTTGTGGTTATATTTCAAGTTATGATAGTTCTATTTGATGCACCTAGAGTCTTATTCTTTCTAGGTTAGTAGCCTACTCAAATAGAGTCTTAAGCCAATTGTAACACCTTTAAAAAACTAATTAATTAGTTATAATGGATTATCATATCCATAAAATTATCATTTGACTCAATTAACATGTTTCTCACTTCCTTAGGTTTTAGTTTTTTTCAAGGAGAATTTAGAAGAGAGGGTTTTAGGCCTAATTTATAGGCCTACAATAAAAAAATTTGAAATAACCTGAGTTATAGGAACATACAAGAAATTAAACCAATTTCACCACATTAAAAACATATTACCACACATTTATATAAATTTTCATCTTGTTATAAGGATTATTTTTTATTTATGAAGGTTTTAGTGTTCTAAACCCTAGTTTAAGAGTTTTAAGACTATCAAAATGAGTATGAATACCATGAAAATTTGGATTTTTAAGATTTTCATAGATACTTTAGGTTTGGGGGAGACTCTTCACACCTTCATATATCCATATAAATTACTATTATCCCTTAATCAATCTTCAAACGTGATAAAAGACCAATTTTTGTTGACTGTCAAACCTTACGTACTACCTTTCCATACCTGCAACTTCAAGAACACAATAACTATGCAAAAAATTTACCTCAATATAGCATCAAAATTTATTTACAAGTAATACAAGCTTGGTATTTAAATAAGTACCTCAATAAATTAGGATTTCATTGATTATAGTATAGATTGAGTTATAATAGTTCTTGATAAAACTATATATTAAGAGATTATTATCCTTTATTTGAGTTATTGAAGTTTGGTTATCACACTTACAAGTCAAAATAACCTCTAGTACCACATTCTTTCCATTTGAGTATGACCAGTTAGGAGATGAAGCCACCCCTTCTGGCCTCAAGATGGTATTTCCCTATATGCAAGATGCAAGCCATATTTAGAGATATCTATGTCTAGGGCCTCATGGATGAAAATTAGAATTACCACCACATTGGGGGTGGTGATTAACCTCTAAGACTACATTATTAGTATCCAATTATGCTCTATTAGGATTTAGAGCAATTGTTTCATCCTTAAGACAACATTTCCTTGGATGCAAGATGCAAGTCATGGTTAGAGATCTTTATCTTCAAGGCCTCATGGATAAAAAATGATATTTCCACCATGTCAAGGTGGTTATTAACCTATAATACTACATTATTAGCATCTGAGTATGGCTGGTTATGAGATGGAGCTCCTGTTTTGGCCTCAATATAATATTTCCCTATAAGGCAAAATTATTAATTTTTAGGCAAACTTTAGATAGGCATAAAATAGGAATCATAAGTCATATCCATAAACCAAAATAATAGTCACATTGTGTTTAAGTCCTCTAATTTCACCCCAAATACCTTGGATCTTAAATCATCGATGAATGCATGGTAAAGGATTTAGTGATCAGTCTTAAAATGCAACTTTTATGTAGTTAAGAGATAGGGTCTTTGCCTCCAATAGACATTTCCACTTATGCGACATCCACTTTAAAATCCTTAAAACACCTAGAGATGTATACTTTACATTATTCCCACTACCAAATCCTCAAAATATATGTGTATACACTTTTTTAAAGTAATTCTAACCTCAAAAAACATTGATAAGAAATGTTGTCAAGATGCAAGCTATAGTTGGAGATCTCTACCTCTAGGTACTTGTGGCTAAAAAATAAAATTAAAAACAAATTGGGGGTGTTGATTAACCTATAGGACCAAATTCTTGGCATATTATTATTCTTGGTTAGGAGATGGAACACCTGTTCTGGCCTCAAGACATTATTTTTATAGATGTAAGTTGTAAGTCGTAGGTAGATATCTCTATCCCTGGAACTTTGTGGATGCAAAATGACATTTCCACCACATTGAGGGTGGTTATTAACCTCTAGGAAAACATTTTTTTAATTTTATTAAGGCTAGTTAGGAGATGAAGCACTTATTATGGCCTTAAGATGGCATTTCCCTATAAGGCAAAATTGTTATTTTTAAGGCAAACTTTGGACAGGGACAAAACATAAATCATAAGTCATATCCCAAAAATAAAATAATGGTCACATGAATGTTTAAGACTTATACATTTACCCCAAATCCATTATATTTTAAATAATTAACAAACTCATGGCAAAGGATTCAATGATGAATCCTAAAATGTAATTTTTATGTAGTTAAGAGATAGGGTCTTTGCCTCCAATAGACATTTTCACTTTCAGGACCTCTACTTCAAAATCCATCAATTCCAACACATTAAGATGTGAAATTTACATGTATTCCCATCACCATGCCTTAGAATCCATGTAGATACCATTTTTGCAATAATTAGAGTCTCAATCAACATTGATAAGAAATGTTGTCAAGATGCAAGTCGTAGTTGGAGATCTCTATCTCCAAGGTCTCATGACTAAAAATTTGCATATCCACCATGTTGGGGATGGTGATTAACCTCTAGGACCCCATTTTTGGTAGCTAAGTATTCTAGGTTAGGAGATGGAGCACTCATTCTGGCCTCGAGATGACATTTTTCTAGATAAGGTAAAATAATCAATCGTTTAAATAAACTGAAAGCTTCTCTTAGCTTCAAGAATATGTAATTATCTACTAGTAGTGACAACCACATTAAGTTGGAAGCTAATTTGACACCACTAACCTAAAAAAAATATGTTAATATGTAATTAAATTGAAATTTATATGTAATACCTAATAAATAAATAAAATTTGTTAAAATTAAACATGTTTGCATTTGAGAAGTCAACATACCTTGGGAGTTCAATATAAGGAAACCATAAGATTAGCTCTATTCTTTATAGTAATAATAATTACTTCATGATCAAATTCACAAACATTTCATAGAGTCCTTTTTAATGGCCTACCCTGATATTTTTGTAACTTAATATTTATTACAAGAACCAAATTTGAATAGTGGAGTATCTTCTTATGTACTTTTTAGTCTTCAAAAAATCATACATTTTAATTTTTGATAAGATAGCATCGAATCCAAGTTCTAGTAACTACCACAAACCCAATGGAATAGTGAATATTTTCTCCATCGATGACCTTAGAAGTTAATTTATGTTTTTCCACTACACTCTGACATAAGTAGTAGTTTGTCCCCTCCTTGTTATCCTCATATAAAATAAATTCATAAACATTACCTATATCTCAAAATAAAACATGATTTAATAACATGATCTACTGATATATTTACCAAATTTAGTACATGAAACATATGTTAAATATATGGCACCTAGTTTTACTAGATCAAATACATGGTATAATTCATGTGATGATGTTAGCTCTATAAGTTGTAATGCTGGTGGAACCTGATAAGTGTCAATTGGAACTATAGGCCTACAAATCCATTCATCCACCCACTCTTTTGACTCACATCATTCTAAACAAATTCAATGCATGCAAAATAAAATCATGCCATGTGCATCATATGAACCATCCAAAAACATGTGTTTAAGCTAAAAAATGAGTGTAACTCACTCAATCATTTTATTATCATATAATATTCATAGCTTTACAATTATTCATCCTCTATCAGCCATAAATATCTACAAATTATGGACATTTTTTTAGCACCATGACCTGTATTTTCATTACACCATTCAACTATGTTTTTGCATTTGTTAAATCAGTGACCTCTTCAAACTTTAACCTCTCTACTGAAAGCACTCTTTTGACACATGCTCCTACACCATCATGCCTCATTTTTCCATGGCTTGCTTTAGTGAAACTCCAAATATGTTGTATACCAGTGGTCACATGCATCCTACTCATCCAGTATAAAATTCATTCATTCTTAAATTATGACATGTAGTTATCTAGCCAAATATAATGTTGATTGAAAATAATGTTCCTTTCACTCAAATTGACATAAAACATATAAAAACAACCTTGAACATACTATGAAGAATGTATTCAATCATCGTTGACATAGTAGTGGTACTCCCTTAATATTTTTTTAGCATGTTCTATACTATCAAGTGAATTCATGAATGTTATATGAACATAAAGTGAAACTTGTACTGAATTATAATATTATCACTAAAACTCTCCTTTTGGTTAAAATGTGTAATTATATGCAAATTCAACTACTAAAATAATGGTATCAAGTAGGAATGTTTCCTTAATTAACTTGAATTATTTATCTACACTTGATCTTTGTGTATGTGCTTTGTATACTCATCTAAAATTTCTTGTTTAAATTTGTCCATAAATTTGGAAATAGGTATTTATTCTATAATAAGCTCACACCTTTTAGATTCCTTTCCATATTTTAATTGATATGTCATAGATTTATATCTACTAAAACTAACTAATTCTTTTCCAATTCATGTGTACTCTCCTCATGAGTATAATTTTTAAACTCTGTCAATCCATCACAAATGCTACAAGTTCCATCCAAACACGTCATAATATTAAAAAAATTGCCCATCTGCTCTTTCACAAAAAAATTTGGAATAAATTTCCTTGCTAATTTTGGTGGGGATTCCACTCCACACTCCTACACAACATTGTTAGTATGTGAATTAGAATGAACATGATGAAAAATATCATAATGCATCAAAAAATCAATATGTTTCCTACAACAATAAATAATTCGTATGTGGTTGATTTTCACATAGAAGGGTTTGGCCATTTCAAAATAAATTTGACTAATAGAAATCTATTGATATTTTTTCACAAATTTAGAGTACAATTATGTTTGAGTCACATCTAAAAAAAAATTAGGGTGTGGTTCATAGTTACGAGAACCAACTCTTGTTTTCACTACATCTCTAATATTAGGTGATACCCTTGTGTTATCTTTTCAAAATTCTATAAATGAATATTTTAGGGCATCGAAAATAGCCTTGTCTTTCCATGGGAGTCTACTAGAGAACAACAACAAGTTATTATTACCAACAACATCAAGTCTTCTACGTCTTTCAGTTTATTTCATTAGTGTTTTTCTATTTATGTGTAATGCTCAACTTGTTTGTCTAATCAATCATTCACTATTTGTTTGACAACTTACCAAAGATGTTGTAATAATGTGTTGGGAAGTGTTTCCATCTTTGGTGCATTTCTTCACACCTACTTGATGGTATGTGTTTTACTCTTTTTTTTTTGCTTTTTCTTAATTTGAAAAAGAAAGAGATAAAACTAAAAATAAGGGTAGTGGTTATGAGAACCTATTTGTTCATGCACTCATTAAAGTCTAGACATGTGAATAACTCCTCTTTGGCTTGGGAGGATAACCTGAAAATAAGGAAGCACTAAGAAAACTTGTTTTTTAGACAAGTAGTTAGGTGGATTGCCTAGTGTGAGCTAGATCCTAGAAGTGTGAACTTCTTAGGAGGATGTCAATCCACTTGCTTTAAACACTTAAGTTGGAAAATAAATGATAATAAAGTTTAAATTAAATAATAGTAAAAAATAAAATTAAAAACAAAAAATATAAATGCTTTGCTACAAAGATAACTGAAATAAAGCAATAGTTTGATTATTACTAACACTAAAAATTAGCCAAATTAAAGGTTGTGGTTTTGGTTTAGCAATGTGATAAGTGATTGAGAAAAGGTGGTTTGGTTGGTTGGTTGGAGAATGATTGAGATGGTAAAAGGTAAATGGGTGAATGGATGAAAACGTGAGAAGGCAAGTAGTTAAGATGGTAAGAAAATAAGGGGATAAAGAAGGTAAAGATTGCAAAGGTGTAAGTGGTCAAAAGGGTGAAGATGGCAAAGGGGTGAAAGAGTAAATTATGTAAAGAAAAGGGGAAAAAGGATTAAGTGGAGATAAATAAACTAAAAGTCCAAGGGGATAATAAATTGAAATGAAATAAATTAACAAGGTTACCTTTGAGATGGTTGATGATGATGTTATTGATGATGGAATCTTGTAGCAATTCTGGTAGAGCCTCGATGCTTTAAAATATTTTTCTCCAAGGTGTGGATGACCTCCTTCACAATTGGATGACCTATAAGATGAATGCTTCCATAAAAAACCAAATTAACCCATGGGTGAAGGGGGAGGGTCATAGTTATATCATTTGATGTCAAAAAACATGCCAAAAGAAGGGAATAGTGAAATATCACTTGGTTTATGGGTCTCCCATTTGGGTTGGTGTGTCTCCCACCTTGAATATACGGTCAAAACTAGTGGAGATAATTCCCATGGACCCAAATGAGTCCAAGAGACTTTCTACCTTGCTTTCTTTTCTTACCCCAAACACTTAAGAAGGTACCCCACAAAATGTGGCAACATTTTTCATATGGGTGCATGAGTGAGTCATTAGATAAGGGTGGTGGGATTCCCTCTTAGTTAATGGGTCTCCCACCTTGATAAAGAGTCCAAAATGGGTGGAGATAATGCCCATTTTTACTTTTTCAAACACTTATGAAGTGGGAACTCCATTTTAAGACCACTTTGATGGGTGAATACAATTTTTAATGTATTTTGATGGCCCCATGAGGAGAAATTAACCATACTTTGAAGGGGGCCTTGTGATGCTTAAATGAGGTCATTAAGCACCTTAGATGAGGGTCCCAAGTGGGGTATGATGTCCCACTTCAAGCTACCTCACTTTCAATCCATGTCACTTGCCATATCATTGTTGAGTCACCTTTCCATGTCATTTGCCATGTCACCATGAATAGTGATAGTGGGTTCATTAGTGAATAGTGACTTGGAATGGTGATTTCAGATAATACTTTTAGAATAGTAATTTTGAATATTGATTCATAATTTTGACTTGGTTAGGTTAAGATGGGTTAGGATAAGGTTTAATAAGGTTTAGGTGGGCCCAAGGCATTCAAACATCTAGAATTTCAAGTGTGTAGTTTTTTAGTGTTTATACTTTACCCCTTTTTATTATGTGGTTTTGAATTAACAAGATGCAAAACAAAAATGGATCATTTGGTTTAAGGTTAGGATGCCTCGATTATGGGAGGAGGTGTTCCCCCTCAAACTAAGATTTGATGAGGGAAAGCAAAATTGGGTGCAGGTTTGATAAGTGGTTGATGGTGAGTCACTAAGTAGTGATAAAAAGGGTTGGGCAATTGAAATGTAATTATGCACACAAAATGTGACTAAGTGTAATATCCAAGATCACACATAGACTAAAGTTACCAATGTTGGTAAAAATAAGGGTCTAATATAAGGTAAAAGTGACCAATGTACCACATGACCATATCTATGATTGGGTACACATGTTAGTCTCTTAGACAAAGTCAATATTTTTGGGGGTATCTAAGTTCAAAAGTGATCCATTGAAAAACATAAATGGTCTAGTCAAAAAGGGTGGCTCAAAGTTAAATTTTTAACATGGAAAAAATAGTCAGTATAGTCAAAATGTCCAAAGCAAGGTTGTCACAAAATATGCAAAGAATTTAGGGTTAAAATGGCCAACATCAAGCTAGATGTGTGCTAACAATCAAATAATCAGATAGAGTGGTTAAGGGTTTAGGTAGGGGGTAGCTGAGATGACTCCATATGCACTAGGCAAGTGGATGTTGCCTACATAGTTATGTGGATGTGATATCCAACAAAAACTTTAGGCCAAATGTAGTTCTTCCTAGGACTATTTAATGGTGTTCAAATGGGTTGCCCCATTTTGATGTACCATATGGTTTAGGTTGGGTTAAAGGTATGTAGAGAAAGGGAAGTTTCAAAGGGTAGAGAATGTGATGAATTGGGTATAATAAAGGTTGGGAACTAAAGCATAAATAGGTACGTAAAGTGTAAAAAAAAGTGTGCTAGCCAAGATCATACAAAGACAAGGTTTCCATGATTGATAAAAATAAAGGGCAGTACTAAAGGACAAGTGCATGACCATAATTATGGCTAGATAAACCTATTAGTCTCATAGATAGGGTTATTCTTTCTATGGGTATTCAAATTTGAAAGTGATCCCATGGAAAACATAAGTGGGTCAAGTAAGCACAAGGTGGCAAAAATTCAAAATGGTCAACATAGAAATGTTATCACTGCAATCAAGAGACCAGGTAAAAGTTGTCATAAAACATGCACAAGTAGGGCTGCAAGGGACCAATATAAAGGTGATGAGGTGGTTAGGGTGGGTATTTAGTGCATATTTATCACAAAATGGTGAAATCATAGGGAAATGTGCTCATATAATGGTGAAGGCAGTAACTAATGAATAGTGAATAGTCACCATAATGATCCCACACTCATTAGGAAGATAAAGCACAGGTTGGTAGGGTGGGATAAATAAGGGTTTAACATAATGTTAAATACTATAAAATTTCTATTAATGGGAATAATTCAAATAATAGGTTCCTTCATGAGTAGGTTATACCTTCTAAAATTGTGTGAGGGTATAATAATAGTGATGGCATCTATCACTATGAGCTAAGTTTTACGAGATAGGCATCTATCAGGATCTACATAGTCTCATTAGCAAAAGGTCATCATCACTATGAGATAAGTTTTAAATGTAGTAGTGAAGTGATGACCTACAAATAATTTCTTTTATGGTTAAGTATATTCTATGAGGTATAAAATTAGCAGTGTGATGAGTGATAGAGGATGGACTATGCCTTACTCAAGAGCTACATAGCTAGTATGGGAAAAAGGTGTCCATGTCTACATCCTCTATCCTATTACCTCAAAACTAATGACTTTGGGTTCTACTTAGAAGAGGCACTTCCATCAAAGATCCATGTGGCCTAGGTTATTGAGTATATATCTAGATAACATGGGGGAGTTTCTACTATGGTAAGTATTTGGAAGTTGTCACCACCAAAAATAGTGGTAGTTTTAAAGGCATGACCATTGCAATAACCCATGGATAAAATCCAATCTATTTTAATTGGGTCAAAGGTGACAATGATGTAAAAAACTACTAGGCCCACAAGGATCATAAGATGATAATGCAAGTAAAGACATCAGATCCAGATCGGATCATAAGGGAAATAAAAAGTCATCATGATGGTGCATAATGATGTTATCAAGATAACCAATTGGATTGAGGGCTATGTATCCACATGAAAAGTTAAGTATACATGACTATTTCAAGTGGGAAAACTATTCAAGGGAATCAATGACATCATAAACTCTCCCTGTTAGCAAAATGGATAATCATGTCAATGAGAAATAATAGTCAGGTATTATATTTAAAGAATTATGTTTAAGAATGAATGCCCATCATGAATTTATTTGGTTATTCAGGTTATTGATAGTGTAGATAATGACAAAAGGTTAAATATGGTGAATAATGGAAATAATGGTAGAGATAACTAGCAACCCCCATGACCCAAAATAATCTACACAATGAATGTGCATATCTATCAGATATTGCAACAAGTAATGGTGATAATAGAAGTATTGTTAAACTAATAGCAAAATGAAAGTCACCCATGGCCTGATCTTGAGCCTAAACTCTTACCACCTTAATATAAAATAAGGTGATAATTTTATTTCACAAGATGTAGGGCCAGATAACCTCACCCTCCACTAGTCCATGGAGGGATTCCTCATGGTCTAAGGGGATGCATACTGAGGCAATGATAGGTGTTACACATTCTAGTATAACAACTAGAGTAGAGGGAGGAAATGGGGGTGATGTTTGAGTAAGGAAAAAGACCTAGAGTGAAATATGATTCCCACCCTATGGGGAGGAATGTGAAAGAGGAGAATATAATACTCCCTCCAGTGGCTATCAACATAGGAAATGTTGCTAAGGCTAGATGAGCAAGCAATCAACAAAGAAGATGGCTTGACACAAATCTAGATTCACTAGATAATCGACATAATTCTTAAGTAGTAAAATAATGTATGTGTGTGCCTTAAGTGATGTGTGTGTGATATAATGATGTTGTATGTGTCGTGTGATGCCTCACACCCTAAATAAAATATTGCACAATTTGTTGTAAATATGTTCAAGATGTGTTGAATGTTATGTTGTTAGATGTTATTATACTTATGGTTATGTGGATAGTCATGATTAAATCATAAAAATTAAGGTAATGAACAGCATCAGATGGTAAATTAAATAATATAATCAAGAGATAAATATCATAATGAAAATATCAAATAAGCACATTAGGACAAGAAGAGGCTATGATGTTTCTTCTTTGATAAAGACTAAAAATAGAACTAAAGTGAGATTGGATTAATTAACATAAACCTTGTGAATGCATCACATGAGCATTCTTTGAAGGATAAAAAGGTGTTTTGATCACACTATGTCAAGTAAGCTCGAAATGTCTAGAGGGTTTAAATGGGAAATAGGTGATAGGTCAAGTGAAGGGAGTAGTTGGAGAGGGACAAAATGAGGACCCATGCTTAATAGACAAAGACACTAAACAAAGAAATAGATGCACTTTAAGAAACAAATCTTGACAAGCTTTCATGTATTAAAGTGAGAGAGAGGAGGACATGAGGAAATAGTCATGGATACATAGGTTCAAGAAATACAAACTAGTGATCACACTCTAATGAGTGAGAAGCTAGAGGTGGAATGGGTGAAAATAAAGGAGATCCAATAAGGGATGATGTAAAGGTGGACTAGGAGATGGATGAAGTAGGATTGATAGGAAAACAAGGAAATAGTCATGGATACATAGGTTCAAGTAATACAAACTAGTGACTACACTCTAATGAGTGAGCAGCTAGAGGTGGAATGGGAGAAAATAAAGGAGATCCAATAATGGATAATGTGAAGGTGGATCAGGAGATGGATGAAGTAGGAGTGATAGGACAATGAGGTCATAGATAAAGATGAAGTTAGATAAGGATGTAAGAATCTAAACATGGACATGGAGGAAAAAAAGATCATGAATAATAAGGAATGTCATCAATAAGGAGAGAAAAATGAAATAAAATGAAGATATGAGAAGAAAAAAATGGTAGAAGATGGATGTGTGAGGAGTGATAGATTGTAGAATTAAAAAGGATGGGGAGAGAATTGTAATCATTAGGAAGAGGAAGGGGAGGATTAGGAATATGGGAGGCCATGAAAGAAGTAAAAAGAGGTCTAAAAGAGACCAAGGAGAAAATAGTTTGTTGATGAGAATTAAAAATAAGGAAACACATAGAATATAAGGAAACATGAGGAAAAAGGATCAGAATGAGGACACAAAAAGGATGACATGAGAGTGAAGAAGTAGATGGTAACATGATCAAGAAAGCATGGATAATTATAGGCAAGGAGAGGAACAATGAATTAGATCAGATGGTGGTGTTGGAGATGAGAATGGGATGGAAAATGGGAAAGGGGTTAGGAAAAATAAGGGGAAGAAAAGGATGGGTGGATAAAAAGGTGAAGAGATAAGGTAGGTGTCAATCTATTTGTTAAAAGGGATTAAAAAATTGAATGGGTAATTAGAAGAGATTGACAAGCTAAAAAATGGTGAGGTGGTGAATAAATATGGGAACACAAGGAAATGGAATGGGATGACAATAAGAGATGAAGATCAGGGATGATAAGAAGAAAAAATAAGAATTGAAGCAAGGATAAAAAGCATGGACACTCACACAGATGCAAAAGATAAGTGAGTACCTAGATGGAAAGAGGAAAAGAAGAACGCAAAGTGAAAAAGGATGGAATAGATAATAAGAAAATGGAAATTAAGGAAGGCTTCACAAAGGATAAAGACCCAGTTAGAAGCTAGTTGTGGAGGAAAAAAAAAGAATGGAAAGTGGAAAAGGCAAGAAGAGTGGAAAATCAATAGAGAGTGGTGGCATACATAAATAAAAAGTGGTGGATGTATTAAAAGAATAAAAGAAATAAAACTCATGCAAGATGTATAGGATGATGTGGATTTGGTGAGGTAAAGAGAGTGAAGAAGAGGGTATGATAGGTTGTCAAGCGCAAGGGGAAATGATGAGGATGGTGAAATAAGATAAAGGGGAGAAAGGGAAAGGTTGGTAAGAAGTAGAGAGAGGGACAAAAAACATGAAAAGTGGGTGGGGAGTGACCTATGAAGCATGCATAAGGAAAGGTGATGGGGAGGCTAATGAAGCAGAGTAGATGGTGGCTTCATGGGAGATAAGAGGGGCCAATGAAGAAGGCTATCAATCCTAGTGTTAAAAGAGATTGACAAGCTGGAAAAGTGGTTAAAATAGATTGACAAGCTAAAGGGAGGGAGATGGTGAAGATATAGGTAGAGAAGTGGAGGAAGAGATATTAGGTGAGAAGGGAAAATAAAATAAAGGATGTGGTTGAGCTGACCTTAGCATCTAAGCGTTGACTACATAGTCCAAAAATACCTCTGGCCAATCTAGTTCTCCTAGTAATGGGCCAAAAATAAAGAGGAAGTATTAGATGATGTTAAAATATAAGGATGATAGGAAAAATTCAACTCTTCCCTGATATAGGATGCCCTAAGTAATAGGGCACTGTTAGTAATGGAAATTAATGATAAGAAAAATGGGATGGTAATTAGTTTTTAGTGGCTAAGCTACCCTTAAAAGTCAAGAACCACCTACATAGTTCGTGGACATTAGGCCAATGTAGTTCAATAAGGATTAGGTTAGTGTTATTCAAATTGGTTGCCCAAATTTTATGGACCATATGGTTTGGTTTGGTTGAAGGTTTACAGAGAAAGTGTATGCACCAAAGATGGTTTGAGGTTTCAGAAAAAGGTATCTCTAAAAGGTAGGTTGATTAATCATATATAGGTACTTGACATCAATGTTGTGTTGATTTTTTTCATGGTGTGTATGGATGATAGTGGTGGCACATAAGTAAGTTAGATGACTATACTAGATGTGGGGAAAGACAATAAAAATCATGAGACATAGGTCCAATATAATACATGACTCAATGATGAGTGAATAAGAGATGAGGTATAATGCTTATTTGTTGACAAGGACAAAACAAAACAAAAGCCAAATTTGGATTAGCTTAAGGAACATAAGCATTTTGAATGCTTTGCATTAGCATGCATTGGTTGATCAAACAAGTTTCTTGATCACAATGTGTCAAATAAGCTCTAAATCCATTGATTTATAGATAGTATAAAGGGAATATGGGTGATAGGTGCTGTGAATTATAATGGGTAATATGTCTGGTAACCTTATGTGGGTTATTTTACCCCTTCTATAGGTGACTTAAGAATGATAACAGACAAGTCCATGTCATATGTTAAATTTAGACCGATCATTGTAATAAGTCTACATGTGAAAGTCGATTGTGGCTTCCACCTTATTATGTTATTTGAGAGCTAATTGCAAGTTTATATTTTGTTGTGATAGGGGGTCTTTTTATTTATTGTTGTATATGGGAAGTGATCGATACGGGAAGCTTCCAATAAATTGCTCTACTTTTGAAAAGGTTGACTTATCCATCCTTCAAGGCAGTGGTCTAAGTTTATATGCTTTTTTTAATGTTTTTGATAGTTATCCTTCAAGGGAGTAGTCTACCCTTAGTTCAAGCAATTTTTATTTTGTTTTTGGGTAACTATCCTTCAAAGAAGCAGTCTGCAATGCTTAAGATATGGACCCAAGTAATATTTTGGTATCCAGATTTTTTTTAGATGTGATGTTTTTCGACATGGATAAGTCTAATTAGGTTTAGAGGTTTACCTTTATGAGGTCAAAACTTTAACACGAGAAGGTTGATGAAAGGTGAAAAGATGTGGTTTTGAGAGATAATGACCATGGGATTCCATCTTGTTAGAGATGAAAAGTATCCATGAGAACCATGTTATGGGTAGATCCATGGTACCCATATTTAGGATTAGGCTATGAATGTGATGTTTAATCACATGGTTCTATGTTGTAATCAATTATCCTCAAAAAGAGAAGAGGAAGATGGGTGAAGTTAAAAATCTCATAGTCAAGGGACAAGCTTAAGTTAGATAAAAAAGGTGAGCTTGATCCTATTTTTAATAGAAGAACAGATGTAGATGTGAAGCATAGAGAGGCTCAAGTTCTAGTTTGCCTTCGAGAAAGGAAAAATGATAAGCTCTTGATCCATACTTATGCGTTATGATGTAGGTTCCAAGCCAATTAAAAACAAACTTGCCTCTTTTACTTTTTTCCATGTTGGTCACATGTTGGTTTTCTTTTAGGATGAGGTCTCTGATTTAGAAGTCTCACACTTTGAGGTGTTTTTTATAGGCATGATTAATGCATTCTTGATAGACATGAAGATGGTTGAGTGTAGATAGATGATGCTCATTGAGTAGCTCAAGTTGATCCAAATGGTGATTATGATAATCATCCTTAGGGATGAGCTCGTGCAAAGATATGCAAAGAGATAGGATTTAGACTTTGAGAGGTAAGACTGCCTATGCTCTAAAGACTAGAAAAAATGGGGTAGTACCTATAAATATTTGAATGCTATTATAAGAGGCCCACAAAGTGAAGGGGGTGTGTAAATGTCAATCCCAACCTAAAACACTGACTAATTTGGTTAGCATTTTATTGAGGATTTTTTTAGAGTCTTCCACTTATTCATTTGCTTATGGATAGTAAGGCAAGGAAAAACTTAGTTTAATCTGAAGGCATCACATAGACCTTAAACTTTCTTGTTTTTGAAATATTTGCCATTGTCGGTGATAATTTTATGAGGAACATCAAAGTGGTAGATGATATGATGGTTGATAAATTTGATAATCTTCTCTACTTTAGTCGAGACTAAAAGAATATCCTTTACCCACTTAGTTAAATATTTGGTAGCTATGATGATGGAACTATGTCACTGTGAGGAATGAGGGTTGATATCACCAATAAGATCTAGGCCCAATTATGAAAAAGGCCAAAATTCCTTGGATACTTGGAGGCTATTGGCTAGTGTAAGATGTAGATTATTGTGTTGTTGACATTTAACACACTTCTTTACATAATCACAATAGTATTGGTTGAGTGTGGGCCAATAGTAGCCAAGGCAAAGGATATGTTTAGTGACAGCTAGACCACTAAATCTCCCTCCATATATCCCATCATGTGTTTCCTTGATAACATGGAAAGCTTTATGACTACATAGGCAATGTAGGAGTCGATCAAAGCCATGTTTATAAAGGATTCCCCCTAGTATGGTGTGATGAGAGGTAGTTTGAACAAAGGCTCTTTGGGAATTCTTATAGAGGTTGGGAGAAATGATGCCAAGGTTGAGGTAATTAAAAAAAAAATGTACCAAATATCATATGGGTATTCCTCCACACTACAGATAGTAGGGAGGTTAGATTGGTTATAAGAGGGTGTAGTAAAATGTTGAATGGTGATAAATATTTTGGAATTGAAAGGTTGAGAAGGGGTCTAGGAAGAAAGGCAAATTGGTAGATCGGGGAATATATTGGATCAGATATTATTTGAATGATGTTAAGAGTTTATCAACTAAAAGTTTGTATTTTTTTAAGACATCATTATTAATTGATAGTAGCCATTGACCTAGTTGACCATTAGCTTGGAATCACCAAAGACATTGATTATCTTAATTCCCAAGGCTAGAGTAGTTTGGAGACCTATGACTAGGGCTTCATACTCAAAGTGTAGTCAAAGTCAAGTTTGAAGGAGAGAGGAAAGGGTTCACCATTGAGAGGAATGAGAATAACTCTAGCACCCCCACCTTTTTGGCACTTCTAACCATAAAAGAACATAGTAATTCAATAGGTTATAACATCCTCTTGAAAAATATTCATGATAGACTCATCCAAAAAAGCAAGAGGAAGTGGTTGGTTGTCTAGTAAAGGAGCTTTAGCCAATTGGTCAGCAATGACTTGCCCTTTGATTGAATTTTGATAGAAGAACTCAAGGTTAAACTCAGCTAAGATCATGAGCCACTTAGCCATATGTTGGTTTTGGCATGGTTTAGAGTGCATATAATTGAGTGGATTAGTGTTAGTGATGATAAAGGTTTTATGATTGAGGAGGTAGTGGTGAAGTTTGGTGGCCAAGAAGATCAAATCTAAGTAAAGCTTCTTGGTATGGGTGTATTGAGTCTTGTAATCTATAATTGTTTAACTTATATAATAAATAGTTTTCTCATTGTTTTGTTCATCACATTAAGCTAAAATTGTCCCTAGGGAATGGTCAGTGGTGGATATGTAAAGGTAAAAGGGTTGATCCTCTTTAGGAGGGATAAGAACAGGTGGAAAGAAGAGGTACTCCTTGAGGGAATCAAAGGCTTTTTGGTATTCCTTCATCCATTTAAAGTTGGTATCCTTCTTAAGGAGATGGTGAAAGGGGTGACATCTATCTGATAACTAGGAGATGAAGTGATGGATGGATTGGAGCTTTCCTTGTAGGCTACAGAGTTACTTAAGGTTGGTGGGAGGAAGCATCTCTAGTATTGATTTAACCTTAGAAAGGTCTACTTCAATTCCTCAAAGAGAGATGATAAAGCCAAGAAGCTTTCCTGAAAGGACCCCAAAAACATATTTTTGGGGGTTGACTATGACATGGAAATGGATTAGGTGTTTGAAGATAATGTCAAGAAATTTCACATGATCTTTGTGAGATTTGGATTTTCCTAAGAGATCATTGGCATAGTCCTCTACGATGGTGTGGATGAGGTCATGGAAAATGTAGGCCATGGCTCACTAGTAGGTTGCACCAACATTATTCACACCAAAAGGCATGGCCCTATAGCATAAGGTTCCCCATGGAGTAATGAAAGAAGTTTTATGATAATATTTGGGAGTAATCAAGATCTAATTATATCCCAATAAATTGTCCATGAGAGATAACATTTCATGGAAAGCTATAAGATCAACAAGTTGGTCAATGTTCGGCAAAGGGAAGTCATCCTTTAGACAAGTAAGGTTGAGGTCATGAAAATTGATAAGAGGTGAAGTCCCCTAGTAGATTTGGTAATGGGAATGATGTTAAAACCCATTGTGGATAGTTGATGGGTTGAATGAAGTCAAAGGATAAGAGACACTAAAGTTTTGTGACTAGAAGGGCTATGTGAGGGTGCATCCTACAAAGTTTTTATCGAGTAGGCTTAGCATCAAGATGAGTGAAAATGGTGTGGAGGGTAATAGAAGGGTCAATTTTGGGCATATCTTGATAAGACCAAGTAAATTCTATGCTTTGGTCATGAAGTAAAGAAAGATAATCTTGTTGTTTTATAGCATTCAAAGATTGACCTATTTTGACAATGTGGGGGTTATCCTAAGTACCCAAGTTGGCATCGATAGTGGATTCATTTATCATGGTTTGGTTCTTAGGAGGAAGGTATTTGTGGATAGAATAATCCCCTACACTGAGATAAGTAAGTATGGAATCATTGTCTTGATGTTGGATGGCGTTGATGGTAGGAGAATCATTTTCTACCATTTCAAGATGAATGAGAGGAAAATTTTTAGTTTGGTCATCTTTTTGATAGGTCAGAGGGACCAAATTAATAGTTTTAACTAAAAAAATGTTAGGAGGAATGATGTCAAAATAGTCAGACTTTGAAGGAGGTTGGGTTGGTGAGGAGGGGATGTCTTCCTCGATGGTGTCAATTGGTTTGGGGGGATTGGTGGGTTCTTTAGGTGGTATAAACCCAAGGCTAAATGACTCATGAATTTTTTGGGTTTTGATCGAAGGTAGATCATGAGGTCCTTATTCATTTCAGCCAAGGCCAAATCCCTTCTAGGCATACCTGTGAATGTATAATTTATCAAATGTTGGTTTTCCAAGGTAGGAAAAGTTAGAGGTAAATGGTCAGATGGAAGAGGTAGTCATAGGAGAAAAAAGCGGTTGATAAATTCCCCCATAAATGATATATGTTTGACGGTTAGGGGATTGAAAGGGATAATGGTTTTGATGTTAGGGTCATATAAAGGGTCATGTTTGAGGTTCCCATATTATTGAGGAGTATGGAAAGCATCCAAAGCTAAAAGGTGATACTCCCCTAATGAGAGACGTTAGAACATAGATTATAAGGGATCTCCTATGAGGATATATGAAGAAGGGATGGATGAGCTAGTTGAAACTTTGTTGATGGTTTATAGTTGGGGTGTAACTATTGAGGGTGTACTAGATGGGGGTATAAGGACATTATTGGGCTGATAGGTCATGTTGCATGTTGAGAAATGACTTGGGTCTACTTGGATGGTGATGACATGGCCCTCATGCTCAAATTTGATGCAACAGTGAAGGGTAGATGGAACACATTCCATGGAATGAATCCAAGGTCATCCCAATAATATGTTGTATTATAATTCTCATTTTATAACATAGAAAATTTTAGGGACTGTATGATGTCCTACATGGATATTAAGGATGACAGTTCCCAATCTAGTGTCCATGGTATTGTTGAAGGAGAAAAAGATGACTAAGGATTCAAACATGACATTATTCAATAAGTTGAATTGGTTATAGGCGTGAGAGGAGATGATGTTAATGTTATCTCCCCCATCAATCATGACTCATTTGATACAAGATTGGTTGATGTAAGCTGTAACAAAGAGTGGGGGATCTAGGTCCTTAGTTTGAATGGAAGGTATTTCTGAATCCTTAAAGGTGACAAGGTTAGAATTTTGATAAAGGGTACAAACAAAGGTGGATAAAGGTTGAGTGTCATCGTGTTGGACCTTAATGGATTGCAAAGCCTCTATGAGTGCTTAGAGATGATGGTGGGAGGTATAAATCAATTCATACAAGCTCATTTTTACTAGGGTCTAATGAAGTTGTTTGACAATAGTTCTCCAAATAGATATTACATGAGGGTTAGATTGAGGGGCACCTAAAATAGACTCCTTGGATTTGGTTAAAAGAAATAGACTCCTTGGATTTGGTTAAAAATGGAGATGGTTGGGTGTGGGTTGGTTGGGAGTCTGAAGAGGGGTAAGTCCAAGGAATGGACACCTTAACCTTTCCTTTATCCTTTTGTTGTGATCTAGTGACCACATTGATAGTATGGATACAAGGAGAGGTTGAGGTAGTAGAGTGATCATTCTTAGGTGAGAGTGGAGGAATGGGTAAATGGTGGGTAGGTATGGATGACATAGGAGTTTCATCTGTTAATAGATAGTCCTCATCATTAATCTGATGGATAAGTTTGAAGAGCTTTGTAGTTCTCTGTATCATGTCCCAGTGTTCTATGGTATAAGAAAATAAAATTATCATTAAACCATGATGGTTTGTGATGTGAATGGTCGAAGGGTTTTATGGGTAGGCTCAAGGAATAGGTTTGTAACAACCTTTGTAGAATGGTTGAATAAGACTCAGCTAAAGGTGGTAAATATTTAGTAGTTTTTGTTTTTGGGTGGTGAGGTAGAAGGATTTTTGGAAGCAAGTTTTGCATTGGGTGCCTTAAGTAAGGAGGTATTTTTTGTTGATGGTTTTGGTTCAAATGAGGAGGTTGATGAGCTAGACATAGAGGATTGCAAGGTAGGTAGCTTAGGTATTGTTGGTGTGGTAAGGAGAGGTGCTTTAGAAAGTATTATGAAGGTGTAACTAATAGAGGTGGTGGGATTTTGGTTATGATAATGGGTTTCTTTCTCAAGGTAGAGGGATGAGGCCCCAAAATGGAGGGCAAGGTTAAGGGAGGAAAATTTTGGGGTTTTGGGCCTTTGGGTGGTTTTACCTCTTTGGTTGCTTTGGTTGTGATGATGAAAGGGGGTTTGGCTACTTGCGTCTTGATTCCAAAGGTTAAGCCTCTGATTGGAGGAGAAGGAATGGTTTCTTTACCTCTATCTTAGTTTTTGATGGAAGGTTCCAAAATTAGAAGTTGGGTGGATGAACTGATCTTTTATTGTGGGATAGTTTCCAAAGAGGGAATGCATGGTTCTATGGTAAGGGAGATAGGTGCGGTATCCCCAAATGAAGGTATGGATATGGTTACTTCCTTTGTTTGGATGTCCAAAGGAATAGAGGGTAGTTATACCACTTGAATGGGTGGAGTGGAAGAAGAAATGGTTAGACCCAAGGTTACCCCATTTGGTGTTTCCATCAAAGGAGATGTATATTGGCTAAGGTTTCATTAAGAGAAGGGATAGGGTTATTTGATTCTTCTATTTGCATGTTCAAAGGAATAGAATGTGAGCCGACCACTTCCATTAGTGTAATGGGGGAAGAGGTGGTTGAGGTAATTATTTCTTCAATAATGGGCTCATTAGTAACCACATTGATAGTGTGTGCCTCATGAGAGTGAGATGGTTCTAGTTTATTTTCATGATAATGGGTATAAGGAGCGTGATTGGGAAAAGGTTTGTGTAAGATGTTGAGGGATTGATTAGGAGGTTCATTGGGATTGTCCAATGTGAGATCCCCCTTATCATTAAGGTATTTTACAAGGTTCTTGAAGGTATTTCACCTATTGATATCATGTCATATTACATGATGGAAATCACATGAATCATTCTTGTTGTACCATCCTAGTATAGGGAAAAAAGCATCAAAGTGTTGGGGTGGTTTGATAGGCAGAATTTGGATGATGTTGGCTTTAAGAAGTCTATCCAAAATAGATTCACATGATTCTCTTAAAGGAGTGTATTGGTTGGGGGCAACTCAGTTTTGGTTTTAGTTTGGTAAATTGGTTTTGGATAAGTTAGAGGAATTGGTTGAGTTGGGTTGGTTGATATTTGGAGGGGGAGCTTTTTTAAGGAAAACTGAGTTCACAGTTGCCTTTGGTTGGGTGTTGCGATGGTTGGATTGGTTGTTCGATTTAGAAGAAGAGGCTTTATTAGGTTTTTAAGTTGAGTTTTTACTCTTTAATTTTAACCTCCCTTCATCAATGGCTCTATTCTCTAGCTTATGTTCCATGGTAAAGTCATCAAAGGTCTAGAAGCTTTGGACATGTAGTTTATAGGAGATATGCTTGGTACATACCCGATCAAATAACTCTATGATTTCAAGATGAGGTAAGGAAAAGGAAAGTTGATTAATTAGATTCCTCCAATGAGCCATAAAATCAGCAATGGATTCATCTTCAAATTATTAGATGGAGTAGAGATTGGTGATATAAACTTTCTTGGAGATGTTAATCAAAAAGTGATCCAAGAAAGTTTGGGCCAGTTAGGTGAAGGAGAAGATAGAATGCTTTGGGATGGCACCATACCAATCCAATGCTAGTCTGGACAATGACATAGGAAAGGTACAGAGGAGAAGAGTGCCATCATGGGCAATCAAGTAATATGAATGTCTAAATGCTCTTAGATGTTGTTGAGGGTCCTCCTTGCTTTGAAATTTGGAAAATTTTGGTAATTCCCATTAAGATGGATATGGTTGAAGAGGAACTGATGGATGGATGGGTTCATTTTATATTTGGTCATAAGAGATAAGGTTATGTGATCCAGAGATGGATGACTAAAGGATGGTCATTTTGTCCATTAGCATCTTGACCAAGTCTATTTAGGGTTGTTGGGGTGCATAGTTTATGGTATATTCTTTTGGGGTTGGGTAATGTTTGAATAAGTAGTGGAAAATATAGATAATGACATGTATTAGTATGTGTTCATTGAAGGTTGGGTGAAGGATACCCCAAATGGGTTAAGGGGCATATAAGAATAAGTTATGAGTGGAGGCATGTATCTTTGGAATTAGGAATGTATTGATGATATGGCATGGGTATGTGTTGAAGGGTTGGAATTGGTTGGTTTATGTATGGTGTTGAAGTGATGAGTGGGTTATTTGGTTGAAGGTGAGTGGTGACTATGGTACTAATAAGTAGTAAGGTGGAAAGTATGGAAAACACCAAATTTTGGAGTGGGGTGGAGATGAGTGGGTTAGTGATTGTGAGATGGGTGGTGGTAACATGAGTAAAAGGTACTCCCATGGTGGATGAAGGTTAGGTAGCAAGTGGTGAAGTTATTCCTATGGTGGATGGGATATGGGTTGATGTAGGTAGTGTTTGGTTGTTGGTTGGGGGTATTTATTCATTAGTTGGATTGTTTGATGACGTGGATGGTGTTTGATTATGGGTTGGGTTGGTTGAAGAGGATGTTTGGGTGATGTTGGGTGGAGGTAGAGCCAACCATAAAATGAGAAGGCATGCCCAAAAGTGGGTCACTTAGAGGAACTGAAGTAGTAGAGGTATGATGGCTCAAGGTTTGGAGGTAATGTTGAAGGGTAATGGGGTTGTCATCAAGAAAAGTGGTAAAGTCTACATCACCTTGGGAAAATACCCTAGGTATGGTAAAAGGAGTAGAAGTGTGAGGTGAACCCTCAACATCTAATGTGTACTCCATGAAGAAAGAAGAGGAGAAAAGTGGTTTCAGATTGATTTGGTTTCTCAACTATTATCTAGTGAAGACCATGTGAGAAATGAGCAAAGGATTGATATGAAATCACACCTCAAACAAAGAATAATAAAAAATTATTCAAGGTAAATAATGCATTCACTAAGAGTGTGTTAAGTCCTAGGATTATTTTTAGATCACTTTTGGCTTATGCCTTAGAAAGTGTGAAGAGAAAATTAGCTTGTAGAATAGGTCCTAGAGAGAAGTCTATGTTTGGTTTTGAGTTGTGTTTAGGTACTCAAGAGAGAATCTATATTAGATTAGGTACATGGATTGGTACTTGATTCTTGATCCCCTCACTTCATGTTCCCATAGCTAGTGTGAGTGCTTGGCCAATATACTAATTACCAGAGTTTATACTCAACTAGAGAGTTGAGTTGGTTATCCCCTTGATGATTAAATCCAAGCAAGATTACCGAGAAAAGGGTAAGGTGATCTGCTAGGTGATGAAATCCTATTTGGGCCTTGTCTCAAATGTGTTTTGATGTTTGATTATGAATGTGGTTTGGTTTGTGTAACATAACTAATGTTATAATTAATTTGCTTTGATTAATTAATCTAGGTGAACTAAGACAAGTAAACAAGTAATGTATGCAAAAAAATTTAAACGCAAAGTGAAATTTTTATATTTATTTGAATGAAAAAAAAGCTCTAAATGCAACCTAAGTGCAAGATGAGAATGCAAGTGCTAATCCTAGGATGATTTCCTTTTTTTTCTCTTTTAGAAATGCAAGATAAATAAAATTTAACCTTTTTTAAAAAATGCAACTAAAACTTGTGTTTTGTAAAGAAAGAAAGAAAGCTTAATTTTCCAAGAAAGCAACTAAATGAATTTCACTAATGAAATTATAAATTTACTAAAAAAATTATGAACCCAAGAAAACTCTAGGGTCCCAGTGGGTGTGCCAAAATGTTTTACTCTATTTTTTTTGCTTTTTCTTAATTTGAAAGAGAAAGAGATTAAACTAAAAAGAAGGGTAGTGATTATGAGAACATATTTGTTCTTGCACTCATCAAAGTCCAGACATTATTAATAACTCCTCTTTGGCTTGGGAAGATGACCTAAAAATAAGGAATCACTAACAAAACTTGTTTGTTAGACAAGTAGTTAGGTGGATCGCCTAGCTTGAGCTAGATCCTAGAAGTGTGAACTTCCTGGGAGGATGTCAATCCACCTAATTTAAAAACTTAAGTTGTAAACTAAATAATAATAAAAAAATCATTAAATAAATAAATAAACTAAAATTGAATACAAGAATGATAAATTATTTTCTAAAAAGATGATTAAAATAAATCAATAGTTTGATTGCTACTAACGCTAAAAATTGGCCAAATTAAAGGTTATGGTTTTGGTTTAGCAATGTGATAAATGATTGAGAAAAGGTGGTTTGGTTGTTTGGTTGGTAAAATGTTGAGATTTTAAAAGGTAAATAGATTAATGGTTGAGAAGGTGAGAAGTTAAGTAGTTAAAATGGTAAGAAAATAAGGGGATAAAGAAGGTAAAGATGGCAAAGGTGTAAATGGTCAAAACGGTAAAGATGGAAAAGAGGTGAAAGAGTAAATGATGTAAGGAAGGAAAAGGGGAAAAATGAGTAAGTTGGGATAAATAAACTAAAATGCCAAGGGGATAATAAATTTAAATGAAATAAATTAACAAGGTTACCTTTGAGATGGTTGATGATGATGGTGTCGTTGATGATGTTGTTGATGATGGAATCCTATAGCAATTCTGGTAAATCCTTGATGATTTTAACTCTTTTTCTCCATGATATGGATGATCTAATTCACAAGTGGATGACCTAAAAGATGCATTATTCTACCAAAAACCAACTTAACCCATAGTTGAAGGGGGAGGGTCATATTTATAGCATTTGATGTCAAGAAACATGCTAAAAGAAGGGAATAGTGAAATATGGCACCATTTTCCAAGTGGGATCATAAATGATTCATGGGATAAGGGTGGTGTGATTCTCACTTGGTTAATGGGTCTCCCATTTGGGTTGGTGTGTCTCCCACCTTGCATATATGGTCAAAACTAGTGGAGATAATGCCCATGGACCTAAATGAGTCCAAGAGACTTTTTACCTTGCTTCTTGTCTTACCCCAAGCACTTAAGAAGGTACCCCACAAAATGTGGCAACATTTTTCATATGGGTGCATGAGTGAGTCATTGGATAAGGGTGGTGGGATTCCCTCATCGTTAATGGGTCTCCCACTTGGTTGGTTTGTCTCCCACCTTGCTAAAGAGTCCAAAATGGGTGGAGATAATGCCCATTTGTCTTTTTTCAAACACTTATGAAGTGGGAACTCCATTTTAAGACCACTTTGATGGGTGAATACAATTTTTAATGCATTTTGATGGCCCCATGAGGAGAAATTAACCATACTTTGAAGGGTGGCCTTGTGATACTTAAATGAGGTCATTAAGCACCTTAGATGAGGGTCCCAAGTGGGGTATGATGTCCCACTTCAAGCCACCTCACTTTCAATCCATGTCACTTTCCATATCATTGTTGAGTCACCTTTCCATGTCACATGCCATGTCATCATGAATAGTGATCATGGGTCCCATAGTGAATAGTGATAGTGAATAGTGATTTTGAATAGTGACTTAGAATAGTGATTTCAAATAGTACTTTTAGAATGGTACATTTGAATAGTGATTCAAAATAGTGACTTGGTTAGGTTAAGAGGGGTTATGTTAAGGGTAAAGAAGGGTTAGGTGGGCCCTAGGGTGGACCCAAGGCATTTAGACATCTAGAATTGCAAGTGTGTAGTTTTCTAGTGTCTACAGTATGCATTATGAAAATATTCAATATTTTCCCTATTTACACCATCAATATTACATGTTATTAGTCCTAGGGTGTTCATTGTAGGTCTCATCTTAAGCACTTTCATCAATGTAATAATAAATTTGAATCTTCAAGTTTCATTTAATTTTTCAAAGTCCAAGTCACTAATTTTTTCATCTTTTCTTCTCATATGACACTCAAACATTTTTTTAGGCATTAATTTCAAAATGTTTTCATAAATTTCAATTAAATGCATGGGTCTTCTTTTAAAAATCCTAGGAGGTGTTCATACTATTAAATATGAAATTTATTTCCATATTATTTGCTTCATTACTAGTTTATTCATTTAATGTTGTTCCCATATTGTTTTCTTGATTGTTACTTTCACTAATCAATGTTTCCATGCAATTTGCATCATTATGCATATTATCATCATCACCAACATTAAAAACTATAAAATTTGAATGTGGACTTGCATTATAATTTGGTATACTATCAGTATTGATAATTTTACTTTCAAATTTTGGTATACTATCATTTTTCATTTCATCATTATTTGTGGCATTCAATTCATTAGGGATAGTATACGTACATGAAGTTTTTTGCATTCGATGCATTTGATTTTCTCTCTGTAGTTCTAATTCCTTCAATGTTTTGCACTTTAATTTCTTATTCTTTATATTACAAAATCCATCACTCATTCTTTCAAAAATTTGTCAACTTTTTAGGGTGGGTATAATAATCTAATTATTAAAAAATATACCTACTTGATGTGCAGTACCAAGTGGGGGTAGTGATAAAAAATTAAAAAACTAAACCTACACTCTTTAGTCAACCATGAGTAGACAAAGTTTTCTAATTTTGAGTGTGGGGGGACATACATCAAATTAGTAAAAAATAGACCTAAAGCATGTAAAACGAAATAGAGTAGAGTACACAAGATAAAACTCTCGATGTGAAAAAAATGACATTGATCGTACATTTTTTTTAGTAGTATAAAAACCACATACATAGTAATATTGCATACACAGTATTATATGTATGTACAAACACCCCTAAACTTAAAACCTTAAAACTAAAACCTTTATCTTTTGGACCTTATACCCACAAACCTAAACCCTTACCCCTAAACCCCAAGCCCTATAAACCCTAAACCATAAATAGTAAACTCTTAAAACCCTAAACCAATCATTTGATCCCCATTTAACATCATTTACAATAATAATTAGGTTCATAAGGCTCAATTTGGCCCAAATCACACACTAATTACCCCAATTGACTAATTCACTTAATATGTGATGACATGGGGGCTAATAAAACCCAAAAACACATTTTGTGCTCATAAATAGGTTAAAACAACTCAAATTATCCTCAATTATCTTCACAGTTGCACCCTAAACCTTAAACCCTAAGCCTTAAACCATGAACCCTAAATTTTAAACCCTAATCCCTAAGCCCTAAACCTTAAACATATGCCATGTACCCTAAATCTTAAACCCTAATCCTTAAACCCTAAACCATAAATTATAAACTCTTAAACCCTAAACTAATCATTTGATCCCTGATTACCATCATTTAGATTAAGAATTAGGTTCACATGGATAAATTTGGCATAAATCACACCATTAACTACCCTAACTAACTAATTCACTCAATTTATGATGAAATGTGGGATAATCAAACATAATAACACATTATATTCTCATAAATAGGTTCAAACAACTCAAATTACTCTTAATTACCTTCACATTTGGACCCTAAACCCTACACCCTATAACCTAAACCTTAAACCTTAATACCTAAACCATAAACCATGTACCATATACCCCAAATTTTAAACCTTAAGCCCTAAACCATATACGCTATACCCTAAACCTTAAAACTTAATCCTTATAAACCATAAATTATAAACTCTAAAAACCCTAAACCAATCATTTGAGTCCCATTACCATCATTTAGACTAACAATTAGGTTCATAGGGATAAATTTTGCCTAAATCATACCACTAATTACCCTAATTGACTAACTCGCTCAATCTATGATGGAATGGGGGCTAATTGAACCTAAAAACACATTTTGTGCTCAAAAATAGGTTCAAAAAAATCAAATTATCCTCAATCACATTTGTGGTTAGACCCTAAACCTAACACGCTATACCCTATACCTTAAATAATAAATCCTAAGCCCTATACCCTATGCCCTAAACCTTAAACCCTAATTCTTAAACTCTAAGCCCTAAAAACCCTAAACCATAAATTATAAACTCTTAAAACCCTAAATCAATCATTTGAGCCCTAATTACCATCATTTAGACTAAAATTTAGGTTCACATCGATAAATTTGGCCCAAATTGCACCACTAACTACCCCAATTGACTAATTCACTATATTTATGATGATATAGGGCCTATTCAAACCCAAAAACACATTTTATGCTCATAAATAGGTTCAAGAAACTCAAATTATCCTCATTTACCTTCATAATTGGACCCTAAACCTTACACCCTACACCCTAAAACCTTAAACCCTATACCCTAAATTGTAAACCCTAAACCCTAACCGTTAAACCTTAATCCCTAAACCCTAAGCCCTAGAAACACTAAACCATAAATTATAAACTCTTAAAACCCTAAACCAATCATTTTAGATCTAATTACCATCATTTAAACTAATAATTAGGTTCATTGTGATAAATTTGTCCCAAATCACACCACTAACTACCCTAATTGACTAATTCACTTAATCTATAATGACATGGGGGCTAATCAAACCCAAAAACACATTATGTGCTCACAAATAGGTTCAATCAACTCAAATTATTCTCAATTACCTTCATAGTTGGACCCTAAACCTTACACTTCATACCCTAAACCTTAAACCTTAAGCCCCAAACTATAAACCCTAAACCCTTATACCCTAAATTGTAAGCCCTCCTAAGCCCTAAAACCTAAACCCTATACCCTATACCTTAAACTCGAATCCCTAAACCCTAAGCCATATAAACCCGAAACCATAAATCATAAACTATTAAAACTTTAAACCAATCATTTGAGGTAATTACCATTAATTAGACTAAGCATTAGTTGGCCCAAATTACACCACTAACTACCCCAATTGACTAATTCACTCAATCTATGATGGCATAGGGGTTAATCCAACTCAAAAACACATTTTTTTATTATAAATAGGTTCAATCAACTCAAATTATCCTCAATTGCCTTTGTGTTTGGAACCCAAACCCTATACCCTAAATGTTAAATCCTAAGCCCTTAACCATAAACCCTATATGCTAAATTATATACCTAAGCCCTAAACCCTATACCATATACCCTAAACCTTAAAACTTAATCCCTAAACTCTAAGCCCTAAAAACCCTAAACCATAAATAATAAACTCTTAAAATCCTAAACCAATCATTTGAGCCCTAATTACCATCATTTAGACTAATAATTAAGTTCACAGAGATAAATCTGGCATAAATCACACCACTAACTACCCTAATAGATTAGTTCTCTCAATTTGTGATGACATGGGAGCTAATCAAACCCAAAAACATGTTATATGCTCATAAATAGGTTCAAACAACTCAAATCATCCTCAATTGCCTTTGTGTTTGGACCCTAAACCTTATACCCTATACCTCAAATTGTAAACCCTAAACCTTAAACCCTAATCCATAAACTCTAAGTCATAAAAACCCTAAACCATAAATCATAAACTCTTAAAATTCTAAACCAATAATTTGAACCCTAATTACCATCATTTATACTAATAATTAGGTTCACAAGGCTCAATTTGGTCCAAATCACACCACTATCTACCCCAATTGACTAATTCTCTCAATGTGTCATGGCATGAGGGCTAATTGAACCCAAAAACACATTTTATGTTCATAAATAGGTACAAATAGCTCAAATTATCTTTAATTACTTTCACAGTTGGACTCTAAACCCTAAATTTTAAACCCTCCACCCTAAATTAATTGATTTAGCCTTAATTAACATCTTTTAGAGTAAGAATTAGGTTCACATAGATCAATTTGGCCCAAATCACATAACTCATTATCCTAATTGTCTAATTGGATCAATATGTGATGACATAGGGGCCAATTGAGCCTAAAATTACATTCTATAGTCACAAATAGGTTAAAGGAGCTCAATTTGGCCTTAATTGCCTTCGCAATTAGACCTTATACCTTAAAACCTAAACCCTATATACCTTAAGCCTTAATCCCTAAACCTTAAACCTTAAACTAATTGATTTAACCCCACTTAACATCCTTTAGAGTAATAATTATGTTCATTTAGGGCTCAATTTAGTGAAAATCACATTATTTATTGGCCCAATTGACTTATTATCTCAATTTGTGATGATGTTTGGGCTAATTGTTCCCAAAATAATATTTTGTAGTAACAAATTAAGTTCAAACAGGGTAAATTTTTCTCAATTTCCTTTGTAATTTGACCCTAAACCATATACCATATACATTAAACCTAAACTCTAAACTTTAAATTGTAAATATTAAACCCTAAGCTAATTAATTTATACCCATTAACATCCTTTAGAATAATAATTAGGTTCAAAGGGCTTAATTTGGCTCACATCGCATCAGTCATTGGCCCAATTGACCAATTATCTTAATCTATGATGGTGTAGGGGATAATTGATCCCAAAATCATATTGTGTAGTTGCAAATAGGTTCAAGTAGCTCAATTTCCCAACAATTACCTTCATGACTGGACTTTATATACCCTAAAACATAAACCCTATGCCTTAATCCCTAAACCCTAAGCCCTAAATTTTAAACTCTTAAAACCTTAAACCAATTAATTTAGCCCCAAAAAGATAACATTTAGACTAAGAAAAATATGCTCACATGGTTCAATTTGGCATGCATGTGAAATGCATGTAAACTATTCCACGTACGCGATAATTTCATGTATGTGGTTCATATATTTCACATTTGAAACATATGTATGAAGGCTTGGGAATGGCTTGGATTCCTAAGCCTAAGGCATGGACCTGCAAACACATAATTCAATGCATATTTTTGAGTGAAAATAAAAAAATGCAACTTAGTCCATGCTTAACACTATGAATTTTATCTAACTTTTTCTTCAAAATATTACAACATCGATTATACTCTCCTCTTTCTAAATATATAATTTTTTTATATCTTTATTACTTTAAGGTTGTTATCTATAATTATTTCTAAGTATGATTTTTTTTAGCACTATATCTGATAACTATACATGTTCATCTTTATTTATGTTTCTTTTCATTCATTGATTCAAAATGAAAAAAATATATACAATTTCAAACTAGACCTAATTCTATAAACATTCAAAAAAAACTATTTTTTGATATTTCTTTAGGTAGTTAGGGAGGGATGCATGGTCAACTATACATTATTCATCATATTTCATGGTCTATTGACTTGTTAAATTTTAAAAAAAAAAATAAATATTCATTAATTAATTTTTTTAAAATATAGG
The DNA here is from genome assembly GCA_037957365.1 of Torreya grandis. Classification (NCBI taxonomy): domain Eukaryota; kingdom Viridiplantae; phylum Streptophyta; class Pinopsida; order Cupressales; family Taxaceae; genus Torreya; species Torreya grandis. The sequence continues at coordinate 237,908 of JARHVA010000815.1, forward strand.
TTGTAAACTAGATGATCTTATCTAACTTTCCACCAAAGGGTTTAGAAAAACTAAATAATGCTCAAAAAATATGGGCTACACGGAAAGCTATCTACTCTGATTTTTATAAAAATTAATACTACCTCTTTGAATTTTGATATTTGAATTACTTATAATTTACTATTTCAAAAAAAAATAGTAGTTTAGAAGCTAAACTCAAAATGTTGTAATTCATGTGATGCCATCCTAGCTCAGCCATACTCACATCAACTTGGATTTTTACCTTGAACACTTGTTTAAAACCTATCATGCCTTGTATATTCAAATGAATCCTAATCCTTCTTGACATATATCTTTTCTAATATATATTCTCACTAGATCATATGACCTCAACCTGATATGTTCATACAATGGACTAAGCAATTCAAGTTCTCACTAGCTCACACTAGCTTCACTCTAGACTTAAAACAAGACCAAATATTGATTGGAAGACTTATATATATTCACCATGATTTTAAAACACTCAATCATGCTTAAATTCACTATACCAACCTTTTTCATACATGGGTAGAGCTCTGTTACTAACATAACATGTACTTGCCTTGTAAGTGCCTAGGTGCGTGTAACCCTTCTCAAAGACCTTTCCTATAATAACTTCCTTAATACACCTAATAATCTAAATATGAAACCCATTATAGATACCCTTTTGGCCCTTATTAAACATATGTGAAAACTAGATAGGGTTGTTTTGTACATAATAGAGAAAAATTGGGTTGTTACAATCAAATTAGGCTTATTTAGGGGACTATTTTGTAACAGCAGAGACTAAATGGATTTATCAGGCCCTAATATTTATATTTAAGGTGTAAATAGGCATATATAACATGTATAAACACTCTCCTTTCATAAATCACTCACCCAACACATTAAATTTTAAAAATACACTAAAACAATGTCTCTTTAGGCCAAATAGAGTAGGGATTATGAAAAATGGAAATTACACATGTGAAAAACCTATGAAATATTTATTTTAGCTCTATATATACCTAAATATTTTTTCCACCAATTTTGAGAATATTTTAATGGTGGAATTGGGAGAAAATCAAAATTTACTAAAACTGCCCCCTCATTGGCCGAGAGTACTCAGTTTGCTATAAAATGCAAAATAAGTTGCTTCAAGGGGTCTAACTCATTAGATTAGGTTTTTTTACATATATTACATCTTAAGGAATATCACATTGCTCAAGTTAAGGGCCTAAGGGTCTATATGGAAGTTTAGATACCAAAAATACAACAAAAACAACAAAAAAACATGCAACAGAGTATACACAACTATAATCACTTGATTATTCCTTTATTAAATCTAACTAAAATGCCTTCACACCTTATCCACAACTAATATACACTTTCATACCATATCCTATTGTATTCTTCAATGGATTATATACCAAAAAAACTAGTCTTTGTTATCTTTGGCAACCTCTAAAGTTACTCCTAAATAAACTCAACCTCTCCTAAAGTTATTCAATTGCTTCTTTGAATAGAAAACATGGTTATCTCCTTAATACCAAATAGACTTCATCCTTATAACTTTGGATTTCAAACTTATAATCTCTATCCACTCATCCCTATCCACCTAGACCTAGTCAACTTACCCTTTTTACTTCTCACTACACTCATTCACCTCTTGACAACATGTCAAGGTGGTTTTTCAATATGAAAGAATATAAATATGTTATATGAGACCTTAAATTTTATTTTAACCTCTTGACACCTTTCATATTCATCTTTTAGGACTCCAAAATTCCTTAAGCAACTTGAATTTTCAAATAGTCCATTTTGGCAGGAAAATGGGAAACCCTTATCCAAATGACTTAAATAGATGTCTTGACCCACAAGACTATTTGGAAACATGAAAATTTCCTCCTTTCCATCTCCTAAATTCACTTGATTGGTTTTGATCCTATGCTCCTACATCAGATTACCACACTTGAAACTTTTCATGGGCTCCTAATCATGAATTTTCATCTTTTCTTGTTTCTTCCTAGTATTTTTATTGTTGTTTATGATTTCTCCATCTCTATCATTCATCTATTCACCTTTCTTTCCTTCTTTCCAATCCTCATACTATCCTAGATCCCATGGTCTTTTTGGAATGATAAGTATTGACTTGTTTTAGCATGCTCTTTAAATGAACAACTTTCTTTCTTCTTGGTGTCAACCTTCCTCATACAATTTTGACCTATACCTGCATATATAACAAACATATCAGAGATAATGACATCTCTATTAGGCTCTTGACTCCATTATTTGTCACTCTAATAATATTTGATGATTTCATAGTGGAACCTTCATGTTTTGGTGTTCTCACAATCTTCATTTTCAAAATGGACTCTAAGGTATACATCCTTAACTATCAATGACTTCATTTTCTCGTGCATTATGGTCTTCAAGATACCTTCCTCTTTCTTATTGCCTATGTCTGTATTATTTTCCCACATATTCCTAATCAATTCTCTTTTAACATAATAACTAAAGCTCCATTGGTTATTTTTTAGACCTCACTCTTCTATGATTCTAAGCACTTATTCTTGAACTAGAATATGCTTCATATCCCCTATTTTGTTTCCTATTTCCTTGACATTATTGCATGCTCTTGCTTTCTTATTAGCTTCTTATTCTTATTTATGATTTATTTTCTCTTAAAGTTTAATTTTCTTTACCAAGTCTATTATACATACCTTTTCCTCAAATTTTCCTTCCACTTGTCTGACCTTGTTCTCTTTGTATAACTCTGCTCCCTCAAAAGTGTCTTGACCTCTTTGATGTTCAACTAGTTCTTGAGGTGCATCCTCTTTCACCATGTTTGTCTCGTATGTGACTTGCTTATTATTATTCTCTTCTCTTATTAACTTTCATGTTTGAGCTCCTTCAAGATCTTCTTCCACCAACATACATGTACCTACATCACTTACAAATGTGTTAGATATAACACATTGAGACTTGTGAGTCTCCTCAAGGAACCATAATGTCTCTTTTTGTAAATATGCCTTATTTACTATTGTGTCATCATCCTCTTTTTTGTTTCATAAGCTCAAATTATTCTCCTTTAATAGCTTCCTCATCTCTTATGAGGTCTAACTATTCAATCTCTTGCATGACTTTATGCCCAAGTTATTGCACTTCTCTTTTACTTTTACCTCCTTCTTCATGAGGTAACACAACTGATGTCTTACCATACTCTAAACCTTTACTTACTAATTTAGGCTGCATATCAGAATTTATACTCATTTCATGAGGTCTTATGCCTTCATTAAATTTTTTAATTGAAATAATTACCCCTTACTCAAAGCAATTTCTTCAATTTTGTCTTCATATTCATTGGTTTCAGTTACTTGCATGATCAATTCCTTTAGGTATTGTAGATTAACTTGCTCTTTCAAGGGTCCATAAGACCAATTGATTTGGTTACCTTGGATTTCAACACCATATGGATCACACATGTGCATTATAAATTTTGTTTGTTACTTTTGAAATACCTATAATCACTTTATTTCTGCTCTCACATTCTTCTTCATGGAGTAACAAGACTATCTCATTCATAAACATTATTCTCAACTACAAATCAGACCTTGTATTTTCCTTATAAAACCTTGTATATTCAACTAAAGGGGTACATACCAACTTAATTTATTCATCCATCTTCTCTATGTCATGAGATTATATCAGCTCATGCTTGCTTTCATTATTTTGGTTCAGAAGGTTCTGCAAGTCATCATGGTTTGTTTCTTCATTTTGAAAAACTTCATTAGAATGCATGTTCTCAACCTCTTCAATTGAACATCCTTGGATTTTATTTGCTCTACATTGGTTCCAAAAGACAATTTTATCTTTTCTTCCTTTATCATCATGACATCGCCCATAAATAAACACTAAAAAGTAAAGTCAATTTGAAAACTTTGTAGTTGTCATGTCTTCTTTGATGCATCATAGATTGTCATCTCCTTCTCCAGCTTAACCATTAGGTTCATGACTTCAACAAGGTTTTGATCCATCTAATCTTCTTCACCAAGTTTATGTCATTATTTAGATTTATAAATGATAGGTTTTTCATACAATAATAGGTTCTCATGCTTCATCATGCCTTCAATATTTTATGCATTTAATTTTCCATGGATTCTTAACCTCTTATTTTCTATGACCTTCATCCTATGTCTCATCTTTCTCAAAAGTAACCAATAAAAAGGCCACTTAAACTTTTTCCTTATCTTCCATCCACTTTTTTGAGTCTTCACCAGCTCCATTAGGTATTCCAATCTCTCTCTTATCTCATTTGTTTCTTTTTATATGTCCAACTTGCTCTCTTTGACATCTCAAATTATCTTCTTGTGACATCTTCCTCCTATCAATCCCTTCATCTCTCTATTCATTTTTCTCCTCTAACATTTATACCTCTTCTAAGCTCCAATAATCTCTTACCTGTCTCTCAAATCTCTCTCCATAGACTTTGATGTGTTTTTTCTTCTTGAGCAGGTACTTTGTCACTTCCAACTAGACACCTCACCTAAGTTGCCTCCTTAGTCTTTTGGTACCTCTACAATTATCTCACCCAAGATTTTCTCCTTGCTTGGTCTATTGAAAATTCTATGATCTTAACCTAGGTCTATTACACCCTAGTCTTTTGATCTTCTTTCTCAATGCTTTAATTATCTTCTACCTACAATCACCTTTTCAATAAGATACATCAAACTCTCACCTTGTACCTTGTGCATGGTTGTCATCACCATCTCTCTCTCTCTCTAAGATTTATTTGCTCCTTTTATCAAGCCTTTAATGGCCTTCAGGGATTCTTTTTTCATAACTTATTTATCTCAAAACTATCTAAGAGTTCACCTTTGTCTTCTTTGCTTACTATCTTCTCCTTGTTGCTACCTGCACCCATATGTTGACCAAATTTGACTTTTAGGTCAAATTGGGGCACCCCTAGTTAAAAACTTGGATTTTTAGTTCTATAATGGGGTGTAATATATTTTCATTATATTTTTTATAGGTTAATTGATGTCAAATGTTATATTAGCTTTGGTTAATTAGTTTTTATGTCCTTATATCATTTTTGGGTCATTTGAGGGGTCAAAAAAGTGCATTTAATGCTCTGTATAGATTTCTTAGGAAATTTGAAAGTGTAAAAATGTTATTTAATTTCCCATGTGTCATTATAAGTATTATATAATTTAAACTACCATAAATATGGTAATTTGTTCAAAGAGAAGGCAATTTTCTTGGTAAAAAAAGAGAAAATGACTCTCATATGGCCTCCTTGGGAATTATTCAACTTGTAAAATGTTTAAATGTGACTCTTAAGGTTCCCCAAGCTCAATAACACATTTTTTTTTATCTTTAAGTTCCATTTCTTGCTCAAAATCAGTTTTCTCTCTTATCACCTTTCTTGGCAAGCAAAAGTGACTTGCAGGTTTGTACTTGGTATGGTCAGCACATGGGGTTTTATGTAGAATGATATTTATTGTTTGTTTTAAACTTAGATACATTTACTTTCATATAAATAATTTTTATAATGATCAACCATGCTTTATTAACCATTCATTTGAAGTTGACTGTGTAAATCTACCTTTCAATCTATGCACCCTTCAGGTTTTGATCTTGGTTAGGAGATTCCATATAGTCAACTTAAAAATATTTGTTAAATATAATTTTAAATATGTCCCCTCATGTCTCCCATTATTATTTTCAAGTTTCAAGTTTATTTGATGGGCAAAACACCTCAAATTTGCAAACTGGTATTTTTGAGTGCAACAAGTAGTTCTTCACCATTTAAAGGATACTCTTATTATGATGTTGGTTTTTGAGGTTTAATTTGATTGGTTTTATCATGTTTCAAATGTTATTTTTATCTCATTCTTTATCTTACTACTCCAAATCAACACTCTATGAATTGCATTCATAGTACACATTTACTCACAATCTACCTACATATCTTTTTTAGTGTCTATAGGATTTTTCAAACTTTTAAATGTGATATGGAATATTTCCTCAAGTTTTTCATACCATAATATCTTTTTTTTACTTTTTATATAGCATGTATGTTTTTCATGGGGTTAATACAATGATTGTTATCCACCACATCCTCATAATTGCACAGTCAGCCATTAATGGGCAAGTTCAGGTGTCCTCATGGAAATTTTCATGTTGAGAAGAAATTTGAAATGATCCAATAAATTTATTGTGGAAGTAACATATTTTTTCATGCTTTATTTTGGCCTAAAACTCTTTTTAAAATCCAAATACAATGCATATTTCTTAAATTTGAGCTCATTGTTTGTCCATGGAAACACCTACCTACAGGTATCACTAGCAGAACATGAAGTAATTATTTAGAGAGGATGAAGCATGAAATGAAGTATCCTTTATATCTTTAAGTGATGTATAAATTATGTCAAAAATGATAAGATTTTGACCTACAGTAGGGGTCAAATAGGGGTTGTCTCAGTCAGCTTCTGGAGGGCTTAAGTGTGACCAAAGGTGTAAGTTGAAGGCCAGGTGGATGTTGAACCTAATAAAGTATCATGTGACCACCTCAATATGGATTTTAATGATCTCATGAGATAAAAATATGATGATAATCAAACCTACATAGGCCCCAAAATCCCTATATACACCTACAATCATGTTATCTCAATCAACAGGCAAGGAAAGACTCAGTCTTGTCATTAAAGTGCTTGAAAAGAGGTTAAGGGGAGAATTAAATAGTGAAAAAATGTCTAAATCATCTTAATTAGGACCATTATGGTCTATTTAATCTATTTTTTGTATAAAATAAGCCTACTTGGACCCCATAAGGCCCTATTTGTAACATATAGCTAGGTTATGATTAGCATAGGCAGACTTATGAATCCAAGTGTGTGAGGAGTTCATAGGAGATTGAAGGGATAGGTGGAAATTGAAATAATTTCATTATGTTCATAATGGTATATTAATATTATTAATACAATGAAAATAAAATAATAAATAGACCTTGAACACACATACATAGTTCACTCTTGTAAATCATGCACATTCTACCTATGAAAGAACCGGTCTTGAAATTTGAAGTTTTGAGAGGTCAAATGATATGACCTAAACCTGAAATTTTATATGGTAGGTACTAACCACTATATTAAATCCATAAAATTTTCATTTTTCCTAAGATAATAGGTTAATTAACCCTTGTTTTGTCTCTGATAAGGGGCACTTCCCCTCATACAAACACTGTCAATAATAAAAGGTGTGGTAGGGTAAGGCAAAGAGTTGTTTGAACCTTGAAGGAAGATGTAGGAGATTATAAAAAATCTAGGGAAACATGGAAAATAAATAATTTAATTATGTAACCTAATAGGGTGATATATAATTCAAAATTTGCAGACAAGCCTATTAGGTAAGTTTTAGGCCGAAGACCAAATAGGAGGTTAACTTCTTTTCCAACCCCGTGTGAGCATGTTATATTGATGAAACATGTTTAAAGGGTCATAATGGATGTTTAAATTCTATTTTAAGGTAGGTAAAGTTATTAAAATTTATTTTTAGGGGTCATAATGGATGTGTCAAGGCTATTTGAAGTTAGTTAAATCTATTAAAAGTCATATAGAGCTGTAAGGTGCAATTAGGACTCTTGGGCATGGCTAAATCTAGTATCCAAATGAGGAGTTAGTCACACTTCCAACATGATATATACCTTAAATAATATTTGAACATGTTTATGGGATGATTAATGAGGTTTCCAAGCCATTGGAGTGCAAGTAAAACCAAAGAAATCCATTTTTTGTCCTTAAAGTAATTCAAATTTGCAAGAAAACAAGGAAGCAAGCTTGATAGGCAAATTTTAATAGCTCAAATATTTTTAGAGGATTTTCATGGTTTAAAAATGAGGTAGGGGAAGCTATCAGGGGTCTTGAACAATGAGTTTGTTTAATTTTTTTGTAGGTTGGATGTTTATTTTTTATGAACAAACTGTAAGACTCAAAATAGGCCTAAACCCCTACTAAATCCTCAGTTAGGACCCGACGGAGGAAATGGAGTTGGAGATGAAATATAATAAACTATTTTGACTATAATAGATATTGGAAGTTGTATAGGACTCTCTCAAGCTCCCTCACATACCAACTAGTTGTACTGAATTATACATATGGGGGAAAAAATAGGTTTTTTCTCACTATTTTTTGTGTTTTGTAGGTTGTATGAGGTTTCAAGAGATTAAAATAATATGGATGGAAGTATTAGGACTTAATATAACTCCCCATATCACCCTCATGCCTTTAAATATATCTTAAGTGTCCAAAATAGGTGATTCAAATCAAACACTCAAATCTAGCATATTGGACAAGCTAGTGAAGAAGATGGAAAACTTCAAGTGAGCTCATTTTAAGGTGTGTCTGATGCTTATAGGGACATTTAAGGTCTTGAAATATGTCATTTACTCCTTCCCATATATTTTCATGGATAATTTATGCATTTTTGGAAGCCAAGTGTGTAAGGTGCATGAAAGGAGTCCTTTTTAAACTACAGATGATGATTGCTACTTTCCAATTGATTCTATAAGACCATGTATGAAACCAATGAATTAAAAGGAATGTATAATATCCATAACTTACATTCCAATCATTATACTTGGTTTTAATAAATTATGGGATGTTCAAATAGAGGCAATCATGAAGGTATTTTTTAATGAAAAATGAGGAGTTTTGTGCCACTTTTCATGAAGTTTATGCCTTGAATTAACACGTGTGCTTCTAAACCTTTCATGATTCATCCCATATACTTCTCACATGCACAATAAAATACTCCTCTTATCTTGAAAAGTGTCCTTGTGACCCTTGGACTTCTCTCTTCTCCTCTCTCTCTCAAGTTCTATAAGAACTAGCCATTTTGGCCATTGCAAGGATGCTCCACCTGAGTATGGAAAAGCCCTGCTCATTTGTATACCTTTTTATAAATAAAATGACTAATTGTTACCTCTTACATGACTTTTAATAGTGTTATTTACTCTAATTTTGAATTTACTTAGTGAAGACTACAGATTCCTTAGCATTGTGTCTCATTCTCTCACCTATTTGTAGCTTCTTCTTGAAAGGCATGTTATGTGTTCTAGGAAATGTCAAAGTTTAATTGAGGTAGTCTATTCATTAGTTCCATTAAATTACTCTTGATTAGTCCTCATATCTTTTCACATTCATCCATAACCCCACAATGTAACATTGATATAAGAAGACATAGATTGGAGAGTGTATGTTTAGTTGTCCTTTGATTTCAAGTGTAATATGCATAAGGTTGGATGTCATCAGTAAATTTGGTGTATCACCTCCCTTAGGTTAGTTTTATTTTATTTATCTCTCTCTCTCTCTTCATTCACCAAATTTAGTAGTAGTTTCAATCCTAAGTGGTACTTCAAGGGAGCTAGCCCTATCTAGAGACTCACCTCATTCCTTAGGTTGCCCACAAGCCTAGATGTGATTCCATTATGCCACTTGGATGAGGAATGATTTGCATCTCCTTAAAGGATGAAAATAAAAGTGATAATATTTTTTAGCATGCCCGGTGGGACTCTTTTTCTAAGAAGTTGAGATATTTTTGGTGTTGTCTCTCAACAATCAGTGTTTGGAGACATCTATTCAAGCATCAATGATGACTCTGAAGATATATCAGCTGTTAAACTTATAATATTTTTGATAACATTTTTTCTTTGTGCTCTTGGTTTCAATTAATATCTATGGCTGAATTTGGTGTTGATTTCTTGTTTACATAAGTTGGTGAGACATTTCAAGCTTATGCCATTCCCTATCAATATGAACAAGTCCTTGGTCAATCTTGTCATGACCCTTACCAGCCCCAATATGACTTTCATCAGCTCCAATATGATCCTTGTAAACTCATTCATGAAGTATATCAATCCTATAACCATCCTTCTCAATGTCTTTCCCCTACTAGTCAACCTAGTCCTTTCTCTAATCAGCCCATTTCCACCTTCAAACAGACTCTTTTGGGGTATGATAAGTATATGCTAGATCTTGATACTCAAAGGGGATGTGATAAAAATATTCCTACACCTTATTCAAAAGGTAAGAGATGAATTATATTTATTCAAGAGAGAGTGTGTACCTATTGAGAGAGCCAATTGGCAAAGGATCATAAGTGAGATGCTTGATGTGATTGGTCTACCTTACTCCTTAGAATATAGGTTAAAAGTTCATAAAAGTTAGCCTCACCAAGCCTATCAGCCTTCATTTCCACTTATACAAAGTTTTTATCATCCCTACATGGTCCCCACTCATGAACCCAATCAACCTTATCAAGGCCATCCTTTTCCCAATCAATTGGAAGAAGCTGAGAAGAAGAACCTTGTATTTGAAGCAAACCTTGATAGGCAATTGAGTTGGATAACATGCATATGCATTAGTCCATATTGGTATAAGAGTAAGAGGATTTCAAACCCTTGTTTCCCTCTCACATTTCATCCCCACCACTTAAAAAAGATATTTATAATCCTAGCATCCTAAGTTTGAGTAAGATGGTGGAATCATGGGGAAAGAAGGAGGATAGAAACATTATCCAAGAGTGTGAAATTGAGAAGACATCTAATCCTAGTATCATAAGATGGAGAAAAATAGTAGATTCATGGGAAATAAATAATATAGAAACATTATCCAAGAGTGTGAAGTGGAGGATGGAGTTGATCCTTTGTAATTCCCTCCCACCCTTCCTCAAGAAGATTAGTGTGTTCCATGGTAGCCCTCATGCACTCCTTATCCTCATGATGATTCCTATGAGCTTCAAGAGAGACTTTTCAAAGAGAACTTAGACAATATCATAGAGGAGATAGAGACAAAAATGAAGCTACTAAGTCAAGGTGTGATGGAAGGTTTAGACCAAAAACAAGATCCTATGCCTAAACATATCCCATCTCCCCTCTCTTAAGATCTTCCCAAAGAGCCTCTTACCTTGCATTCTCAATCTGATTTGGAGCTCTATGTGCCACCTCCACCAACTAATTCATCTTGTCCTCACCCTATCACCCTTTTCCTTGATGGAATTTTGGTATGATAACCAAAGGAGGATCATCTATTTAATCAGGAAAGAGAACTCTTGCATGAAGAAAAATATATCTCTTTGGCAGCCTCATTGGGTTAAGTCACATGATTTCAAGATGCCTAATGTTGGCATCACCATGAAAGAGGTTGAATATCTTGTTTCCCTTGAAAAAATAAATCAGATTTTGATAGCTAAATTTCAATTTGAAAGCCCTCAAGAGTTATTAAGTGATGAAGAGAAGGTAAGTTCTTGTGTTGAATCTCTTTGATTGGTTGATGATGAAGAATTTTTTTTTGTATTGAAGGACCTATATTGAGAAAGGTAAATGAAGAGGAACATGATTAATTAATGTCTAATAAAAAGGACCTCATGAGTTTATATGAGGAATAAATCACCATAGGGACTCCCTTTGGTGAACAAAAGGGCAATCCATAAGCTTTTGCCTCCATATTTGAATTGGAATGTGTTTTCAAGAAGGGAGAACACTTTCAAGCCATCCCTCAAGAAGTGGTAGTCTTCAAAGTCTCATGAGATCAAGATATAGGAATTATCACTTGAATATGATCTAATCAAATATGAATAAAAGGTGATTTCTTGTGTGGAGGTTTCAGATTGGGTTGATGAGGAAGAATGTCTTCCTTTTTCCAAAGAGGAAGAAATGATCATTAAATTTTTTCTCACTTTGCAAGATACCATGGTTAAGTAAGGACAATTCTTAATCAAATTTCAGATGACTTGTTTGAAATAATTGAATTAGGCTATACTCCTCTCCAAGGAGGCTATGAGGTGGTCAAATATGGAGAAGGCAGCATTGGTACTCAAGTAAGTATACAAAGAGAAAGCAATCTTTCAAATTTATCCTTTTAAGAAGCATAAACATTTCATGATGACATGTTTGAAGTCATCAAGATGGGTTATCACCCTCTCAAAAATTTTGGAGAAATAAATCATATATTTAAGGATGGAATAAGCTCCTATTGACCTTAATCCTCTAAGGAACATGATACTACTCCTCTTGAAGCCATGCCTACTAAGGAGATACAAGTTGATCATGAGGTAAAGAGTGGGCAGTAGTATGAAGTATGTGAACATGTTAAAGAGGAATATGGCTTCATTGGATACTTATTTGAGGATGATCTACTTGAGATCAAATCAAATGAATTTCCAAGGAAGAGGTATGATCCACAAAGCATTCAATCCAAAGAGAAGCATGCTTGGCACCATGTTTCACCTCACCATGAAGATGATTCAAGAATTTTTCCTTTTTATCCAAGAAAGGAGGTATGTTTAGTTTCTAGTTGTGTATAATAGGTTATTTCATATTCCTCTAAATTCTTGGAGCATGTGTGTGTCTTATGTGTTTGTTTTCTTTGTTGTGTGTGTCTTTTACTTTGTGTGGTTGAGGTAGGCATTAGTTGTCTTGTCTTGGTCAAGTTTATGGTCAATGGTCAAAGGTTTTATTATCTATCTTATTCCTTATATGAATCCATAATCATAATGGACTTATAAGGCTACTGGTCTAATTAGTATAGTAGGCATACTACCCCTATGAGTCACCAATTTGTTGACCAAATTTCACTTTTAGGTCAAATTGGGGCACCCCTAGTAAAAAAATTGGATTTTTGGGTCTATAAGTGGGTATAAAATATTTTCATGAGGTGTTTTATAGGTTAATTAATTTCAAATAATGTTATATTAGCTTTAGTTAATTTTTTTTTGTCCTTATATCATTTTTAGGTCATTTAAGGCATCAAAAAGGTGCATTGAATGTTTTTCAATAGGTTTCTTGGGAAATTTGCAAGTGTAAAAATATTATTTCATGTCCCATGTGTCACTATAATAATTATATAACTGACACTATTGAAAATATGGTAGGTTGTTCAAAGAGAAGGTAGTTTCTTGGCAAAAAAGGAGAAAATGGCACTTGTATAGCCTCTTCGGGAAGTGTGCCACTTGGAAAAGGTTTAAATGTGACTATTAATCTTCCCTAAGCTTTTTAAAACATTTTTCTGATCTATAAGTTCCATTTATTTCTCAAAACCATTTTTCTCTCTTTTCACCTTTCTTGGTAAGCAAAGGTGACTTGCATGTTTATACTTGGTATGGTCAACGCAAGGGGTTTCAAGAAGAATGATTTTTGGAGTTTTTTTTACACTCAGATACCTTTATTTTCATAAAAATAAGTTTGAGAATGATCAATTTTTCTTTATGAACCATTCATTTAATGTTGAATGTGCAAATCTGCCTATCAATCTATGCACCCTTCAGGTTTTACTCATGTTTGGTATATTTCACTTGGTAATATTGGTTCCAAATAATTTTTAATATGTCCCCTCATGTCTCCCATGATTAGTTTCAAGTTTCAAGTTGATTTGATGGGCAAAACACCTCAAATTTGTAGAGTAGTCTTTTTGAGTGTAACAAGTAGTTATTCACCATTTGAAGGATTATATTATTATGATGGTGGTATTATAGTTTAATACATTTGGTTTTATCATGTTTCAAATTTTATTCTTGTCTCCTTATTTATCTCACTCCTCCAAAACAATACTCCATGAATTGCATTCATAGTACACATTTACTCACAGTTTGTCTGTATATCTTTCCCAGTCTCTATATGAGTTTTAAAATTTTGAAATGTGATATGGAAGCTTTCCTCAAGTTTTTGATACCATAATCTCTTTTTTGTTATTTTTATAGAGCATAGATGTTGGTCATGGGGTCAAGATAATGCCTGTTGTCCACCACATCCTCATAATTGCACAGTCAACCATTAATGGGCAACTTCAGGTGTCCTCATGGAAATTTTTATGTTGAGAAGAAGTTTTAAATGAGATAGTCCCTTGATTATGAAAGGAACCTATTTTTTCATGCCTGAGGGTGGCCTAAAACTCTTTTAAAAATCCAAATGCAATGCATATTTCTTAAATTTAGGCTCATTATATGTCCATGGAAACACCTACCTACAGGTATCACTAGAAAAACATGAAGTACTTGTTTAGAGAGTATGAAGCATTAAATTAAGTCCTCCTTGAGATCTTGAAGTGATGAATAAATTATGGTAGACATGATAAGATTTTTACATTGGAAAATCAATTTGGGAATGACTTCATAAGGAGATTGACAAACTGTGAGACCATGTTCCCTAAAATGAGGAAATAGATAACTTATACATTTTTCTAAAGCTTTATGACATGGTTGAAAGGAATTTTGAGACACCTAAGTGCTTTGGTCTTGTATCCCCATCACATGACAAGAACCCTACCAAATTTGAGAGGGAAAGGATTAGTATAATATGGTATTTATGAACCCTCAATATACCATTTAGCTCACTAAAATCAAACAGTGAAATCTATAGGGCTTGATCTAAAAAAGTTTTTCTTCACTCAATGCTGTAAGGTTTGGATAAGAATCTTATTTGAAAGACTCAATATGATTAAAATGAACATCCATCGCATCAATACCATTTGAAAAAGGACATGTTGTTTAACATCTCATGGACATTTGCAGTCTGTACACAGGTTGCCAAAAGTCACCTACATCAGGGTATGATTCAATGTCCTAGAACTTGATACATAAAGTAGTGTTTTAAGATTTTCAAAACTGGGTACTAGTTCAAACAAAAACTTTGTGATCTCATAAGATTCATAAGGCCTCTAAATACCATGACCAAGGTCCAAATAAGAGCAAAAGTTACCTACAGTAGGGTTCAAACAGGGGTTATCTTAGTCAGCTTCTGGAAGGCTTAAGTGTAACCAAAGGTGTAAGTTGAAGGCCAAATGGATGTTGAACCTAATAAAGTATCATGTGACCACCTCAATAAGGATTTTAATGATCTCATGACATAAAAAAATTTAATAAAAAAAATATATTGAGAGGGGGGGTGAATCAATATATTATATATCTTATTTCTTAATCAAATTCCTTTTCTTTAACCACTTAACCACACATTCAAGATATGCAATAAAATTGAAACAATAATATGTACCACACAAGAGAGAGAGAGAGACCATATTTTTATGTGGAAACCCAAAGTGGGAAAAACCATAGAGAAAAATCTCAAGTATGTTAATGAGCACTAACTCAAATTATAAAGTTCGCAAGCACCAACTTGCAGGAGCACCAACCCCTTTGCCGAGCACCAACACAGCAACTATTTGTGAGCACCAACCCATAAGAGCACCAGCCCCTTGTAAATATTTGTGAGTACCAACCCATAGTAGCACCAACCCCTCTTGTATATAAAACACAACTATCTCTCAATATTGCTTACTCAACAAATGATAGAACTCTACAATATCTCTTGCTTTTCTCTCTTCAAAAACAAATACAAACCATGCACTCTCTTGCATATTACAAATGGATTATCAAGCTTTTATTTATAGTTTTCCAAAATGACCTTTGGCATTCACCTTTTGTGACCCTTCAATCTTCATGTAAAATGGTGCCAAACTTGCAATACCCTTCATATCCTTGCATTTGAAAAGTCATATGGTGACCCCTCATAAGCAAAAGCATCCTTTCCTCTTTTGTCTTTATCTTGGTGACTTTTCATATTCCTCAAAGTGTCCCTTCATGGAAAAATGTGCCATACCCTCTTTTGTCTTCACATGGTGACTATTGGAATTCCTCAAGATGACTCTTCATGAGAAAACTTGTCCCATTCTTCTTTCATCTTTTACCCCGTGACTCTTTGACTTCTCCATGGGCCCTCTTTTGACTTATATGCAACCAAAAATATATTCATTAATATTAAATAAATATTAACACTCATAATCCAAGATATGAATATTAAAAACACCATTAAATACAACAAGTCCCTTATCACCAATAATTCTAGACCTTGACATCAATGACAATATTTCCAACAATCTCACCCTTTGCCATTGATGGCAACCTCAAATTAAAACTACCACTCTTAAAACCTACACATACTGCCATCTAAAAAACATACAGTAACTCCCCCTTATTTTAGCAACCTATACCTATTCCTTGTACCTATTTTTACACATGTACATATTGTTCTCCCCCTTTGACATCAATGGCAAAGGGCCTACTTGGAGATAACACTTAGCTCCCCCTCAACTGATGCTAAACCTCAATGGTAGGAAGTAAAAGAAATTACTCCCAAATTCTCTCGTAGATACTCAAATGTGTTTTTTGGTAGTGCCTTTATGAAAAAATATATAATCTATTCTATGGTACTGATCTATTCTATCTTAACCTATTGATCTACAACTTTCTCTCTCAAGAAGTGATATCTAATGGGAATATGTTTTGTTCTTGAGTGCATCACTGGATTCTTTGAAATATTAATAGCACTTGTGTTGTCACAAAAAAAAATAGGTTCATCATATTTTACCTTGATATCTTCCAAAGTTTGCTTCATCAAAAGCACTTGAGTACAACATAATACCACTGTAATATATTTTGCTTCAACTATAGAAAGTGATACTGAATTCTACTTATTGCTTAGCCATGATACTAAGCTATCACCAAGGAATAAATCTCCTCCACTTGTACTCTTTCTATAATCCAAGCACCCTACCCAATCTGAATCTATATAAGCAACCAAATTTCACAACCTTATGCATAAAAATTTAGTGTGTGCCCCTAATCACACATTTAAATTACACTCAAAATATTATGCTTAAGCCCTTCTACATACAAAATATTTTTATTTTTAGTTCTAACATTATCCAAACTTAGTGTACCTTTTCTAGTAATTTTGGTAGTAGTATTATCTCTAAATTTCACTACTCCACCATTGATCTTCTTCAAGGTTATGAACTTTATTTTTTCTCTGGTCATGTGCCTCAAACATCCACTATCAATGAACCATGTCTTTTCTTCATTTCTTGCATGTAAAGTTGTTTGTACCAACATAGATTTTTTAAGTTGTTTATTTTACCAAGAACCTATTTGAACTTTCTTCTTGATGAATGGAGCCTTGAAACTCTAGTCCTTCTTGACTAACTCAAACACACTTCTACATTACTAGGCTATGTGTCTGAGGTTTTTGCATTTGTAGCATATTATGGCCTCTTCATTAAATCCTGATAGAGGAGCAAAAGAGTTATGGCTTCTACTTGACTTTGCATGACTTTCCTTCTTATTTTTAAAATTGTTAGCCCTTTTTTGACATTCTATTTTCTTATGACTATATCTATTACAATAAAAATAGTAACCATAAAAATAGGACCTGTTTGTGTATCTCTAACCTGATTTCCTTTTGTAGCTATGTTCCCTCTATCCTTCTTTGTTTGAGATGTCCTATGTATTCTTAACATCTTCCCTTTTTATTTTTTCTTTTGTAAGA
Organism: Torreya grandis; assembly: GCA_037957365.1. Taxonomy (NCBI): domain Eukaryota; kingdom Viridiplantae; phylum Streptophyta; class Pinopsida; order Cupressales; family Taxaceae; genus Torreya; species Torreya grandis. Next base: position 255,282 of record JARHVA010000815.1, read on the forward strand.
GCTTCAACATAGCTCTTTCCTTTTTCCTTGTCTATGAAAGTAGTGGCCTCCCCTTTCTCTTTTTCAAATCTAATACCTATCTTATCTGACATTAATCTTTGATTTTCTAATATCTTATTTAACATATTAGTGCTAATCTCAAATTTTGAATCATTGACTGCTCTATCATTTTTTACTTTATTTGTTTTCTCAAGATTTGCTTTTATAGAAGCAATTTCAACAGCATACCTTTCACATTCTTTACTTACTACTTTTAATTGTGTTGTTAGATCTTCTTCATTCTTTTTGGCTTCTTTAAAATGTGCTTGTAAATCTTCAATTATTTCCTTTGACTCCTTTTCATTTTTCTCGATCTAGAGATTTAATCTTTGATTCTTCTTTTCAAGAGCTTTTATCTCTTATAAGGCATAAACGAGTTCTCCTTCTAGATTCACTTTGGCTTCATCCTATTCTTCTTATTGATCATCTATACTTTTGATTGTGGAGGCATCTTTATGTATGGCCATGAATAGAATCTCTTCTTTTTTTGAATCACTGACTCCACTATCTTCGGCTGAGCTAGGATCTTTAGATTACAAAATCTTCTTTTCAAATCCCTTCTTGAATTTTTCTTTGAAATTCTTCTTGTATGTAGACTTTCCTTCTTCATTTTCACCATTACCCTTATCTAGGCACTTATCTATAAAATTTCTAATCTTTCCATAATTAAAACATTTGAAAGGTAATTTTCCTTTATATTTACTTGTTCCCTTTTTCATCTTGCAAATGAATAGAGCTCCATTGTCATCTTCATCATCACTAGAACTATCACTTATTTCTTGAATCTTAACCTTCTCTTTCTTTGATGTCTTGAAATTAGTTTCTCTCTTTGAGGCTTTCTCTTATTTGGTTCACATCTCATATCTGTAAGAATACCATGTAGCTTATCCATCTTTATCTTGGCTAAATTCTTCATCTCTTCAATTGCCAAAACTTTTACATCATATCTTAATGGTAGATATCTCAAAAAAATTTGAACCACAATTTATTATTCTAACTTTTCTCCAAGACCTTGAATCTGATTAACTATTTGATCAACCTGTAAAAGATAACTTGCTATATTTTCTTCCTCTTTCATCTTCAAACTCTCAAACTATCTTCTAAAAGTTTGAAGCTTGGCTTGTTGAACCTTTCCATCACCTTTGTAAACATTCTCAAGTTTTACCCAAGTTTCATAAGTATATTTACATCGCATAACTTTAACAAATTTTGATTCACATAAACCACATAAAATAGCATTTAAAGCTTTAGCATTATTTTTGCTTTTCTACTAGAGTATTTACAAGTGTCTATGGCTCTTCATATTCCTCTCCCACTACTCGCCATATGTTGAATCCAAGGGCCATCAAATAAGTATTCATCCTTATGCTCCAAAAAACATAATTTGTCCCATCAAACAAAGGTGCCTTATTTGTAGAAAACCCTTCATGTGATCTAGCCATCGTGCTTTCCCAATCTATCTTTAAGTTGTAAAACTTTTTCAAAGGAACCTTCTCTAATACAAATTATTAAGTACAAAATATACTGAGAGGGTGGGGATGAATCAATATATTATATATCTTATTTCTTAATCAAATTCCTTTTCTTTAACCACACATTCAAGATATGCAATAAAACTAAAATAATAATATGCACCACACAAGAGAGAGAGAGAGAGACATCAGATTTTTATGTGGAAACCCAAAGTGTAAAAAACTGTGGAGAATAATCTCAAGTATATGAATGAGCACCAACTCAAATTAAAAAGTTTGCAAGCACTAACTTATAGGGGCACCAACCCCTTTGCTAAGAACCAATAGAGAAACTATTTGTGAGCACCAACCCACAAGAGCACCAACCCCTCTTGTGTATAAAACACAACTATCTCTCAATGTTTCTTACTCAACAAATGATAGAACTCTATAATATCTCTTGCTTTTCTCTCATTGAAAATAAATATAAACCATGCACTCTCTTTCATATTACAAATGACTTCTCAAGCCTTTATTTATATCTTTCCAAAATGACCTTTGGCATTCACCCTTTGTGACCCTTCAATCCTCATGGAAAATTTCACCAAAATTGCATGACCCTTCATATCCTTGCATTTGAAAAGTCATATGGTGACCCTTCATAATCAAAATCATCTTTTCCTCTTTTGTCTTTATCTTGGTGACTTTTCATATTCCTCAAAGTGTCCTTTCATGGAAAAATGTGCCATACCCTCTTTTATCTTCACATGGTGACTCTTAGAATTCCTCAAGATGACTCTTCATGAGAAAATCCATCCCATTCCTCTTTTGTCTTTTACCCCATGACTCTTTGACTTCTCCATGAGCCCTCTTTTGACTTATATGCAACCAAAAATATATTCATTAATATTAAATAAATATTAACACACATTAGCCAATATATGAATATTAAAAACACCATTAAATACAATGGGTCTTTTATCACCAATAATTCTAGACCTTTGACATCAATGACAATATTTCTAATAATCTCCCTCTTTTTCATTGATAGCAACCTCAAACTAAAACTACCACATCCTAAAACTTACACATACTACCATTTGAAAAACATACAGTAACTCTCCCTTATTGTATTAACTTGTACCTATTCCATGTACTTGTTTTTACACCTATACCTATTATTCTTCCCTTTTTACATCAATGGCAAAGGGCCTACTTGGAGATAACACTTAGCTCCCACTCAACTAATTCTAAACCTCAATGTCAAGAAGTAAAAGAAATTACTCCCAACTTCTCTTGTAGATACTCAAATGTGTATTTTGGTAGTGCCTTTATGAAAATATCTACAATTTGTTCTGTAGTACTGATATACTCCATCTTAACCTATTTATCTACAACCTTCTCTCTCAAGAAGTGATATCTAATGGGAATATGTTTTGTTCTTGAATGCATCACTAGATTCTTTGAAATATTAATAGCACTTGTGTTTTCACAAAAAATAGAATTAGGTTCATCATATTTTACCTTGATATCTTCCAAAGTTTGCTTCATCCAAAGCACTTGAGTACAACATAATACCATTGCAATATATTCTACTTCAGCTATATAAAGTGATACTAAATTCTACTTCTTACTTAGACATGATACTAAGCTATCACCAAGGAAGAAATCTCCTCCACTTGTACTCTTTCTGTCATCTAAGCACCCTACTTAATCTGAATCTGTATAAGTAACCAATGTGAAATCTCTACCTATGGGATACCACAATCTATAATTCAATGTCCCCTTGATATATCTAAATATTCTCTTCACTAACTGAACATGACTATCTTTTGGAGATGATTGATATCTTATAAACATACCTACTGCATGCATGATGTTTAGCCTTGATGTTGTCAAATATAAAAGACTACCAATCATAGATCTATATAAAGATTGATCTACAATAGGTGAATCTTCATCCTTGCTCACCTTATTTCCTATACACATTAGTGTGTCAATTGGTGCACAATCCTCAAAACCAAATTTATTCAACATTTCCTTGGCATATTTACTTTTAGATATGAAAATTCCTTTATCTAACTAAAATATTTACAATCCTAAGAAAAATGACAATTCTCCAAGCATAGACATCTCAAATTATTTTTGCATATTATTAAAAAATTATTTTTTCATCTTTTCAATGTTTCCTCCAAAAATGATGTCATCAACATATACCACAACAATCAATTGATGCTTACCTTCTATTTTGATGTAGAGATTACTGTCAACAAATCCTCTCTTGAAACCTTGATCCTGTAGGTACTTATCAAGTCTTGCATACCAAGCTCTAGGACCTTGTTTCAATCCATACAATGATTTCTTCAATCTGCATACATGGCTACTAATATTTGAGAGAATAAATCCCTCTGGCTGCTCAATATAGACCTCTTCTTCTAAATTCCTATTTAGAAAGGCAGATTTGACATCCATCTAAAACACTTTGAAATTTTTAAACACTACATATGCAAGAAACATTCTAATAGCCTCTAACCTTACCACTAGTGCAAAAGTTTCTTTAAAATCTATTCCCTCAATTTGAGCATATCCTTTACATACTAATCTTGATTTATTCCTGGTCACTTCTCCATTTTCATTTAACTTATTTCTATAAACCCATTTTGTTCTTATCACATTATGATCTTTTGGTCTAGGCACTAATTCCCAAGTATCATTATTTTCTATCTGATTTAATTATTCATCCATATCCTTAACCTAACGCTTATCATGTTTAGCTTCTAAAAAAGTTCTAGGCTAAATTTTGGATAACAAAGAGAAATTAACTTGCTTAGATTCACTTACCATCATTCTTCTAGTGTGAATTCTTTCTTTTATGTCCTCGATGATGTCATTTTCATTATGATTTCTCTAAACATATTTGGATGGAGTTTTGGTGTCATTTTTCTCCTTCTTCTCATCTTCATTTGATTCTTCAAAATCTTCCTCTTCATTGATTTCAAGAATGTCTATTGGATCACTGATTCTTTATGTTCCATCTTCTTCTATCATGACACTTGCACTTTCAAAAAAATTATTAGTTCTTTGGTTATAACATTTATAAGCTTTAATTTTGCAAGAATAACTAAGAAATATACCTTCATCTGCTCTGAATTCAAACTTCCCAAGTTTTTTGTCGGTTCTCTTTATGAAGCATCTGTTGCTGAAAACTCTAAAATAATTAATTGTTGCTAGTTTGTATTTCCAAAGCTCATAAGGAGTATTTTCACTATTAACTCTCAATAATACCTTATTCTTAATATGCACTATTGTATCAACTACCTCTCTCCAATATTTATCTAGTATCTTGGATTCATTTAGCATTGTCCTCACCATCGCCTGAACTATTATGTTTCTCCACAAAACTACTCTATTTTGCTATGGAGTTATAGCTACTGAATAATGTCTCTTTATTCCATGGTCTTCACAAAATGCAATAAATTGATCTAACATGAATTATCCTCCTCAATCTAATCTTAGACACTTAATCTTCAAACTAGTTTCATTCTCAACTAATGCTTTGAATGCTTTGAAATGTCTAAAAGCTTCTAATTTTTTCTTTAAAAACATTACCCAAGTCATACGTGAAAAATCATCAATAAGCAACATGAAATATTTCTCACCTTGAGTACTTTGAGTTCTCATAGGTCCACATAGATCAGTGTGAACAAGCTCTAACATCTGAGTGGTCGAGTACTCTTTTGTTTTGAACCACCTTCTAGCCTGCTTCCCATGCTGACAAGGTTCACAAAGATTTGTTTTAACCTTGAAGGAAGATGTAGGAGGTTATAAAACATCTAGGGTAACATGGAAAAGTAATCACTGAATGATGTAACCCAATAGGGTGATCTAGAATTCAAAAGTTGCAGACAAGCCTATTAGGTAGGTTTTAGGCCTAAGACCAAATGGGAGGTCAACTTCTTTTCCAACCTCATGTGATAATTTTATATTGATGAAACATGTTTTAAGGGTCATAATGGATGTTTAAATTCTATTTTAAGGTAGGTAAAGTTATCAAAATTTATTTGGAGCTCTAATGTGCAGTTAGGACTCTTGGGCATGGCTAAATCTAATATCTAAATGAGGATTCAGTCACACTTATAACATGATATATACCTTCCATCCTATTGGAACATGTTTATGGGATGACTAATAAGGTTTTCAATCCATTAGAGTGCAATTAAAACCAAATAAAACCATTTTTAGTCCTTAAATTAATTCAAATATGTAAAAAAATAAGGAAGCAAGCTTGATAGGCAATTTTTAGAAGCTCACATATTTTTAGAGGCTTTGAATGGTTGCAAAAGGATAAATGGGAAGTTATAAGGGGTCTTGAATAATTATTTTGTTTAATGTTTTTTTAGGTTGGATGTCTAGTTTTTATGAACAAATCTTAAGACTTAGAATAGGCCTAAAACCCTATTAAACCCTCAGCCAGGACCCAATGGAGGAAATGGAGTTAGAGATGAAATATAGTGGACTATTTTGACTATAATATATTTTTTAGGTTATATATGACTCTCTTAGTCTACCTCATATACCAACTAGTTATACATAATTATATGAATGGGGGCAGAAACAAGGATTTTCTCATTATTTTGTGTGTTTTACAGGTTGTATGAGGTTTCAAGAGATTAAAATCATATGTATGGAAATATTTTGAATTAATATAACTCCCCATATCACTCTCATTCCTTTAAATAAATCCTAAGTATCCAAAATAGGTGATTCAAATCAGCCACTCAAATCTGGCATATTAGACAACCTAGTGCAGAAGATGGAAAACTTCAAGTGAACTTATTTTAAGGTATGTATAATGATTATAGGTCTATTTAGGCTCTTTAAATATTTAATTTACTCCCTTCCATGTATTTTTATGGATAATTAATACCTTTTTGTAATCGAAGTGTGCAGGGTGCATGAAAGGAGTCCTTTTTGGACTACAAATGATGATTACTCTTTTCTAGTTAATTTAAAAAGACCAAGCATAAAAATAATGAATTTTTGATGTACCTATATTTCATTCCAATCATCATATATATTTTTATTTAGTTATGGGATGTTGAAATAGAGGCAATCATGAAGGCAATTTTTTTGTGCAAAATGAGGAGTTTTGTGCCACTTTCCTAAAGTTTATGCCATGAATTGACACTTGTGCTTCCATACCTTTCATTATTCATCTCATATCTTTCTCAAATGCATAATTAACTACTCCTCTCAACTTTAAAAGTGTCATTTTGACCCTTGGACTTCACTCTTCTCCTCTCTCTCTTAAGTTCTATAAGAACTAACCATTTTGGCCATTGTAAGGATGATCCACCTGAGTATGGAAAAGCCCTAATCATTTGTATAATTTTTGATCAATAAAATTACTAATTTTTACCTCTTCCATGACTATTAATAGTGTTCTTTACTTTAATGTGTAATTTTCTTAGTGAAGACTATGAACTTTGTATCATTGTGTCTCATTCTCTCACCTATTTGTAGCTTCTTCTTGTATAACATGTGATTTTTTCCAAGAAATTTCAAAGTTAAAGTGAGTTAGTCTCTTAATTAGTTCCATTAAAGGCCTCTTTTCTAGCCCTCCTAGCTTTTCACATTCATCCATAACCCCATAATGTAACATTGATTTAAGAAGACATAGATTGGAGAGTGTATGTTTAGTTGTCCTTTGATTTCAAGTGTAATATGCATATGGTTGGATTTCATCAGTAAATTTTGTGTATCACCTCCCTTAATTTAGTTTTATTTCATTTATCTCTCTCCCTTTTCATCCCCCAAAGTTAGTAGTAGTTGCAATCCTAAGTGGTACATCAAGGGAGTTAGCCCTATCTAGAGACTCACCTCATTCCTTAGGTTGCCCACAAGCCTAGATGTGATTCCATTGTGCCACTTGGATGAGTAATTATTTTCATATCCTCAAAGGTTTAAAATCCTAGTGACAACACCATACAATTTTATGTCTCTCCAAGAGCTTCTCTTAAGCTCTGATACCAAAATGATGCCATCCTAACTCAATCATACTCACATCAACATGGTTTTTTACCTTGAACACTTGTTTATAAACTATTATGCCTTGTCTATTCACATGAATCCTAAAAAAATTCATGACATAGATCTTGTCTAATATATATCTGCACTAGATCATATGACCTCAACTTGATATGTTCATATAATGAACTAAGCAATTCAAGTTCTCACTAGCTTCACTCTAGGCTTAAAACAAGACCAAATATTTATTGTAAGACTTATATAGATTTACCATGGTTTTAAAACATTAAATCATGCTTAAACTAGCTATACCAGCCTTTGTCATACATGGGTAGAGCTTTGTTACCAGTATAACATGTACTTGCCTTGTAAGTGGCCTAGGTGCTTGTAGCCCTTCTCAAAGACATTTCCTATCATAAATTCCTTCATACAACTAATAATGTAAATATTAAACCCATTATAGATACCCTTTTTCCCTTATTAAACATATGCAAAAATTAGATAGGGTTGTTTTATTATAGAATAGAGAAAATTTAGGTTGTTATAGTCAAATTACGCTTGTTTAGGGGATTATTTTGTAACAAATGATACTAAACATATTTATCAAGCCCTAATATTTATATTTAAGGTTTAAATAGGCATATATAATATTTATAAACACTCCCCTTTTATAAATCACTCAGCCAACACAAGAAATATTAAAAATACACTAAAACAGTGTCTCTTTAGGCCAAATAGAGTAGGGATTATGAAAAATGGAACTTAAACATGTGAAAAACATCTTAAATATTTCATATATCTCTGTATATACCTGAATATTTTTTCCAAAAAGTTTGAAAATATTTGAATTGTGAAATTGGGAGAAAATCAAAATTTACTAAAACTGCCCCCTCACTAGCCAAGAGTACTCAGTTTGCTATAAAATTTAAAATAAGTTGATTCAATGGGTTTAAATCATTATATTATGTTTTTTTATGTATATTACATATTAATTAATAATCACAGTGCTCAATTTAAGGGTCTAAGGGTTTTTATGGAAGTTTGGATACCAAAAATACAAAAAAACATGCAACAAAGTATACACAAATATAATCACTTGCTTATTAATTTCGTAAAATATAAATAAAATGAATTCACACCTTATCCACACCTAATATACACCATAATACCATATTTTATTGTCTTATTCAATGTATTATATACAAAAAAAACTAGTCTTTACAATCTTTAGTAACCTCTAAAGTTGCTCCTAAACAAACTCAACCTCTCCTAAAGTTATTCAACTACTTCCTTGAATATAAAAAATGGTTTATCCTTAATACCATGTATAATTCATCCCTATAACTCTATATTTAAAACTTATAAGCTTTATCCACTCATCCCTATCCACCTAGACCTAGTCAACTTAACCTTTTTACTTCTCACTACACTCATTCACCTCTTGACAATATGTCAAGGTGGTTTTGTAATATGAGAGAATATAAATATGTTATATGAGACCTTCAAGGTTATTTTAACCTCTTGACACCTTTAATATTCATGTTTGACACCTCCAAAAGTCCTTATACAACTTAAATTTTCAAATAGTCCATTTTGGCAGGAAAATGGGAAACCCTTATCCAAATGACTTAAATGGATGTCTTGACCCAAAAGACTAGTTGGAAACATGAAAATTTCCTCCTTTACATATCTTAAAGTCACTTTATTGGTTTTGAGCCTATGATCCTACATCATCATGTTTCTATGAAATCTTCAAATTTTGAGTTTAAGTATCTTAAATAATCTGTACAAGTTGAGGTTTCTTATTTTTTAGTAAAAACATGTCCAATTAAGACCCCATTTTTACCCCCAAATTCCATGCACTTACCTATATGTAAGGATAATAATTTTTTAAATAGTAAAACAAAACCATAATCTTAAAGACAACAATTTATATAAAGATAAAAATTAAATTAAACAAGTTCCATTTAAAATCTAAAAAAATCCATCAAAACTTATTATTATATAGTTGTCAATAAAATATTCAATATTCACACAAATCATAATTTAAAATATCCAATTTATAATTTAAATTATAGACAACATTATCAAAGCAATTTTAATTAATATATAATTTTCAACTAACATTCTAGTCATAGATGTACAAATTAACATTCTAGTCATAGAGATATAGAATGGAAATATCCAATTGGTAGTTAATATTACATTTAATCAAAGAAAAATAAATTACAAAAAATATAAAACAATTAATTAGATATTAAAAATTTAATCCAAAGAGATACACCTCAAGTAAAAATGGATGTACACACTCACAAAGCTAGGTATTTTAATAATGAGTGTTGCATTAGGGTTTTCATTTACAGTAATGAAGTTTCAAAAGAGGTAGTCACAATGGTGATCCATAAGTCACTGTTACAAGGGATTTTAAGTGTGGTGGTAGAGGATGTGGAGGCATTCTCTATTTCCCATCTAGCTATGCCTCATTTAGATGAAAGGATACAAATACTAGGCAAGGTTAGGGGTGATTATTTTGATTCAACCTCAACCTTAACAAGGGTGAATTATCTGCATAGCAATAACAATGACTCCTTTTAAAACATTACCCCTATGAATAGTCTTTATATTTTGTATGTTATCAATGTTTTTGACAAAATGCCTATGCATGAAACCTATAATGAAAAAAAGACAAAATATCAGAGCTTGATTCACTCTATTCAAGGTAATACTTTTTATTATTGGGTGGATTATATGGAGAGTGTAATGAAACTTAAATGAAATATTGAATAGGTTATAGGGATTCTAGCTTCTTTTCAATGCCTCATCTACAATGACAAAAACTTAAAGAATTTTTCCCAGTTATCTATTTATGGAATCTCTAAAGGATCTCTCTTATTATTAGTTATGCATTTACATGGGGGGATAGTGGGATCAAGTAACCCTTCAATGTTATCCTATAAGGATGCAACTCGATCCAAATATCCTACTCAAGATACTCCTAATTCTTCTAGACTAGGATCTTACATAGTAGAGAACATGAAGTGCAAATAGTTTTGATAACATAGCCTGAGATCTCAAAAGTCAGTGACACTCTTCAAAATAATACATTGATTGGAAAATTTAATGGTTTTTGGCCCTTAGCAAAGGATTTCCTTAACTAGAATCACACTCATTGGACTGAAGAGATTTTTCTTTTATTTTTTTCTAAAGGTTTTTTCTTAGTACAATTCTTAAATATTAAGGATTAGAGGACAACCTTGGAGTAATGACCATGGTTTTGGGGCAATGCAGGGCTTTTTATCGCCCCTAGTTTCTAGATTTTGATGATAGCTCTATGATTTTTTCCAAGATGTTGGTATGGGTTTGTTTACCAAAGTTACCTCATCACCTTTATCTCTCACAATTATTAGGAATGGATTGGGCTAATTTATCAAAACTGATCATACATAAAATAATCAAAGTCTCCTCACTTATGCACATATTTATGTGGAGATCAATTTAAGTGAGGGTATACTTGAATGCATAACCCTCATTCATGGAAATTGGACCTAGTCTCGATCTCTATATTTTGAAAACACTACTTTTTGGTGTTGGTTATGTCACCAAATGAGCCACTTGCATCAAATCTACCTTCTAACCAATGTTGATCCAAAAATGAAATAAAACTAGGGATTCCAAATTAAAGAGTCAGTAGTGCTATGAATCAGTTGGAGGATTTAATAAAAATAGGTACAATGTGCCTCCCTCTAAGGAAAATGAATAGGGAACAGAATAATATGTTGAAGATATTCAAAAATGCAGTCCTAAGAATAATCAAAGACCAAAAAAATCAATTGAAAAAATAGAGATGGATAACATACCTAAGCGAGGGGGAAATAATTTTGACACTCCAATAAGGGGTGTCAAAAGAATTCATGAGTCATAAAATTCAAGTTATGATGAGGAATCCACCATTGATGGTCAAGAAATCCAACCTTATAATTTAAAAATTATAGTTGGAGGTAGTTCTATGGGGGTTTAGAATAAAGTAAAGAAGAAAAAAGAGAAAAAAGGGTGATTGGAGGATGCTACACTTTGAAGTAAGCTCTCTAGATGCACCTCAAAAGGTTTTTTTCTATTTTATGGTGTGGTTATTGTTATCAATCAGTGTACTTTTTAGTTGGTTTCTCCTAGAACTTTGGTGGTCTTTGGGGTTTTTATTTAGTTATTAGGTTAATGCATTGCCTTGGGCTTTTGCCTTATGGTGCAGACTCATGTGTATCTCATTTATTTAAATTTTATATAGGGTTTATTCCCCTAATCACCTCTATATTTATCTAAAAATAATAATCCATATATCATATGGCATAAAATCTTAATTATTACTTGTACAAGCACAATGATCTACAAATAGCCTAGGATTTTTTAGAAACATTTTTGCATCCTATTCATTCTCAATTAATGCTAGTTGTGTAAAAAATTTCATCATCAAACATTTATCCTTTTTGAGTTCTTGATATTGAGTGACCTTCATGGATACAATAAAATTATCTCTAAGAACATCTTTCCTAACAGAATCAGCTATAATAGCATTTTTAGCATTATAATGAAACTGAGCATCAACCTAAATTGTATCTAAATTCTTAATACAAGTTTAATATTTTTTGTCACAATGTTCTACTTCCCAAAAAAATAGAGTATGCTCCTCCACTTTAGTTTGTTTTAGTAATTTTTCTATAATTTTTCTATAGTGTTATCTATATTAGACAAAGTCCAAAATGCAATTTAAAATTGTGAAAATATGAAAATGAAAAATTGGATTGTCATTCATCTTAGTTTAAAGTATTCATTATTTATTTGTAAGGTTTTTTTTTTTGGAATTAAATTTATGTATTAGCAACCCATATAAATCAAGAACAAGTGATTTTTGGGAGCCACTATAGAAAATAATAATATTGAGATTTGAAAGGAATTGAAAATATAACAATTAAAAAAGACAAGCATTAATTAGTTTTAAATGCTTGATTATGAGCCAAAAGTTCAATCAATGGTGTTTTATTTAATGTACCTATTGGTTCCATCACCACCAATTGCTTAACATCTTGATGATCATCTAGTTCTTTATTATTGTCATCATGTTGTTCAATAAATACTTGTTTATGTTAAGTTTGAAGTTGTGCTTACTAGGTTTGTTTATTCATTTACAAACATCCTTGATTGTAATGGCTTAATAAATTCTAATAAATAATATCAAAATGGATTTTTTTATTAATAATATAAATATGTGGGACTATCTTTTTAGCATAATATACCTTTAGTTTTGGATACTCACCTTGATTCGTCGTTAGATATTTGTAGTAATTTTTAACACCATCTCTTGATTTATATTCTCAACCATGCATATTAATTAAGCCCTTTTTAAAAAATTTGTTGCTTAGAATGAATATGTCCCACCATAAATAATTAGAACATGGGATGAATTTTTAATTCATCTATTAATCATGTGCTCCAAAAAATGCATTGATCTCTCGAACTTAAATAGATGCTCTAATAACAAAATCCCAATATCTATTGGGTGAAAAATATCTAAGGGCTTTGTATGTAACTAGTCAATTTTTTATGGTCACCTCTTCCTCATCAATTTTTTTTATGTTATGAATGCCATACTCATATAAAATCCCTGAAACCCACCTTCATCATTTAGAATTATGTAACATCCTTTAGAAATGTTTTTATTCATATTTTTAAATATTTCCATGTAGATGAGAACAATTTTTATAAATAATTTGATTCAACCACTAGGACAAGAAAGATACAAACACAACCATTGAACTAGAACCATTGCAAGAGATTAGATCCATACTATCATTTCCTTTAATTCCCATTACAACATTATAGAAATCAACAATTGGGAGGAATATTTTATTTTAATCCTGTCAAAGCTATGCTCAATTTAAATGGAAAAAAACTTTGGCATGTGAACTCATATGTGTCTTTATCCCTCATCTAGGTGTTAGTAATGAAAGATAATATATACATTTCTAGAAGGGTTTTAACATCTTTTGAAATCGTTATTTATTCATCATTTTTTTCTTGACTCTCTTTCCCTAATAGTTTTACTTTCTAATATGACAAAAGTGGTTTTCTTGAATATCAAAACTTTCCCCAACATTAGATGTAGTGTAGCCCATCAAAGAAAGTTCTTCAGTCATTCATGACTTAAAATAGTCTAGAATTTTTTGCCTTGCATGTTTATCTTATTTTAATATTTTAAAACAAGCACTTAACATTTTTTATTTGACACCATGGTCAATGTATATTCTTAGATAAACTTCCTCATTTATAGCTTTATCTGCAAGTATGGATAACTCTTCTAGAGACATTCTCGTTGTTCCTCTGAAAAAAATATGGTTATATTATCAAGAGATTTTGCCTAAAATTTGGATCACAATCCTTTTTTAGAAAACACACAAGCCCATAATTTTTATAGAGTTTAAAATACAACACCCATTTTTACCACATATCATCTAAAAAGAGGTGAAATGATAGCTTATCATTTAGGCTATCTATTTTCTATTTCTATAAATCAAAACCTGACTCAGAACATGAAAATAGAGGTTAAATTTTTTTTTTTAATTTTATTTTAATTCAATCATAAATATTAAATACCTTTCAATATTCTTCATTTTCATGCCTAGTATTAGATTATTATGGTCTTCTCTTTATGATCCAGGTTGACCTTGCTTTGTATTTCTAGTCAATAAATTATGTGTTAACCCATATCATATTTTCCATGTTTTATTATTTACAAACACTAATTATAGATTCATTTATGGCCTTTTCAGAGAGAATACGAGTATCCCTTTGTTTCATTCTTTCATAAATAGACATAAAACTATGGTTTCCAAGATAGTATTTTGTGCTTCATTGGTATGTTGATCATCAATAATATAAAAATGAGTATCTAGATCATAGAAGTCTTACTCAAATTCTATATTTTTTATATCACCAATTGTTTTCTTAAAAGGTAAAAATATTACATCCCTTTGAAGAGGCACCAAGTTACACAACATTGAGCTAACCAGTTGATCAAAACTATTTATATTAAGAGATCGGTACTAGTATTTAGAAAGTGTCATGTGGTAGTGATCAATTCCAATCTTAAAATATTTTTCGTTGAACAAAAATAGTTTAATGTCATAAGTTTTTGAATACTCACTATTTTTAAACTCTTTTTCAACCTATTTTAAAGTAGTCTTTTATCATGTTGACTATTTTAATTCATAAAATTATAATACTAAAGTATCTTTTTATACGCTAAACAACTTTTGCCTTCTCATAAAAGTAAACATTTTCACATGAAATGTTCTTTTCCTAAATTATTTATGCATATTTAAGTGGTGAGAATTAGATGAGGTAAATCTATACTGATAAAGTTTTTTAATTACAATCACAATCCTATTAGAAATAGTTTGAATGTTTTATAAACCACGTTTGTCAAAATCTAGATAGGGTTCTATTTTCCAACCATAAGAATATCAATAATGCTTTCGATGTTTGGTAGATTCAACCATGCCACTTTTGTATATAATGTCCTCTAAATCTATTTTAAAAATTTGGCATAAATATTCAAATTTATTTATATATTCCACTTGAATTACACTCAAATGTTTAGAAATATATTTCATACTTAATATAATCTAAATGACTTTATGTGCCCTTTATATTTAATGAAATAAGCATAGGTTGTTGTGGTAGTTATCGAAACAAAAAATATCTACAAACCATTCTTCATCTCCCAGTAAATAAAACCTTCGATGAATGAGATCCCTCTAGATGAGGTGCAAATGATCAGAGCCATTATTTCTTACAATCAAATACTTATTCATTATTTGTGTTAAATAAAATACATAATAAATTAACTTATCATAGTAAACATGTTTCAATAATTAATTATAGTCTAAGTAAAATAAAAAATAATTTAAACAAAGATAACAAATAAATTAATTAAAACATGTGAATATAAAAATGATTAAATGATGATGGATTTAAACAAAATAAGACAATTGTTTGTATTTAAAATGGGAGGCTACCCACTCTAAAATATCTCTCAAGATAGATTCATTTAGAATATAATTCTTAGGTGTTATATAAAACAAAAATAAAGTTACATAATGCATGTGATATATTCATTAATGACATTCAATAATGAAATTAAATACAAATCTTAGGTGGTGTGTCTTTAACAATAACGAAATTCAACAATTTGTGCAATTCATTTCAGACATAGTGAAAATAGGAAGAGTAACCTTTTTGTTACTCTAGGTAATGGTTCTCATTTGTAGTGGGTGACCTTATACTTTACAAACATGTAAATGACACTTTATTTTCACTTGGTTGGATTCATTTTTATTACAAAACCTAAATACAAAAAAAAAAAAGCATAACATGTAAAGTATTTCCATTGTAGTGAAAATAGGATGAGAAATATTATTTTAACTATCCCTAAAATAGTTCTCATTTAAAGTGGGTGATTTCCCACTCTAATTTCTTTCTTAGAATTCACCAAATTTGTTGTTGTTGAAAATTTTTATGACAAATAATCAACCCTTTTGCTAATCACAAAGGTTAAAATGGAGTCAAATTAGTTTAATCAAAAATAATTAATGTTTCTATTTAATAAGGTAAAAGCCAGGTTTTATAGGGACTTAGAACCACTAGAGTGTATTACAAGAGTATCAACAGGCCATCAATAGGGATGAGAAGCCAAAAAACAAAAAGTTATAGTACTACAACAAAAACAAAAATAGGAAACCAAAACAGAACTAAAAGGAGAGTCCCTCCTAAGGGTCTTCAGCATCTACAGTATCCTTCATAAGAATGATCTATTTTTCCTTTGAAATTTTAGCCTGAGTGTAATTCCCAAGGCTTTCATTTGCTTCTCCAAATAAGATCATTCTAGGGCACTTTTTCCTTTAGCCTACATGGGGGATTGCTTAGGGGGTACCCCGTTGGGGGAGCCTTGAGGGGGGATTTTAAAACCTTTGGTGATTAAAAGGTAGGGGATTGAGTGGACTGTGTAGAAAGGATGAAATCTTGAACTATGGCTTTAGCCTATATGTGGAGTGAATTCTAGTCCTGAATGAGTTTGGTCAAATCCAAAACTACTTGTTGAACCTTTGAGTTAAAATTCTCAAGCTACAGTTTGATATTTTCTAGCCCATCCATAACAATGGCTTTTCCTTTTCAAGTTGTCTTCATTGGGGTTCCCAGTTCTAGAGCAATAAGTTTTGGTTTGGGTATAAATAATTTAAGATGGAGATCATCTGGAGGGGACTTTGATAAACTATCTTGGGTGATGCAATTAACGAGTTGGTGGGATCCCTCATTGGGATCCTCCATTGGGGAGTCCTCCTTGGAGTCCTCCCTAGAGGAGGAACCCTTAAGGTGGACCTCCCAACCATAGAGAGATTGGTCATGTTTAACTAGAAGGAGATTCAAGCCTTGGTTAAGGATGGGATTTGTGTCATTCACTTGGTGTAGCAGGATAGTACTCGTAAGGGATTTTAGGAGAAAGTAGGGTAGACTAATTTTATACCCAATGAAATGATTAAGTAGATAATGGTGGGAGAAAATAAGTGTATATTTACCTTCAAGTGTCATGTACCACATGATTTGAAGGCAAATGTCAGGCTAGTAACATGGAAGATCAGCTCATGGGAAGACTTTTTTTTTTGTTTGCACAGTCATTTGTTCTAAAAAAACACTATAATGACTCTTTTTTTTTCAACTAATATTTAAATCCTTCATGCCTGCACATGACATTCTAGTTCCTTTGTCGATGAACTCATATAAAACATTAATGGTGATATCATATATGGTCATTTTTTGCTTATTTTAGGCCACCATAAAGACATATGGAATCTTAGCATTATGTTCTATAACCCATTCCATGAATTCTATGAGTCTCCCCTTCTTTAGCTTCTTCCATACTTTCTTGTGTTTTTAGACCTCTTTGTAGGAAGTAGGTTCCAAACTATCCCTATCACCCCCATGTAGACTATGTGCGTAAAGCTAAAATGGGTGAAATGAAGTTTTTGGATGGGGAAAATTTGAAAAGAACATGAATGGTTTGTAATTCCCACTGAAGGCTCATAAAAACAATTAAGACCCCTCTCTTTAGAATAATTTTATGTCTATCTAATTGAGATCTTCCCATTCAATATGAGGTCATACACACGTGAATAAATAATTTTTTAACTTGCATTAGTACCTTTAGCTCATATGTCATTTAGGATATTATATGGGATGTTGTCTACATCATGATAGCTAGTTAAAAGGTGGAGATCAACTCTAATGTTGGTAAGGAAGTCAGCCACCCCATTTCCTTCCTTATAGGTGTGTATGAGTTAAACATGAGGTATGACCTTTAGGAGATGCTTAGTGTCATCAATGGTGCACTTAATGGTGTGTGAGGGTATAGTATTTCCTTATAAATCATTTAGGATGTTCATCGAGTCTCCCTCAATAATGATGCTATTATGGTTGATGCTTGTCAACAACTGTATACCCCATAGGGCAGCCTTGGCCTTGGCTAGGTGATTTTTTTGGGTTCCCATTGGACCCACATATTTAGCCAACATTTCCCATTTATAATTCCTTATAATACCTCCACCCCCTATAGGACCTGGGTTGCCTTTGGAGGTGCCATCAAAATTTAATTTCACCCAGCCTTCTGGAGGAACCTTCCATTTGGTGTGCTTATGGACTAGATATTTTGAGGGAGAGCATAAAACCTATTGGATGTCCCAATTTTTTAGAATAAGAAATGTTGGAAGGGGCTAGGATATTTGTCTTTGGGAGGGAAAACTTTCCAAGTTTTTGTAATGGTCTAACAAAGGCAGGGGAAGACACCTTTCAATTGATATATTTTATTGAGAAAAAGACCATCATTTTGAATTTTCCAAATACACTAGAACTAATGGGGGAGAGAAAGGCACTAAAGGAATACTAGGGAAGGGATATTCCAGGGGGAATTCCATTGTGCAAGGATTCTAGGACATTTTTTGGTTTAACCTAGGCCATGTTAAGTTGATTTAGTAAGCCATTAAACAAAGACAAGATGAAAGGGAATTCAAGTAAAAGGTGACAAACATAATATTCTATACTTTGACAAATTGGGCACCTATTGGGAATAATCAGCCCCCTTTTTACTAGGTTTTATACTATCAAAATTTTATTTTGTACCACAAGCCAAAAAAGGAAATTGACTTTGGGAGTCAAGTACTTTACCCAAAAAAATTTAATAAACTTTTTTCACTTTCCAAATTAAGGTCAGTGGCATGACCTGAAGCCACCAAGTAGGATTCATTGTCTTCTACCCACTAAATAAAGTGATCCTCCTTTTATAAGTAGGGGATGTGGACCTATCTTAATGTTAGGTTGAGGTTTTGAATAGTTTGAGACTCTTCTAGTGGTAGATCCTCACTAGGGAGGAATTTCCAACACTTTATTCCATTCCTGATTTCCTAGTAATCTTTGATTTTGGAACCCCATCTCTACTTAAACTATCTATACCATCCTACCCAAATATTCTAAGTAGAGAGTGGGGTAGGAGATAATCAGGTGTCTTCCTAGAAGTCTATTTTCTCATTATTCCCAATTTTCTATAAAATGCCTTTCTTCAAAAGGTCCTTATAGCTAGAGTTTTCCAAAAGGTGGATCCATCAAAAGGGCCTTCTTCCCATAGGAAGGCATCATCTAAAACTCCTTTTAAGTACTTATCCTTTATGGTTTTTTCCCATTTCCCATTATCCTTCATCAGGTGCCATTCCATTTTTGCCAACAGGGCTATGTTCATGGATTTGATGCTTCTCAGGCCAAGACCTCCATTAGCTTTTAGAAGATAGAATTTATCCCACACAATAAGATTGAATTTGAATTTTTCTTCAATTCCTCTCCATAGGAAGTTTTTTGTATTTGTTCAATCTTAGAGGCAATATTAGATGGCATTCTAAAAATAGACATTTAGTATATGGGAATGCTCTGAATTAAGGCCTTAATAAGTTGGTATTTCCCTACCTAAGTAAGAAGGTGGCCCTTCTAGATTGCTAATTTCCTTTAAATGTGATCAATAGGGGGTTCTAGAGTTGAGAATCCATTTTACCTAAAAATAGAGGGATGCCCAAGTGGCTTGCTGGCAGTTTTCCCACTTGATAATGTAGAATTTTGGTGATTCTTTTCTGTTATAGGGGTGTTGATGAAGAAGAGGGAACTCTTTTGGAAGTTGATACATTGGTTGGACACCTTTTCATAGCTATTTAAGATGCATTTTAGATGTTTATCTTCCTCAATAGAAGTGTCTCCTAAGATAATGGTATCATTAGCAAACAGTTGATGAGTGATAGGGCCAGTATTCTAGGCTACCGAGATACCTCTAATAAGGCCCTGAGTGCAAGCTCTTCTTAAGCTTCTTCCCAAGGTTTCTACTAAAATGATAAAGAGGTTGGGAGAGAGGGAATCTCCCTATCGTAAGCCTATTTAAATATAAAATAAACCTTTTGGGACATCATTTATAATAATTGAGAACTTGGGGTGGTAATGCAATTCTAGATAATTTTCCTAGTATCATGATTTAGCCCCATTTTTTCCATTATCTACATTAAGAAATACTAGGAAACCTGGTCATAAGCTTTTGACATGTCTAGTTTGAGTAGCATACCCTATCTTCAGGATTTGGAGATGGAATACATGGATTTATAAGTTAGGACAATGTTGTCTATGATTTGGTTGCCTACCACAAAGGCCCCCTATTGTTCCCCAATGACTTTATCTTGAAGAGATTGCATGCATGTTACCAAAATAGAGGATCAAATTTTGTAGGTGGTATTATAAAGGCTGATAGGCCATAAATCCTATATGTTAGTGACACATTATTTTTTTGGGATTAGAACTAGGAAGGTGTTGTTGATTTCTTTGAGTATAGATTTAGAGTGAAAAAATTCTTTAGCAGCTTCTTTGACATACAAGTGAATAATGTCCCAAAACTTTTGGAATAAAAATAGTGGGAAACCATTAGGTCTAGGTACATTAAACCCTTCCATGTGGAAAAATACACTTTTAATTTCCTTGTTTGTGAGAATCTTGGTGAGGGAAGCATTGTTAGAAATAGGGAAGACCTTGTTAAATTTTGAGATAGTAGAAGAGACTAGAGAATCCTCTAGAGCTCCATCATCTGAGAGAAGGTTCCTAAAGAAATTTATAATATGTTAGGATATGTCATATTCATCCCTACTAATGGTTTCATTCTCCATTTCTAATTGGGAGATTCTATTGATATTGTTGTGTCTTGATGCTGAATGGTGAAAATAATTGTATTCATGTCACTCTCCTTCAATCATAAGCATCTAGATTTTTGCTTCTAGAAGGCTTCCTCTTTTGCTTCCAGGTTATGAAATTGACATAGGATGTCTTTTTTATTTTGAATCCATGAGGTCATTATAATTTCCAAAGGCATTGATCTCTTCAATAATTAAAAGTTCCACTTCAAGGGCCTTTTTCTATAGAAAGATATCCCTAAACACTTCCTTGTTCCAGATTTTCAATTTGTTTTTAAGGAAGTTAAGTTTTTTTGTGAGGATGAACATGTTAACACCTAAGATGGGTTTTTTCCACCAATATTTTTGTAAGTTTATGAGGTTGGGGTGGTGAAGCCACATGTTTTAAAATCTGAAAGGGGTGTATTTGGGCTTGAATATTTTGTCAAATTCAAATACCAAGGGGTTGTGGTCAAATCCAATCTTGGGCAGAGAAGAAAGTCTACTAGAATAGAGAATGTCCCAATTTAATGAGATCAAAAATGTGTCAAGGAAAACTTGAATTATAGAGGGTCCTTTATTTCTTAGGGTTATTTAGGCCCCTAACATTTTATGAGAGAAATTTCATTTCTTATCACGTTGGACCTTAAGATTTTATTGAGATCCTTTAGAAATCTCTTTTACAGTTTCTAAATTCCTTGTAGTCATTCTTGGGGATCTACCCATAGGTTTAGGAGCAACACCGATATTGGCCTTTTTCTACCTTTTCTATTTTTAGATCAAGTGATAAACCCATCATCTTAGGGGAGGTCCTAGGAGGGGGAGAGATGGTCAGTTGCCCCACTTTTTTACCAAGCATCAGGCATTTTGAGAAGGGGGCGAATAGGGTGCCTTAGGGGGAGGGGAAAGGAGACGTCTAGGCCAGCAAAGAGAGGGCTCTTCTGGGTGAGGGCTTGGGAAGACTTTAAAATTAGGGAGGGGAGGTAGGAAAATAGGGGGAAGGGGGGAAGAGGAGGGGGAAGGGGAAGGTTACACAGAGGGGAAAAGAAAGGGGATGGGGCTCTCTGAGAGGGGGTCAGGGGGGAGAAGGGAGAGGGATAGAATTTAGGGGTGGGGAAAGGCATTATAGGATTAAGGGGGGTGAAAGGCCAAAAGAGGGGAAGGATACTTAGGAGGTAAGAATAGAACCTAAGGAGTGGGTTGGGGGGAAAGGGAAGGCAAGGAATGATGGGGAGGGGGAGAAGGGATATTAAGAAGAAGTGGGGATGAAGAGGGAAGGGAATAGGATAGCCTAGGAGAGGGGTGAGGGAAGGGTCCAAAGGGGGGCATCCCTATGGGGCCCAACTCACCCACTAGCTTAAAATAATAAAATAAAAGAAGTGGAGTGAAAGAGTTTGAATAAGGAGTACCTTTAAAAATATTTAAGGGAGAGGCATTCATGAGATGATAGGGGGAGCTGTAGTTGAGAAGACTATCCAACTTAGAAAGCAGATTTGGTCTTTCATTTTTGAATATTTGATGTGAGGTTACAATAGAGTCTTTATTTATGCTAGTAGAAGGAGATGCTTTGAAATTCTCAATAAGGGGAGTGATCAGAAGGGCTCAGGGGGCACTAATCCTAAGTAATCATACCATCTTTAAATCTACATTTGATGCATCCACTTTGATCCTTTACTAAGATTAGTTTGTTGAATCCTAGCCTTTATTAGGGCAATCCCAGAGCATGTGACTTGGAACATCACACTGTGGGAAATGATTACATTATTTTCATAGATGATGTTCTGAACCCAAATACCATATTTTGACTTAATTTTGATCTCATGAAGGAGGGGCTTGTTGGCTAGTATAAAGACGTGGACATAAGCAACAACCATTCTCTAATGGGAGAGAGCAATAGGGTTAATTTTAATGGGTTATCCTAGGGCCCTGATAATCCCATTGATGACCTCCAAATGTCAAAATTCTAGTGGGATTTTAGGTAGGAGAACTCACATGGGAAAATCATCCATGGTTGTGATGTTGAGGCTTGATCTATCCTTTCATTTTTTGAAAGAGACTTGATTTTCCCATTAACCAAGGGCCTTCAGACAAATCCTTTATGCAATCTTCTTAGAGAGAGAAATTAATCAGGAAGAAACCCTTAGCTAGAGTAACCACCTCCAAGTGGCCTTTAGGTTTCCATCTTTCTTTTGCCCATTTTTGAAAAGCATCAATATTTAGGCAATAGTTGATGAACCTATCAAGAATAGATTTGGCGAGCTCCACATCGACTTATTCTACCATGGGGTTTAGAACAAGGATGAAAATTTTATTGTTTGCTTCTTCTAGGAAAATATGGGGGCCTTAGTGTACCTAGACTACTTGATCAGAACCTTTGACCATGTTAGCCCATGATGGTTTGGATCCATAGGAGTCCAATTTTTTTGGGATAGGAGTTGCATTGTCTGCAAGATTCAAGATTAAAGCTAGCACTTTTGAAATGTTATCTAGCAAGCCCATAGACTAGAGAGTCCCATGAGAGTAGTCACATGGGGTTGCATTGACCTTAAGTAAAGCATTGTCAAATACATCATATGATTGGGCAAAGCTATCGTGATCATTCTATGTTTCCTGCCTAAACAAGAATTCAAATTGTTAAAGGTCCTTTGCATTGTTCATCTCCACAATGTTTAATTATTCATCTCCACAAAATTCAAATGGCATTTTGAATATTATATAAATAATGTTGAACTTAATTGTAAATGGAAGTTTTATGTTAGGGCAGCTAAAAAACATGCAATCGAGTAAATAAACCTAATAGATTCTAAGGAATCATTAAATCACCTAGATAAAGGAGAACAAATAACAAATAAACTAAGAAAATAAAAAAATGAAACAAACAAAAAAATTATGCTACATTTTTATTAACCCTATCTAAAAGACCAATGATTTATATAAAATATCACCTCTTAAATGGCTAAAAATGATTAACTCTAAGCTTGTGATCATGAATAATTTATTAAAAATACATTTAATGGTATTGTTTCACTAAATTTTGGCTATTTCAAGTCTAAAGGAAAAATAAAAAAGAATGATAGGGATAAGTGATTAGAATGAACCCAGATTGGTTTGTGCATCATATCCAGACTTTGTGAGTACTCCTCTTTAGCTGAGGAGGACTACCTACAAGTAAGAAAGCATTACCACAAGATGTTTGTTAGTAGATAAATGAGTGGGCTACCAAGCTACGCGCTTGTTCTAGGAAGTGTGAAAATTACTTAGAGATGATAGTCCTTTTTTGAGAGATAAAAGAGTAATAAATAACTAAAAGAGAGATAAAGAGAGAGTGAAAGAGAGATAATATTATTGATATTCCTAAACTAAGTGTAGCAGAGAGTGACAGGGTGTAGGTGGTGTATTTTATTTGTATTTTAGAAGTTGTTTGGGTAGGGTTTGAAAAGGTTAGGTAATCCACAGTCACCGATGTTGATAGGGGAGTGACTGATATTAGTTATACTACCAAGGTCGATGGTGAAGGTGACTGATGTTGGTTAGGCTACTAAGGTTGGTAGGGAAAATAATCGCCTAGGAGCTTGTTAAAGGCTTTTTTGGGTCTAGGAAATGGTTTTGATCAGGTCTAGGAGGTTGGGGAGAGTTATGAGAGAGAGAGTATGGTTTGGGTGTATCTAGTTAGAGGTTTTGGTGTGTCGATTCAAAGGGAAATAAGAAAGGAAACTTTGTAACTCCCTCATAGGGGTTTGGTCAGGAGTGTATAAAGTAATGAATAGTAGATATGAAGTGATAGCAAAGTAAATACTTAAAAGACCTATAAAATAAGTGACATACTTAGTTATAGTGTTCACTAAATGATAAGTGCTAGATTGATGGTCTTTATCAGGTAGTCTAAATTGATGACCTAAACAAAGAGGACAAGTGGGTGTTATTGGTCATCAAGAGCTTAGTTCTTGATCGTGATTGACTTTTGCAAGATGACAGTAAGCCAAGATTTCAAAAACTTAATGCCAAGAGCTTGAATATAATTAAGAATGAATTTTCTTGATTTTTTCTAACCAAAACTTTAGGTTGGAGTTTGGCTTATATCATCAACATCAGTGATCCCACCGACATTGATCATGGGTTGATCGGCATTGATGTCCCTAGAATAGGTAAAGTTTACTATTTTTGGCATGTTTTCTATTGCTCTTCATGCCAAGTGTGGTACCCATTATAAAATGGTAAAAATAAGAGGTTAAGAAGGAGGTAGTTGATTAGGAATTTAGCTTTGAAGTGAGAAAAGTCTTGGGTAGTTAGGATGAGGGGAACAGATCTTGAGGTGACTCATCAAGTGAGAATTATTCATAGGGTGAGGTGGCCAGGTAAGGTGGAAAAAAGGGTTTTTTAATTAACTTAATTAAGTATTTTAAATCAATTAAATGTGTGAGGGGTAAAATCATGGGTTAGGGAGGTTAATTATTATTATTGAAAAATGGGCTAAAAGGGGTTTTGACATAGGGAGTTACACACGTGTATGTGATGTAATTTTAGTGTCTACATTTGCCCCTTTTTGTCTTGTAATTTTTAATGAAAATTTTTCAAGATAAAAATATGAGTTAGATGCTCCAAGTATTGGATGAGGTATCCCCCCTAAAAATAGGAATCAATGGAGGAGAAACTAGAATCAGGTATCAGTTTGATAAAAAGGTAATTCGGTGAGTGGTGAAGAATTGAGTATCACTTTATATGTGTATACTAATATGAGATATAGTTGATAAATTTAAGAACATGCAAGGTTGAGGAGGACTCGGATAGAAATAACCAAAGCATAGCTTGTAAGTGATAGTTGATAGGCCAAAATAATCAAAATTGTAGCTCCAATGGTTGATGTGTCCCAGGTATCTGAGGTAAGAAGTGCCCTTGGGAAACATCAAAGGGTTGAAGGTGATAGGATGATCTTGGTTTCCATTCAAAACACCTAATATACATACGTGTACACAATAGCCAACTATAGCAAAATAGCATAAGCGATCAAGACAAGCAATGCAAGGTTGGTGAAAAAGGGTCAATGAGAGAGGAGATATTCATGATCTCCAAGAAAAGTCATCATGGGTGAAGATTTAAGTGATATTTAATGGCATTTTTCATGGTTGGGGAGATATAAGTGATCTCCAAATTGCCCCAGAGTATGGGTAAAGTCTAAAAATTTAGGGTTGATTTTTTGGGGAAAACATTATTACAATGGTGCCGATGTTGGTGATATTGCTGATATTGGTAATAAATAGTGCTAACATCATCATATTAGGGTAACGTTATTGATTTTGATAGGCATAAGCACCAATATCAATAGATTAGGTAAAAAATGTCAACGTCAGTGGCTGACCAAACCTGATAAAAGGGGGTTTGGTGGCTGACCAAACTCATTTGCAACTTGTGATCAGAGAAAAAAATAGAGTTGTGAGAGCGACAGAGATGGTAGAGCAAGGAGGGGACCCAATGGGAGGCACACCACCACAATAACCAACTGTTCCAACCCAAAGGAGATAAATAGATGAGGTAATATCCTCAATTAGTTATTTTGAAACATGATTTGGTTATTTAGATTTTTTAGGCTAATTTTGAGGTGGGGTATAGAAAATGTTAGTAGAGGGGTAGAAAATAGGGTATTGTAGTTTTAGGATAAGTTTGGAGGAATTTGGGTTAGGTTTTTAGGTTAAATTTGTAGTTTTGGGTTTGGGTCATTCAGCCCTAGGGCCAAACCAGTCATTGACATTTATGAGGTCCACCGACATCGGTCGACATAGCACTGAGGTTGGTAAGTGTCTACCAACATCGACCAATAGTTATGCCTACAAAGTATTGACATTAGCATTAAAGCTCACATTGGTCACTATGAAGAACTAGCAAAATTGGAGAAAGGGTTAGTTTGGATCCCTAGTGGAAGTAGTCAACTGGTATAATGGTTGAGCTAATCTCAAAAGACCCCATGTTGATTGAGTGTTACCTGCATAGCTCGGTTTAGGGCCTCAAGCCAATGTAGTTCTCCCATAGACTAGGAAAAATATCTAAGGTACAGTTAAAAGGTGTGGTAGGGGAAATGGGTAAAAAGGTAGGTTGAGATAGGTCAAGAGGCATAGGGCTTAAAAGATAGGGCATAGTGTCAAGGGTTAGGGATATAGGTTGTGAGGCCTAGAGTTATGATAGGTAAGAAGGCCTAGGGTGGAGAGAGAGAAGAGGTAGTAAAGCCTAGGGTAGAGAGAGAGGCAGTGAATTTTAGGGTAGAGAGAAAAGAGTAGGGTAGTTAGTTAGTTGGGTATATGGTTGAGCTAACCTTAGAAGACCCTGTGTCAACTAAGTGCTACCTACATAGCCTAGTTTAGGGCCTCAGGCCAATGTAGTTCTCCCAAAGAGAAGGGAAAAAGGTGGTAGTAGGTTATATTAGAAAGTACGTGACTTGAGTTGTGTGTGTATAGATATAGGTGAGCATAGAGCTAACATTATGAGATCATCTACCGAGGCTTTTGACATGTATGAGGAGGGATGTCACTCTAGATGAGTGGGAGCACATGGTAGTCATGGGGTTAGGAGTAGTGTGATGATATTTTTGAGTCACCTAAGATGTGATCCTTATGATAACATTGATTAAGAGGTGGGATCATACCACCAACACCTTCCATTTACTGACTAGAGAGTTGATAATTACCTAGGAGGATGTCAATAAAATTTTATGACTGCCACTCCAAGGTGAGGATATCTTCACATGCTTAAGAGAGGAGCATGATATCCACATGGTGGCATTGTATGGTGAGCATGTTAGTGAGGTGACTTATCATTCTATGAGTTTCACCTACAAGCCATTGTTTATGGCTAATGAGGAGTAGCATCGATTAAGCATCTTGATGGTGATCAAGATCATGGAGTATGCACTACCAGATATAGATGGTAGTAGGTTTATGATTACATTGATAGGTGTGCTTGCATAAATGGTTGAGTAGTATACTTTTTTTTCATGGGGTCTAGTATTTTTAGCATAGTTATATAGAGATTTGTGGAGTTTGAGACTGTGATGATGATACAATTTATATTTCATCCATCTACTACACTATTGGGCATATGAGCACATCATGGTGACACAACCATTGGGGTTACCTACCAATATTCTCACCAGCTTTAGGGTTAGTTTTAGATAGTGGAGAGAGGGCATGGCATAGACCTGAGTGGATAGTCTAGTACATGACATTTGCCTATTATAGGTACATGATTAGAGGTTTGATCCTTGTGGATATTTTATGGAGACCCTACTTGACATACTTGATTTTAGAGGATAAGCATAGTAGCTTGTTGGTTTGTAGAGATCACTACGGATCAAGGGGAGATGAGTTGGTGAGTTGGAGATGGTACTTGTGACATAGGTCAAGAAGTAGTTTAGTTTACTATAGGATATATCACTTTATTTCCCTCAATATAGGAGGGGTGACATAGAAGCACCCCTACCATTACCCCAAGAGATAGATGGGCTAGATTTTGAGGAGCTTCTAATAGGGCTAGGTGTTGGGAATCTAGGGTGCACAATAGCATATACAGCTTGGTGGGTAGGTTTACATCCCATGATGGAGGTGAGGAAGCCACCACCAAATTTATAAGGGTTGGGGAGAGAGAGGGATCTAATAGTGCATGCTAGATATAAACACAAGAATAGGTATTAGCCTTACAAGGGTAGGTGTTGATGTTGTAGGGCCAAGTTGGGGCACTACAGGGCTAGGTTATAGCATTGCAGGGCTAGTTCAGAGTCTTATAGGGTCAGGTGATTATAATGATAGTAGAGAGGGATAGTCTAAGAGTAGTAGGTTAGGTTGCTCCTCCTCCTCCACCACAGGGACTAATATAGGCTGGGCCATCAATATGTGCTATAGGACCATTGTAGACTATGTCTTTGGCAAGATATATGACTGCCCTATATGAGATTGCATATTATGAAAGGGACATCTGGGAGTTTTCATAGATTTAGAGATATTTAGAGTTTAGAGAGTAGGAGGGATCAATGTCACGTGCCATGACTTCTAGATCACATAGACATAGATGGGTGGAGAGTGGTGATGACACTACTTACTCATGACCATGTGGAGAGCCTTGAGGACCCTGAGTGTTAGAGTTTTCCTATTTGGTTATATATGTTATATGTATATCAGTCTATGAGCTGAAGATGCGAGATGTATATTTTGAGAGAGATATGATATTATGATGATGTATTGATGGACATGTTATTGATCCTATATATATATATATATATGAGATGTTTATTTATTTATGATTTTCATATGTATTTATTGTGATTATGATGAGGATATTAACGTAGATGATGATGATATAGATGATGATTATTTAATGCTATGTTAATTTTGATGTTAATGTTGATCATGTTAGTTGAGTTAGACTAGCCTTTCCCATATATGTGATGGTATACATATAGTTAGTTTGTTAGTTTCATCTTAGCATTTTTCCATATTTTGTGATGGTGTATGCTTAAAATGAATACATTAGTTATGTTAGTTTATTTCAGTATTTTTCCATATTTGTGATGGTGTATGTGTAAAATAAATTGAGTAGGGTTTGATAGTGTTGGTATGACATTGTTTTTCATCTCAATAGAGAGATCGACATGTGGTTTGGATGGGAAAATAAAGAGACAAAATGCTCATGCACTAGTAAAGACCATAATTAAAACATAAATAGACTCAGGAAAATGAGCCTCTCCCATGCCTTATATCTTTGAACCATTGTGTTTATTAGAGAAGCATTGTGTTTACCTTATTTTAAGTGAACTTCACAGTCCCTTAAAAGAGTATGAGTGAAAAAAGGGTAAAAATGAGGGAAAATGTTTAGCTAGCATAACCTATGAAGTGGGGATGATATGCCTCTATTGTGGGTGACCCGAGAGCTACTATAGGCAAGTCCATGACTTAAAGATCTTTTTTTTTTGTGTGTGTGTAATCTAATCAATGTGGGAAGCTTATAATGGGATTTTATATCGGTTAAGGTCATATAAAGGTGATCAATGTGAGAATCCTTTTTTATTTTTGTATTTCCCTTTGAGAACAAAGCTTGGCTTAGCCATCCTTCAAGGGAGTGGTCTAAGCATTTGTTTTTAAGTTAAAATATGTGTCCTTCAAGGGAGTAGTCTATTGATAGTAGCAAAGGAAATTTATGTAGTTGTCCTTCAAGAGAGCAGTCTATGTTGAGAAGCATGACTTGAGAGTTTATAACTTGTCGAATATCCCATTTGTTTTTGTTTTTGCTTTTAGTCATGGACAAGACTATAGAGGCTTAGGATTTTTCCACTTTGAGAGAAAAACCATAGGAGTAAGGATGAAGAGGAAGGTAAATGAATGTAATGGGGATGTTCAAGGGATGAGCTCAAGTTAAACATGAGGTGAAGTGATGCTTGTTTAACAAAACAATGGTCATAAGTGTAAGGCATTTAAAGGCTTAGGTTTTGGCCTTCCTTCAAGAGAAGACAAGTGATAATTTCCTAAGCCATACTTGTGAGTTATGATATAAGGTCCAAGCCAATTAGGAGTAAACTTGCCCTATTTGCTTTTCTCCATGTTTATCACATGTTGATTTTATTTTAAGACAAGATCTTCTATATTGAAATCTCACTCTTTAAGGGTTTTTTTATAAGCACATTTGATACATTCTTGATATATTTGGAGGTGGTTGAGGGCTATGAGACGGTGCTCATAAATTAATTCAAGTTTAGCCAAATATTCGTGGTGAAAGTCATTGTTAGTATGTCTTGTAGAGAAATGTCAAGAGAAGGAATCTAAACTTCAAGATCCAAAATAGCCTCCATCCCATATACCAATGAAAAAGGTGTAGCACTCATAGGGGTTTGAATGCTAGTGTATTAAGCCCATAAATCAAAAGGAACGTGTGTGTGCCAATCCTTTCCCATATTGTTGACTACATTCATGAGAATTTCAGTCAATGTTTTGTTAGAAGATTCTACCTATCCATTTGTTTGTGACAGTATGGTGATGAAAAACTTAATTTGATTCCAAATGTATCACAAAGACTTTGAATAGCCTTATTTTTGAAAGATTTGTCATTATCTGTTATAATTTTATGAGAGACACCAAAACAATAGATGATGTGATGGTTGATGAAGTCAATAATTTTGTCAGCTTTAGTGGAGATGAGAGAGATGGCCTCAACCCACCTGGTGAAGTATTCAATGGTAGTAATGATAGAAAGATGACAGAGGGATGAATGAGGGTTAATCTCCTCAATTAGATCTAAGCCCCATTGGGAGAAGAGCCAAAAGTCTTTGGTGACTTGTAATGCATGACTTGGAACATGAAAGAGGTTAGCATGTTGTTGACTTTGATGTAACACCAAATGTAATTAGCATAGTTTTGATGAAATGTGGGCCAATAATAGCCAAGTCAAAGGATACTCTTGGAAACTATGTGACCATTGAAATACCCACCATAAATCCCATCATGGACTTCTTTAATGGTGAAGGGAGTCTTAGTACTAGTGAGGCATCTAAGGAAAATACCATCAAAACCTCGCTTGTAGAGAAGTCCCCCTAGCATAGTGTAACGAGTAGCATGTTTTATGACGGCACGTCTCCCATTATTAGAGAGATCAAAAGGGGTAATAGAGAAGGAAAGATAATCTGTGAGTTGCTTGTACCATAAGTCATGTGGGTTGGATGTTAAATTTATAATAAAGAGGATGTTAGATGATACATAAGAGGGTAATGTTAAGGGATAAATGGTGATATAGATTCTCAAGGAAGAGGATGAATAGGGTATGTGTGAATCCAGTGAAGCTATCATGTCATCAAACTTGTTTGTAGATTGAGGAATAGTTTTTAAGAGATAAGAGTCAAATGATCCCAATAGTGTATCTACATGATGTTTATACCACTATAGAATTGTGGTTTTGCATAGGAAGGAACCATTAACCTGGTTAACCACTAGTTGAGAATCATCAAAAATGGTTATGGATTTGATACCCAAGAAGAGATTTGTTTGAAGTCCTAAAATTAAAGCCTCATATTTAGCCATATTATTAGTGCATTTGAAATCTAGTTTAAATGACAAAGGCATAGGTTCACCATCTAGAGGAATAATAATTACCCCTGTACCCCCACCATATTGACATTTAGATCCATCGAAGAACATCATCATTTGATAGGAGATGTCATTAGTGGAGAGCATTGCAATGGATTTATTATGGAATTCAATGTTTGAAGGTTGGTTGTTAGGTAAAGAGGCAGCAGCTAACTGGTCAGTGATTTTTTACCCCTTAATAGACTTTTTGTGAATAAATTCTAAGTCAAATTTAGTAAGAAGCATGAGCCACCAAGCTATATGTTGTTTGTGATATGGATTGGAATGCATGTATTTGAGGGGATTAGTATGGGTGACCACATAGGTTTTTTGATTTAGGAGATAATGGAAAAGCTTGGAGGTGAAAAAGACCAATACAAGGCAAAGTCTTTTAGTATGGGTATATCGAGTCTCATAATAAATAAGTGTGCAGCTTATGTAGTAAACTACCTGATCTCGATGTTGGTCATCTTGATATGCAATCATAGCACCTAGAGAATGGTCTATTGTAGAGATGTAAAGGTAGAAAGGTTGATTTTCCTTAGGTGGAATAAGAATTGGTGAGGAAAGGAGATATTGTTTAAGTGTGTCAAAAGCTTCCTAGCAATATATATTCCAATGGAAGGAGACATCCTTTTTGAGGATATGGTGAAAGGGTTGGCAATGATCTAACAACTAGGAAATGAAGTGATGAATTGACTGAAGTTTGCCCTATAGGCTATAAAGTTGTTTTATGTTAGTTGGTGGAGGCACCTCTAGGATTTCTTTAACCTTAGCAAGATCAACTTCAATACCATGGAGAGAAATGATAAAACCTAAAAGTTTATCAGAAATAAATCCAAAGACACATTTCTTTGGGTTCAATCAAACATTATATTAAAAGAGATGAGTAAACATGGTTTTGAGAATCATCAAGTGGTCTTGATGAAGTTTAGACTTGTCAAGTAAGTCATCTATGTAATCTTCCATAATTTTGTGTAGAAGATCATGAAAGATGTAGGTCATAGCCAGTTGGTAGGTTGCACTAGCATT
Source organism: Torreya grandis (assembly GCA_037957365.1). Lineage (NCBI taxonomy): Eukaryota > Viridiplantae > Streptophyta > Pinopsida > Cupressales > Taxaceae > Torreya > Torreya grandis. Next base: position 288,216 of record JARHVA010000815.1, read on the forward strand.
CTTCAAGCCAAAAGGCATGACCCAATAGCAAAAATTCCCCCATGGGGTAATGAAGGTTCTCTTATGTTGATCATCAAGAGTGACCAAGATTTGATTATATCCAGAGAACCCAACCATAAGTGATAGCATCTCATGGTCGGTTTTTATATCAACAAGTTGGTCGATACTTGGCAATGAGAAGTCATCTTTTGGATAAGTCAGGTTTAAATCATGATAGCTAGTGCAAATGCAAATACCCCCAGTTGCTTTTATGATAGGAACAATATTGGAAATATATTATGGGTAGTCGATGGGTTGGATAAATTTAACATAAAGGAGAAGTTGGATCTCTTCTTTGATAAGGAGAGCAACATGAGGATGCATCTTATGAAGTGTCTACTTAACAGGTTTAGCATCTTGATTGGTGATAATGTTATGGGTGATGATAGAGGGGCCAATACCAAACATGTCATTATAATACCAAGCAAAATCTTTGCTATGGTTATTAAGAAATGTGGAATAATCAACTTGTTCATAGGAATCTAAAGATTGGCTAATCTTGAGGAAGTAAGGGTTATCATGAGAGGGTAGATTGATGTCAATGGTTGATTCATTTAACATAGTTTGCATTTTAGATGGGAGTGACTATTGGATATAAGAATCATCCATACCCATGTAGGTGAGAATTGCATCATCATCTTGGCATTGGATAGTGTTAATAATGGGAGAGTCTTCATTAATTATTTTAGGATGAACGAGAGGAAGGGACCTTGTTTCCTTACCCTCACGATAGGTGATAAGCCCCAAATGGATGGCATTTATTGAAAAAAAAATAGGAGGTATAGATACCTATGATTTAATAGGTGATGGTGGAGAAGGAGAGATTGATTCTTCAATAATTGGTACATGAGAAGTTTTAATGAGTTTAGTTGGTTCATCATATCCCACTCTATGCCTCTTTTTGGCATTTTGAATGGTTTAGCTAGTGGGATATTTAATAGGCATATGCACACCTTATTCATAATGACCCAAACCAATTCCTTTCTAGGCATAACTATAGAGATAGGTGTGAGATAATCTAGGGTTACTTATAAAAGAGAAGTCACAGGTAAATGGTTGTGGTGAAGAAGATGGATTGCTAACAACGAGAGCCTAATTAATTCTTCCATATGGGCAATTAGTTTGAAGGTTAGGGGGGGCATAAGGGATGACCATCCCAATATGGGGATCATAATTTGGGTACATGTAAATAATTTCATACTCTTGTGGAGCATAGAGCATGTTAAGCATCAACAAATGATATTTGCTGAGTGACAAATGTTGAAAAGTATCCTCCATGGGATCTTTGTTAGGATTTGTGTTGTCAGTATCTATGTAACTGGGGGAGTGGATCTTGTGTAAGCTTCAAAAGTATCATGTAGGGAAGATGATGTTTTCAATGGAATGAGAAAATCATTAGGACTATAAGTCATGTTGCATGTATTAAATAGAGGTGGGTCAACAGGTATAACATGTACTTGCCCATCATGTTCAAACTTGACATAGCGGTGCAAAGTTGAGGGTACACATGCCATAGCATGTATCCAAGGTCATCCAAGCAATATGTTATACTGAAACTCTCCTTCCACAGCATATAAGAGCTCAAGAATAGTGTGGGGGCCTACATAGATATGTAAGACAATAGTGCCCACCATAGTAGTTGTGGTTTTGTTAAAGGATTGGAGTACCACATCGGTTTGAGACATGAAATTATCAAAAGGGGCTATCTATTTGTAGGCATGGGTGGAAATAATATTAATACTAGCTCCCCTATTGATCATGACTCTCTTGACATGAGTTTAATTAATATATGTGGTAATAAAAAGGGCAAAATCCTAATCTTCAAGGTGTTGAAGTGGAATTTTTGAATCACTAAAATAAATTAGGGAGATGGAATTAAGGAAGCTGACCAAAGCTACAAGAGGTTGGGGATCATTATATTGTACCTCAATTACTTGTAAGGCACTAATCAAAGCTTGACGGTGTTGGGATGAGTTTTGGATTAACTCATATAAAGACATTTTCATAGGAGTTTGGTGAAGTTGTTTCACCATTGAGCCTTGAATAACATCCAAAGATGTTGTTTTAGGAATGCCCAAGATGGAAATATTAGGATAAGGAGGAGTGTCTTTGGTGAAGGGATGAGTCCAAGGAGTAGTGACCTTTTCTTTAGCTTTATCTTTTTGGTTTTATGACCGTGTGGGCACATTAACTATGTTGATCTAAAATATAGGTGAAGGAGGTGGTAAAGGGGTTATGACCAAATCTTTGGGTTTGAATTTATATGGAATAGTAGGAGGCACTATGGATGCCAAAGGTAGAATAATAGTAAGGTTAATGGGAGTATCATTGAAGAGAGTGTCAACATCAAAGTGTTACTTACTAACAGTTGTGAGGGCTTTATAACTCTCAGTATCATGTCCAAGTGAATAATGATATAAACACACTCGTGTATCATTAAACCAAGATGGATTCATTCCAAGAGGACTATAAGGCTTAATGGAGGAAGAGTTATTATGGAAGATTGCAATAACTGATGTAGGAAAAAGTTCTAAGAGCTTATAAGTGAGATCGCACTTGTTATGCTAATAAGAGTGGACACCTTCTTTTGTTTCAGTGTTGAAAAGGTAATTTTATGTGGTGCTTTATATGGTGATGGTGGAGTTATGTATTTTGTTGTCATTTTCTTAATGTCAGATGTGAAAGGCCTACCAGATGGCAAAGGTAGGAGTGGAGGTAACTTAACCTTTTATTTTTCTTGGGTCAGTAATATTCCAACTAAAGTAGAGGGGTGTGGTCTTAAAATGGATGGTAAAATTAAGGGTTGAATAAGGGATCAGTGAGATCTAGGAAGCTTAATATTTTTTTATAATTTAGGTTGTGAAACTCTAACTTGTGGTTGAGGAGTTAAATATAATTTCACCTATGGATGAATTAAATTAGAGATGGGGCATACACCTAAGGGCCTAATCTGCTTTAATGTAGTAGATTATTGTGAGGGTGAGGGTTTTGACATAGATGGCTAAACTTTAGGTGCTTTTGGTGAAGAAGCTCTAGCTTTGTCAAATACCTTAGCATAAAGGGTAGTGAGAGGGTTGGAGGTAAAGGTTGACATTCATTGTGTTGGATAAGGAGTTTTAATCCAGTCCCAAAATGTTACATGATCTTTTAGATGAAGTTGATGTAGGCCTTACGGTTGTGTCTTTAGAAGGATGAGGTGTTTGGAAAAGAGGGAAATTATTGGTTTATAATACTTCAAGTCAAAGATGAGAAAGAACCACAATGGGGTCATCTTCAATAGAGATGGGAGAAGAGACATGGTCTGTCATGGGTGGAGGAGAGGTAGGTGAAAAAGGTTCCTTAAGAGGGTAAAGCATAGGTATTATATCTCCCTCAACATGTCAATGAGGCATAGGTAAAGTATGATCCTCCATAGGTAAAAGAAGGGGTAAGAGTGTTATAATTGGAGTACACACAATATGTCTCTCATTTATTGTGGGAGTAGATAATGCTAACTCCTCTAAGTGCAAAGGTGGAGTGGATGGGGTACTACTCTCTATAGGTGGAGGAGAGGTAGGTGAAGAATGCTCCTCAAGAGGGTATAATACAGGAATTATGTTCCCTTCAACATGTGGTTTAGGAATGGGTAGGGTGTGGTATTCAAGTGGTAAGAGGATAGGTAATATTGGTGCAAAAGGAATTGGCATTATAGGCTCCTCAAGTGGCAAAAGAAGTGGTAAAAGAGGCTCTTCCTCATGAGGGAGAGGAGTGGGTGAAATAGGTTCTTCTACCTGAGGAGGAAGAATGGGCAAAACAAATGCCACTAAATTTGGGGGAGGAGTCGATGAAATGGGTGTCTCCTTTTGAAGGGGATGTGGAACTAGAGGTAAAGGAAAAACCATATTAACCATATGGATATTATGATCACCTAAGTTAGTTGTGGTCTAAACAATATTTTGATTAGGTGAATGGTTAGAAAAAGGGTGTTTTAACACATCCATACTTTAATTATGGGGTGCATTAGGATTATCCAAGATTAGATCACCTCTATCAAGCATATCTTGAATAATGTTCTTTAGTGTCTTACAGCTATTAGAATTTTGGCCTTTAACTTGATGGTAACCGTAAAACTCATTTTCCTTGTACCAAGTTCGAATAGGATGGGAGGGGTTAAACTATATAGAAGGTTTGATTTGAGGAAGGGTTATGACACCTTATTGCAATAGTTTTTCCAAAATAGATGTGTATGACTCCACAATGGGTGTGTATTGTCTTTTTTCATACCATTATTGGAATTGATTGGTTAGATTTTGGGAAGTTGAGGAATTCAATTGGTTTGTGATTATGGAAGAGGCTGACTTAACAACCACTATGTTGACAAGCCTTTAGATTTTTGGTTAGAAGGAGAAGTTTTATAAGAGGAGTCATTTGATTTATAATTATGATTCTTACTACGCACCTTGACTTTGCCTTTATCTATAGTGTGAACCTTGAGTTTTTGTGCCATTGTAAAGACCTCATCAAATGTGTGTAAAGTTTGTACCCAGAGTATGGATGAGATGTGCTTAGCACATGCCCTTGAGAATAGCTCAATAATCTCTAGTTGGGGTAAGGAGAAGGAAAGTTAATTGATCAAGCTTCTCTAGAGAGTGACAAAATATACAATAGACTCATCATCAAATTTTCTAATAGAACAAAGGTCTATTATAGAATCCTTTTTATAAATGTTAATAGATAAATGGTCCAGGAATATTTGTGTGAGTTGGGTAAACAAGAAAAGGGAGTGTTGACGTATAGATTTATACTAATCCAAGGCAGCACATGAAAGAGACATAGGGAAAGTGCAAAGTAGTAATGCATCATCATGCCCTATTAAATAACAAACATGTCTAAATGCTCTCAAGTGTTGTTGTGGGTCTTCTTTACTCTAGAAATGAGTAAATTTAGGGAGTTCCCATTGCTTGGATAAGGGTGAATAGGCATAGAAGGATGGATGGGTTCATTGCATATTCGATCATAAGATAACACATTCTTTGAACCAGAAATGGATGTCTCCAGATTAGACATCTTATCCATCAGCATCTTAATAAGGTCTAGATGGGATTAGTTTGGGGGATACCTCTTAAATTATAGGGAACCTGATAAGAAGTAGAGGGAGCATATGACATAGCTTATTGAGGTTATGTTGGGGCAATATAAGGATAATGAGTCATAGGCTGGGGTGTAGAAAGAAAAGAGGCTTGTCATATTGGGTTAGAAACTATGCTTTGGTTGGTTCTTATTATTGCAGGTTGGATTATTGGCATGGTTAGACTGGATGAAGGGTGAGTCATAACTTAGGTAATTATAGGCATGAGGGTAGATGGAATAGGTACCACTAAATTTTGAAATGGGGTAAGACTTGACTGAACTAATTATGGTTGTGAAAGTAGGGAAGTCACGCTAGGGTTTAGGTGGGATTAGGTAGTTGGTGATGTTAAACTTTGGACATTGTTTATAGTTGGGTTACTCATCAAAATGGTGGTTTGGGTAACCATGGGGAAAATAGTGGAGGCAACTAAAAATGAGGTTGTCTCCATTATAGAGGTTGGCATACCATATATTTAGTCACTTAAAGAATTATAGGTTCAGCTCATAGTAAGGTAATGATGAAGGGTTGCCACATTACGATCAAGAAATTTAGTAAAATCTTGATCTCCCTCAAGCACAATGGGAATTTGGTTGAGGCTTGGAGTATGCTTTGTATCTGAAGTATGCTCCATGATAGAATCAAAAGTGAGAGGGAAAGGTGAAAGTGGTTGCCAGCTTACGTAATCGACAAGAATTTTGGCTTCAGTTCACATCAATACCATACAAGAGGAAGTATAAATAGTATTATTACCCTGTATTAGTGATAGAATAAGGAAAACTAGGTTTGAGTGCAGGTAAGTGGGTTATTTCATCTTGTTGTTTTTAGCAAATGAAAATTACACAATCATTGATGTCAGTCACTTGATTGATGTTGGTAGAAAAATATTGTCGATGTTAGTGAATTAATCGATATTCGAAGGTAAAATCTGTTGATGTTGGTAGAGTTAACCGATGTCAGTCACTATGATATCCTAGGAGATGGAAAATTCAATGTTTTAGAAAACCAAAAGTTGAAACTAGGTAAAATAGTGGATGCAAGAGGTTTGTGTAAAAAGGAATAACACTAAGAAAACTTGAGATAATAGGTTATACAAACTAAGTATTAGAAATAGTATTGATTTTGTGAATCAATAGGAAAACATCCTTACCAACTCCAAAATATAGAAGGTAATAGAAAAGTATAAAACTAGCATACAACTAGAAACTATTAAGTCATAGAGATTAATTTTTAGTCTTGTGTTGGCTTATGCCTTAATTAGATAGTGAAAAGAGAATTTAGTTATCAAAGGTACTAGAAATCAGTCTAGTGCTAGTTTTAGGTTAGTTTTAGTGCTCAATAGGAAATCTATGTTAGACTAGGTACATGGCTTGTTATACAAGCTTGTTCTCCACACTTCATAGACCTAGATCCAAGCCAGGTCGCTTAGCCAAAATATACCTTATGTCTAAAGTTTATACTTCACCAGAGAATGGAGTCAGTTCTCCCCTTGGTGGTGAAATCCAAGTAGGATAGTCGGGTAGGGTAAGGTGATCCACCAGGTGATGAAATCTCGATGGGCCTTTTCTCAGGTGAGTTTAGATGTTTGTTTGTGTGAATGTGATTTGGTTATGTAACATAGGTGCACTACAATTTATTCATAATGCTTGTAATTAACTAGGTTAGCTAATATGTAGCAAGCAAACAATGAAATGCAGTAAGTTTTAAACCCAAATCTGAAATATTTAGATTCAAATGTAAATAAAGATAAAATAGGAGTATATAATAAATTCACTCTCCTAATGTGCATACAAGAAGAAGTAAACAAGAGATTATTTTTAACTTGTAAAAAAAATGATAAATTGCTTTTAGAGGCAAAGAGAAAAGAAAGAAAACTTCAGTTTAATGCTTTTAAATAGAAAATAAAATGTTGAATTTTTTATTTTAAGAGAGAACAGAAGGAGAAAGTGCAAGAAATGAATTTTTCACTATAATACACCTATATGAATGCTTAAAACAAGAAATGAATCCAAAAAGAACTCAAGGGTCCCACTGAGTGTGCCAAAAATGTTTCGCTAAATTTTGTCTATTTCAAGTCTAAAGGAAAAACAAAAAAGAATGATAGGGATAAGTGATTATAATGAACCTAGTTTGGTTTGTGAACCATATCCAAACATTGTGAGTACTCCTATTTGGCTGGGGAGGACTACCTGCAAGTAATAAATCACTACCACAAGTTTTTTGCTAGTAGATAAATGAGTGGGCTGCCAAGCTACATGCTTATTCCAGGAAGTGTGAAACTTCCTTAGAGATGACAGCCCACTTTTAAGAGACAAAAGAGTAATAAATGACTAAAAGAGAGGTAAATAGAGAGTGAAAGAGAGATAATATTACCGTTATTCATAACTTGAGTGTAGTAGAGAGTGACAGGGTGCAGGTGGTGTATTTTGTTTGTATTTTAGAAGTTATTTAGGTAGTTTTTGAAAAGGTTAGGGAATCCACAATCATCGACATCGGTAGGGGAGTGGTTTATATCAATTATATTGTCAAGGTTGGTGGTGAAGGTGATCAATGTTAGTTAGGCTACCAAGGTCAGTAGGGGTAATAATTGTCTAAGAGCTTACAGAAGGCTTTTTTGGGTCTAGGAAATAGTTTTGATCAGGTCTAAGAGGTTAGGGAGAGTTATGAGAGAGAGAGTATGGTTTGGGTAGATCTGGTCAGAGGTTTTGGTGTGTCAAGTTAAGGGGAAACAAGCAAGGAAACTTTATGACTCCCTCATAGGGGTTCAGTCAAGAGTGTATAAAGTAATGAATAGTAAATATGAAGTTATAGCAAAGTAAATACTTAAAAGACCTATATAATAAGTGATGTACTTAGCTATAGTGGTCACTGAATGATAAGTGCTAGATTAATGGTCCTTATCAGGTAATCCAAAATAATGGCCTAAATAGAGAGGATAAGCAGGTGTTGTTGGTCCTTAAGAGCTTACTTCTTGATCATGATTGACTTATGCAAGATGACAGTGAGCCAAGATGTCAAAAATTGAATGTCGAGAGCTTGAATGCAAGTAAGAATGAATTTTCTTGTTTTTTGCTAACCTGAATTTCAAGTTGGAGTTTGGCTTATATCATTGATGTCAATGATCCCACTGATGTTGACCAAGGGTTGACTAACATCGATAGCCCTAGAATAGGTAAAGCTTACTATTTTTGGCTTATTTTTTATTTCTCTTCATGCCAAGTGTGGCACCCATTATAAAATGGTAAAAATAAGAGGTTAAGGAGGTAGTTGATTAGGAAATTAGCTTTGAAGTGAGAATGAGTCTTCCATAGTTAGGATGAGGGGACCAAGTCTTGAGGTGACTCATCAGGTGAGAATTAGTCATAGGGTGAGGTGGCCATGTAAGGTGTTAAAAAGGGGTTTTTAATTAACTTAATTAAGTATTTTAAATCAATTAAATGTGTGAGGGGTAAAACCATGGGTTAGGGAGGTTAATTGTTATTATTGAAAAATGGGTTAAAATGGGTTTCGACACAAGGAGTTACACACTTGTGTGTGATGTAATTTTAGTGTCTAAAGGTACCTCAGATTAGCTTCAATGAATATGAGAAAGGGGGATTTATTTATATCTACACTATGATCTTGATTTGTTAAATAAATACTTATGATAAAATTCCCTTTAGTTTAACTGAGAATTAGCATGCATGTGATAATATATTCAAGGAAAAAAACCATGTGAGTGTGCATATCAAAAAATAATTAATTACACACATCAAACATATAGTATAATAACTGTTGAGACCAAACAAATCATTTTGTATTGACTTCAAAAAATATATTTTGAGGAAACATATTTTTCATACGATAAAATATTCAAAATATGAAAACTGATCAAGAAATATAATTCACCTATAACTATTTCTAACAATACAATCTTCCAACAAAGTGTCTAAGACTTTATAATATGAGTATTAGGCATAAATACCAAATAACTTTATTTCATTTATTTATATATTTGAGACCTTTTTGAATATATGACTTAAATGAATTATAAAAGGTTTTAAAATGACATGCACTTATGAATTAAACAACCATTTACTTTAAGCGAAATCTTTCTCAAGATGAACTTAATGCCAAACGGATGAGTAAACTTATTATTACTCTATGTAATGGTTCAACATAACATGTAAAACATTTGATGAACTTAGTGCCAAAAGGATGAGTAAACTTGTTATTAATTTGTGTAATGGTTCAACATAACATGTAAAACATTTCAAATAAAGTGAAAATATGACTAGTAGTTTCTCATTTATACTGGGTAGTTGCCAACATTAAGAAATTTCCTTAGATTTATTTAGTGTAAATAGGATGAGTAACTGTTGATGCTGGAGATTGCACCCGAGGCAAGGAGGTCAAAATCCTACCTTCTCCTCACAACATGGAAACTCCTCTCTTACCTATGGGACTGGTGAAGCTAGAGGGGAGAGTCTCTAGATAAGGGCTAGCTCCCTTTGATGCATCGTGTTGTTTCCAGCAAGTGCAAAACACACATATATATATATAGATATAATAAAGGTGGGGGGATGAAAAGGGAAAGAGATGCAAGAAAAAAAACCTACTCTAAAAGAGGTGATGCACCAAAATAAGTTGACCTTCACACATCCACTCTCAGAATCAGACAAATACATACATACACTACACACTTGGCAGAAGGACTAGGCTGCAAAAGACTGGTAGGGAGGCTTTCATGAAAACACAGGAAATAGAAAATCACTGAGGTGCTATGAAATGCATACTGTAAGTAACTCCTTCTATTTTGGTCTTCTCAAATGTTAGCACTTCTCCTTTCAGCTGCAGGAATGGCACCTTGTAGATAACAGGTCTACTGGTGTTAAACCTATGAGAGCATCAAGAAACAATGACTGGACACAGACAAACACTCAAGACATACTCTAAAATATCTATCCAAATGGAGGTTAAAAACTATGTTTATTAGCTTTAGGTGAAATTTTACCAGGGTTACGCCCTTTACAAATGTGGAAGATGATTACAAATGAACAAGTCTACAATATACATAAGAAGCAAAGAGGCCCATTTGGCACTCCTTTTACAAGTGGCATACGTGTCCCTTCATGAAAAGAAACAAGTCGCTCAAAATATTAATGAGATGTTCATTTGTCTACTCAAAATATACATTTCTTGCTTGGGTGACTTACATGGTTTGCCTTCCAATTTAATGTGAAACAGAGAAAGCGATTGCACTGCTGACTGCTATCATTCCAAATGATCAATTTGTTGGCACTATTTCACCTACCAAAGTTGCTTCTCAAATTGGCACCACTTGGACTTAACTGCTTGCTCATTTCATGAATGTCTTCTTGTCCTTTTCTCAATTTTGTCTCTATCTGGCTTGTTTGGCCCCCAAGGGTGAACTTTCAGCAGGTTGCTGCATTTCTGGCTCCTTCTGGTTAGCACCTATTTGTTTTGAACACAACTGGTTATTTCATTCATTAAACTTTGATAGCTTCATCAACATCCTCGCGCTTGTTGGTACTCAGATGCATGTTAACTTCTATGGCTTTGCCTTCTCTTTAACACCTTGGCGGGTCACTTTTTACCTTGGATGGTCTATGTAGACTTTGGACTGTTGCCGGGCCTTTGCATTGTATTTGAAGCACGCCCAAATTCCTTCAAACTTTTTGTCTGAAGGAATTTGGGACTATCTATTTTGATCAATATAAGATTTGGACTCACCCGATCCTTCCATGCAAATGTTAAGTGCTTGCCCTTCGAAAGGGCTTTTGACCTGAAGACTACCCTTTCCCTTTGCCTTTGTGTTAAGCCATGCCTGAAGGAATTCAGGACCTAGACTTAGTCAATTTTGAATGAATTGAACTTTGGAATTTGAACCAAACTGAACTTACCCAGGTCCTCTTCATTTGAAGTGCTAGCCCTCCACTAAGGCATTTGAACTTTAAGTCTTGAACCAAATCACTGAACCAATTGTGTTGAAATAAGTAGAGAAACACTAGCATTGAACTGTGTAGCCCAAAAATGATTGCTTTTTGAATAGGAAAGGGAAGAGTTGACCATGATTTTTCCAGTGGGCAAAATTGGTCAATAGAATGGCGACTCACAAGGGAAGCATGCCTGCTATGCTTAGAACCCAGTTGCCTTGAAGTCCATTGGGTACGGAGTCAGATGCAGTGATGAAAGAATTAACAACAGCCTAAAATATTTGAGAATCAAACATGAATCTTTTACCCCACACGCAAAGGGAAAACACACAAGGCTAAAAACACTACTTGTGTAAACTGCACTTAGGGAAAGCAAGAGAAGAAACTAAAACAAACTATTATGTACAGCTAACGAGGGATGCTCACCTCCCTCCTGGATCAAAAGGAAAACTTCTCAAGTCCCCTTCTTGGTAAGAAGACTTATGGTGCCAGGTAAATAGCTGAATGGAAAAGAGAGATGGTGACCTGCTCCTCTTGCCTATCACCTGAGTTGGCTAGAATTCAAGTGGATATTCAAACATGTTCCCAATGTATACATACTTTGTTTGTTCTTGGGAGCTTGCCTCCTATTGGTTCTTCAATCTGGTGTTTCCCATCAAGAAAAAGATTATTGCCGGCTCATCACCATAAGCCCCTTGATATGCACCCTTGACTAGCTTGCTCTCCTTTGCCTTATGCTTGGGTTCCATGGTATGGCCATCTTCCTTGATGATTTCAAAGAAGATATCTTTAGATTCACCAACCTCTCAGAGGGATAAATCTAAAATACTATAGCCTCCTTGCATGCTTGTTAGAACCCTAATGTTGTCTTCTTTGCTCTTACCCAGCTCATAGCCTCCTTGAAGAATAATGTAGCTTGCCCCCTTGACCTCAAACAAATCATTCAAAGCATGAACAAGGTATTGTCCATGCTCCTCCATGTCACCTAAAGTGATCTCCTCCTCATTTGTACTCATGAAGTCTCCTTGGTCAGTCATGAACTGAGCACACTCTTCTTTGCTTACTTCCTTTCCAACCCAAGATTCCACTGTTTGCTTCCAACTCATGACCTTGGGATTATAAATTTCCCCTTGTGAACAAGGAGTAACTTTAACCTCTTCAAGGACCTGAGCTGGTTCATGATGTTCCTTCTTCCATCTTGGAATTTGGAGATCATGTTGAAAGACTTGAGGAGGTTGGGAAGATTTCAGAGGGTCTGCTATGTACAGGAAGAGTTGTCTAAGAAGAGGCGTGCTAGAAAGCTAGGCACATGGGATTAAGGGTAGGATTGATTGATGCATTGGATGAGCTAGAAAGATCAAGTGCCATCTGATAGAAAGGATTTGGCATACAAGAGGGATTTTTCTCTAGAATAGGAGGGGGCAAACCTCAGGCCAAAACTTCTTTATTTTCATCCCTCCACTTTACCAACACTTCATCAACACTAAAATTAGCTTGTGGATTGGTGTAAGGGGTGTTTTTTAGCATTGGATCCTCTACAAGGTCCGAAAGCTCCATCTCTCTCTCTCTCCAAGTAGTCTCATCCTAGCTTCCAATTCCTCAACCTGCTTAGCCAAATAATCCTCACCTTGTACTTCTTAGAGCTCGTGGGAAACACCATAGAGATGGGGAGTGCATGAAGATTGCCATGAAGTGCAAGGAGCTTCCTAAGGAAGGGTGGGGGAACTTGAAAAGGAATAACCTCATCTTGTACCTCACACTCTTGGACAATGTCTTTCGCCCCCTTGTTGTTTTGTGACTCAACCACTTGATTCCAGCTCAAGAAATTTGGACTGGGCATCTCCTTTGGGGTTGATGGGGTCACAATGTGAGAGGGTAGTGAAGATTTAGATTCCACTTCCCTCACTTCCAAGATGGAATACTGCATTTGAAGGTTTTCTAACTCAATTTATCTATCAAGATTAGCCTTAAACACAAGATTTGTCATTTCAGAACTCTCCTCAACATAATTGGGGAAAGGACTTTGACAGGCTTGATTTGGATTATAAGCAGGGGCTGTATATGATTGATATGATGCTTGGGGTAGTGAGTATGTAGGTTGATAGACTTTATAAGGTTTCCTCTCATAAACACTCAGCTTCTCCTCCAAGGATGCAATCAAACCACTCACATCCAGCATCTAATTTGTAAGCCTGTGCCAATTGGCTCTTTCAATGGGAATCCATTCCTTATTAACCTAACTCAGTGCATTTCTCACTTGATGGATGACATGATTAGGAATTTCTTGGCCACATCCCCTTCTAGTGTCAAGATCTATTACATATTTTTTGTATCCTAGCAGTGCTCGCTTGAAGGAAAAAATGGGTTGATTGGCGAAGAGACTGGGTTGAGTGGGAGTAGCGACGTAATGAGAAGATTGGGCATAAGGCTGATATAGCTCATGAATGGGTTGGGACTGGCCATATTGAACCTGATAAGGATCAACATAAGGCTGGTAAGGATTATAGCCATGCTGGCCAAGGAAAATAGGGTCCATGGCTCTGAACGGTGAGGGGTATACATACCAAAATATTATTTCTTGATGGTACGGTACCAAAACTACTTAACCAATTGATTTAACTTGGAGTCACCATTGGTGTTTGATGTAGAAGCCTCCAAAGGCTAGTCAGTTGAAGAACACACCAAAAATTCCTTAACTCTTTAGACAAAACTTGTCCCAGTTGGTCCCATCGGGCGTGCCAAAATTGTTGACGCTGGAGATTACACTCAAGGCAAGGAGGTCAAACTCTTGCCTTCTCCTCAAAACATGGAAACTCCTCTCTCACCTGTGGGACTAGCGAAGCTAGAGGGGAGAGTCTCTAGATAAGGGCTAGCTCCCTTTGATGCATCGTGTTGTTTCTAGCAAGTGCAAAACACATATATATAGATATAATAAAGGGGGGATGAAAAGGGAGAGAGATGCAGGAAAAACAAACCTACTCTAAAAGAGGCGATGCACTAAAATAATTTGAACTTCACACATCCACTCTCAGAATCAGACAAATACATACATACACTACACACTTGGCAGAAGGACCAGGCTGCAAAAGACTGGCAGGGAGGCTTTCATGAAAACACAAGAAATAGAAAATCACTGAGGCACTGTGAAATGCACACTATAAGTAACTCCTTCTATTCTAGTCTTCTCAAATGTCAGTGCATCTCCTTTTAGCTACAGGAATGGTGCCTTATAGATAATAGGTCTGCTAGTGTTGAACCTATGAGAGCATCAAGAAATAATGACTGGACACAGACAAACACTCAAGACATACTCTAAAATATCTATCCAAATGGAGGTAAAAAATTGTGCTTATTTGATTTAGGTGAAATTTTTTCAAGGTTGCACCCTTTACAAATGTGGAAGATGATTACAAATGAACAAGTTTACAATATATATGAGAAGCAAAGAGGCCCATTTGGCACTCCTTTTACAAGTGGCATACGTGTCCCTTCATGAAAAGAAACAAGTCGCTCAAAATATTAATGAGTTGTTCATTTGTCTACTCAAAATTTGCATTTCTTGCTTGGGTGACTTACACAGTTTGCCTTCCAATTTAATGTGAAACAGAGAAAGCGATTGCACTATTGGCTGCTATCATTCCAAATGATCAATTCGCTAGCACTATTTCACCTTCCAAAGTCAATTCTCAAATTGGCACCACTTGGACTTAACTGCTTGCTCATTTCATGAATGTCTTCTTGTCCTTTTCTCAATTTTGTCTCTATCTGGCTTGTTCGGCCCCCAAGGGCAAACTTTCAGCAGGTTGCTGCATTTTTGGCTCCTTCTAGTTAGCACCTATTTGTTTTGAACACAAATGGCTATTTCATTCCTTAAACTTTGACGGCATCATCGACATCCTTGCACTTGTTGGCAGTCAGATCCATGTTAACTTCTATGGCTTTTTCTTCTCTTTAACACCTCATCGGGTCACTTTTTACCTTGGATGGTCTGCACAGACTTCGAACTGTTGCTGGGCCTTTGCATTGTATTTGAAATGCACCTGAATTCCTTCAGACTTTTTGTCTAAAGGAATTCCTTCGAGCAAAAAGTCTAAAGGAATTTGGGACTATCTATTTTGATCAATATAAGCTTTGGACTCACCCGATCCTTCCATGCAAATGTTAAGTGCTTGCCCTGTGAAAGGGTTTTTGACCTGAAGACTGCCCTTTCCCTTTGCCTTTGTGTTAAGTCGTGCTCGAAGGAATTTGGGACCTAGACTTAGTCAATTTTGAATGAATTGAACTTTGGACTTCGAACCAAACTGAACTTACCTAGGTCCTCTTCATTTGAAGTGTCGGCCCTCCACTAGGGCATTTGAACTTTAAGTCTTGAACCAAATCACTGAACCAATTGTGTTGAAACAAGCAGAGAAACATTGGCATTGAACTATATAGCCCAAAAATGATTGCTTTTTGAATAGGAAAGGGAGGAGTTGACCATGATTTTGCTAGTGGGAAAAATTGGTCAACAGTAACCTTGTTTTTACTCAATGTTTTCAATCTTATCAAGAACTAAAAGGGTTTAGGGAATAACATAATTAGTTAAATCAGTGCAATAGGACTCAAGATTAACTTTTCAAACTAAGTGCTTATAATGAAAAATTATCATTTCAACTTGGTCTACACAAAGGATGAGTAAATTTGTTACTTTTTATAATGGTTTAACATAACATGTAAATCTTTTCAAATATAACTTAAAATATGATCATTAGCTTCTATTTTAGATTGGTTGAAGGCCCACTCTAAGATATTTCTCAGGATGGACATATAAGTGCAAAAAGGATGAGTAAGCTTGTTGCTATTATATGTAATGGTTCAACATAACATGTAAATATTTTCAAATATAGTGCAAATAGGATTAATATCTTCTCATTTAGAGTGGGAAATTTTCCACTCTAAGATGTTTCTTAGTATGTAACTAATTAAAAAAGGATGAGTAAGCTTATTATTACTCTATGTAATGGTTCAATATAACATGCAAATATTTTCAAATAATAATAGCACAAATAGGATTAGTAGTTCTTTCTTTTGGAGTGAGTGACTACCCACTCTAATAATATTTCTCATGGTGAATTCATTTTAAATATAAAATTTGGGTGATATGTCTAACAACATCAAAATACAACATAACTTGTAAGTCATTTCAAATTTTATGAAAATAGGATGAATATGGTTATTTTTAGTATTCATGGAATGATTCTCATTTAGAGTCAGTAGCCACCCACTAGACTAAGAGTAATGTGTGTGTGTGTGTATATATATATATATAACAAATTTTAATTATTTAAAATAATCTTAAAGTTTAAAATATTTTAAGCTTTTAACATTAGTATACAAATATTTACACACATTAAACATATAGTACAATAGTCTTTGAGATTAATGAAACTATTTTGTATTAATTTTTAAAAATATATTTTGAGGAAACTTGTATTCATAAGATAAAAGATCCTCAATATGTAAACTAATCAATAAATTTGATTTGGTTATCATTATCTATAACAATACAATCTTCCAAAAAAAAATCTAATAATTTATAATATGATTACTAGGCATAAAGACCAAATAACTTTATTTCATTTTAAATATGTGAGACCTTTTTTAATAAATGACTTATAAAAGTTTTAAAACAACATGTACTTGGGTGGGAACCCACAACCTCAACTTAAGTTAGGAAGCATCAATATCTAACTCAATGATCATAATAATCTATATATAATGAAACACTTAACTATCACTTCAATTCTAACTTTAGAAGAAAAAAATCAAGAAACCAACTGAACATTTCCAACTTTACATGTGATCTCATTGAACAATCATGCATATATTATATATAAACCTAAAAAAACATATGAAATCATCTATTAAAATAATATCCATTGAACTAATAGTTTTTGGAACATGGAAATGAATATCAACATTTAAAATTTAACTTAGCAGCATATCATCAATAACAATGTCATAAAAAGATAATGATGAAATGACTTTAATGTTTCTTGAATCAACTCCAATAAAATGTCACTATACATAAACTTAAAAGTATTCATATGTCTTAGATGTCACAATATTGATCAAATCATGAAAAAATCAAACCACTGAGTATCAAAACAAACTAATGAGCATAAAGGGTACCACTACTTCAAAGGTAGAGAATTGGACAAAAGTCAAAACTTTCAAAAGGGAGAAAAATAAAATGGCCCTTGGCACCACTACAAGAGGGAGGAATGATCATAAAGGAAAATAAATAGTCTCTAATAATACAAAAAGAAGTTGATAGGGTTCGCTAAGGATCATAAGACAGTCAAAGCTTATGTAATTCTAATAAATTTTAAATTAATATTTCAGGACCTTTCTAGATTCTCTATTTTTGATGTGACATTTTGGGAATCAAAGTTAGAGAGCCTTATCAAATTTTCACTAATTTTCGGCATGTCTTCTTGCATTATAAAATCTATTAAATGTGGTTAGTATTGCACTTTTGGAAAAAATATGCTTGGTCTCTTCAATGATCTTAATAATTATTGTTAGTTCACTAATTATGAGTTTTTTTTGTTACAATTTTGAATCTTTGGGTCATTAATCCTCATAAAAAATTTAGTGGGATGTGCCTTGATTTTTTCTCTTCTATGAGGGGACTCTAAATTTCAAATTTTCGTAGAATTTTTTTAGGACCATTGGGTCTGAAATTCTTGTTTGAAACTTGGACAGTTTATTCTCTTTTGTCAAAAGAATGGAAAATGCTAAATCATTCTATTCAAGTACTATAAATACATAGAGGATTTCTTACATGCATCCAACTAAAGATTAGAAGAATAGGAATCTAAAATTGTACATCCTTGAAAGGATCCATGATGAAGCATAGGCTAAATATAGTAATTATCTCATTAGGAAATTTGTTAGAGGAAGACATGACATTAATGCTATCAGGAACTAGGCCAAAAAGAAATGGGTTGAGGTTAGATATGTTAAAATGGTGATCTAGCTAATGGTTTCTTGTTAACTTCCTAGTCTCCCTCCTTCTTTTTGGGATGAAAAAATCCTACAAAGCATTGCTAAAATTATTGATATGATAGCAACTATCAATCCAGTTACCATCTCCCATAAAAGAATGACCTCAGCAAGAATGTGTGTATTAGTCAAGACAAACAAGATGCTTCCCACTTCATTCCATCTCAAGTCTTCTCTCAACTCTTGGAATCAAATTATTTTATTTGACAAGGAAAAGGATATTTGTCTCAGTTGTAGGTTTTTGGGACACTCTAAAGACTCATGTTCAAAGTCATAAGGAACTAAGTATGGTGTCCATAAACTAAAAGAATTGGGTAGTGATCAGGTTTCTTGGAAGAATGAAGGGGAATCCTTGAATCTCTTTACCATCAATCTCTCATAAATAATTCATGGTTAGGATGATCACATTATATTTTTGGATAATCTTTGGTTCCATAAACCATTTTCTTATTTTGACAGTTATATGGTTGATCTTTTTGTCCTTTATTTTTTGGATCCTAGTTCCTTGGTCACTCTTCTATGGATGGTTCTCTACATGTCCTATGTTGGTCCTTCTATCTTTTAATCTTTATTGGTTTTTTATTTGTTGTTCTTTTTTATGGAGATCCAGGCCTCATGATGTTCTTGGACTAGTTTCCATACTAGTCAAAGGTGGGTTTACCTTATTCTAAACAACTACCAAACTAAAATGTCAAAAATTATTTACTAAAAATCATGAACATCAATTGTTATCAAACTAAATGATCAATTTAATCCTCATCCTAAGTCAAATCCAATAATGTTGAGTTCTTACTTATAGCAGACTCCATATACACCTATGGGGTTATAGATAGATCAATGTGAGTAATATTCCCAAATCCATCTTTCACTCCCTATTTAACCTTTTTCAAAACTTGTGTCACCAAATGTAGGGTGGAAGAGTAAATTTCATGCTTAGATGTGGAAGGAACAACATCTAAAGGAGTGATATGATGAGGAGAATAATGATCATAAGGTGAATATGTAGGGTGGCCAAGGACATTTTCATTAAGATACAACAAATTGAGGGACTAATCAAATTATAAATATCCACATGCATCATCTTGCACAAAAATAATGTCATGATGATGTGAGGGAACATAATGCTAAGAATTTAAACTCACATTAGAAGGCTAATGAATAACACAATCAATAGGATTTCCATCGTAATTAACATTAGGGGCATGATGGGAATTTTGTTCAATAATGGCTTGACCCTTGGGATAATTAATTAATAAAATTATAGAGTCATGGATTATGATCATCAAAATGGATAGACACTCAGATACCTCTTCCACCAAAACCCTGAAAAGGCATGTTGCCTTAAAGTGTGTCAGTTCCTCTTTGATATCCAAAGTTATTACCTATGGTAGGGTCACTATTTTATGAGTTATGTTGATTTTAGGAATTATTTATCTAGCTCTAACCTAACATGACTATAATCACAGTTCTTTCAAAAATATCCAAAAATAATGAAACTCTCTAACTAAAAACAATAATGAATCACTCCTTTGAATGAAATAAAACTTTATATGAAATAATTCAAAGTAAAATTAAGCATACACTTTATTAACCAAGATCTTACACATAATCTTATTTATGAAACATCAAGCAATATTTTAAGAAAATTAAAATTCATAGACTCCATATTGATCATTATCATCTCAAAAATTATAGTAGGTGAAAATGATAACAAAAAAATGAAGAAAAAATGATATTTTCAAGCAATAAAAAATGGTCGTGATAAGTATTGCATCATTACCAATTCACAATACCAAGAAAGAAGCTATAAGTGAATATATTCTACTTCAAAAATGTAATAACTCAAACTATTTCACTAAATTATCAAAGCAAAATCATGACCCATATTTCATTTATTTAGCCACTGAGTTCAATCCAACTTGACAACTTATTGAAAGTACATTAAATGGTACCTCAGATTATTTGTAATGAATATGAGAGAGGGTGAGTTATTTATATCTACACCATGATATTTATTTTTTAAATAAATACTTATGAATTATATACCCATTAGTTTAATTGAGAATGAATATGTATATGATAATATACTCAAGGAAAAACATCATGCAAGTGGGCATATCAAAAAATAAATAGTTATACACATCAAACATATAGTACAATAGTTGTTGGGACCAAAGAAATCATTTTCTATTGATTTCAAAAAATATCTTTTGAGGAAACATGTTTTTCATTAGATAAATGATTAACAATATGAAAATTGATCAAGAAATTTGATTCACTAATCGTTATTTCTAATAAAATAATCTTCCAACAAACTATCAAAGACTTTATAATATGAGTACTAGAAATAAAGACCAAATAATTTTTTTCATTTATTTAAAGATTTGAAACATTTTTTAATGAATGATTTAAATGAATTAATAAAAAATTAAAATGACATGCACTTATGAATTAAAAACCCTTTATTTTAAGTGAGAGATTTATCAAGATGGACTTAGTGCAAAAAGGATGAGAAAACTTATTGTTACTCCATATAATGATTCAACTTAACATGTAAAGCATTTTAAATATAGTGAAAATATGATTAGTAGTTTCTCATTTAGAATGGTTTCCTACCCATTATAAGTAATTTACTAGTATTTATGTCATGTCCAATTTTTTAGCACTTAAATGCAAACATGACTACCACCATATTGCATGCAACTAGACCCTAGCAACATAAATAGATGTTTATAAACATGTCTACTTTTTTTTCAACTATTAAATAAATGTTTCCTAATCATGTGTCATTGGACAAGAGGCCAAAGAGTTCCTAGAGCTCAACCATGAACACTAAGGATTTTATTTTCTAACAAAATCCCATGGTTATCATGCTAAAACAATATTAGCTATCAAGTTTACCTCAATCCATTGCTAACACAATCAGGTGCCATGTGGACCCTTTATGTCTGCTTACACCTAACTAACTATGGGTTGTGATCATTCTATATTGCACATTCCCAGGCCCTTGGGCTCAAGTATAATTTATAATCTTTTTGGGCTTTCAAGTATTGATATGTTTCCACTTGGTAGTATCCTGGGTCCCCAAGCCCTCAAAGGCATAAGGGGGTTCCTCAAGATCTTGGAATGCCTCTAGAGGTTTTGCATCCCTAGAATATTCCCACCTAGAATCATCATGGGACTTTGTGTCCTTCGAACCAATGAAAGCCTCCTGAGATTTAAAGTCCCTAGGATTCTACCACCTGGCAACATCATGAAACCCCATAAGCATTAGAGGGTTAACTTCCCTGATGATTCCTCAGACCACTAGAATGATGTCATGTGGAATCATTTGACTAAATTTACAAAATCAAAAATTGACCAAGGTAAAAATTGATTGAAAAATCCAAAGCAATAAATGGCTCAGTCAAAAATTGACTAAAATAAGCCAAAGAGATAAATGGTTAATTCAACAATAAATGGCAAGAATAGTTAACATAAAAAATTGACTAAGGCATAAAGTAAAGCAAAAAATAAAGGATCTCCACTAAACTATAGGGGGCCAATGTTCACAAAAAAAAAAAAAAAAAAGGAGGCCTCAAGGCTTAGTTGATTTAATGACACTAAAATAATATTCTTATTGGTTTAGTTGATTATCATAACTTCAAGGTAATCTCAACCTAGCAAAACATTTATTAAGGAGTTTCTCAATTATATGAGCTAACTAGTCTATTCATTATAAGATAAAACTTCTAGCATTAGCACATAGACCCATTCCATACATCACAGAGAAGATACCAAACAGTATATTTTACTAAAATGCATAAGCATATAATCATGGAATGGTCTTTAGAATCCTCTTCTTTCATTAATAAAGTCAAGGGTGACCTCAATCAAACTTAAACAGTTACATTGCATTAATATTCCTGTAATAATAGAACCAAGCTCTGTTAAAATTCTCTTTTATAATATTTTATCATGTTGTAATAAAATTATATAATGAATAACTTACTCAAATGATTCAATAAAAAGTAGGTCCTCTATGAACAAATCAGGCTACAACCTCATTGGATTACCATATAGTCAAAAAAAGGCTTAAACATACAAATCAAAGCATTTAAGCTTATACAACTAGCTCTCCAAAAGGGATATTTTACAAGGATGAATCTTCCACCATAATGTTACTAACTTAATGTAATAAACCATAATTCATCGCTACTACTCGTAACATCCACATAGAGGAATAAAGAGATTTTCTTCATATAAGAATATGACTTCCACTTAGGAATAGCTTATTAAGTAATATAAAGGTAGAACGCATCATTATCTCATTATAGTTAGGCCAAGGCTATCTTAATCCTCTATTATAATAATATACATGACCCCTGAAGCAATAACATTGATACCATTATATTTTCTCAATCATTTTAGAAGAGTTTTTCCATAAAGATATTTCCCCCATGACTGGTAATCAATTATGTGATTCCTAATTAGTTCATATTGTTAATTCCAATAGTAATAACTTAGAAAATGATAAAATATCCTAACTGACATAGATAATCCTAAATAAAAGGGTCAAATATAACAAGATACATACAAGCTAAACATATGGCTATATCAATTAATAATAGTCTAATTTAAATCCCTTCTTACACAAATCTGCCTTTCTAAACAAGGTCTACATTCAAATTCATATAAGTGTATTATATTGTAGATCTCAAAGTAATATATAGAACATAAAACTAATAATATACATAATGTTTATGGCTCACATATTGGACCACAATAAATCGTTAACATATAATGACATCTAGTTCAGTGAAAGTAGATAAACTCTGGCCTACAACTAGACATAACAAGGCAATACAACAAGAGTGAAAAATAACTATTTAGATGATTCCTTATTTACTCCAAGTGTGACCTTGGGCAAACTAGAGGGCTCACCTCCTAACCTTTTTCCATCATTAAGTAACTATTCTAGGTACCCCCAAGCTCAAAACCCCCAATTTTGGGAATTTTCACATCATGGTGCAAGGAAAATAAGGCAAGAGATAGTTTAGGTGTATTGGGATCAAGTATATGTCTAATAATAATAAAATAATCCAACCAAATTGAATTTAATGAGGCTAACATACTTGAATCAATTTCATTAATCATACCAATGTACATAAGAACATACTAATAAGGCAACTAGGCATTCAGCCAATAGTTTATGATTCACTATTTTAGTCATGAAAGGGTTAGGCATCCTACCATCATGTCCCACATGATAGTGCCCAAAAATATTACACCATGAATAACATAACCTTTGGTTCACTTATAAAACTAAGCTACATGAAATTTCTAGTCTCATGTAATTAAAAACTCTAGCAACATAGTCTCCCAAGGAAGAATGTCTCAACTTTAAATTCCCTTACAAAATAAAAATAATAGGGGGTGATTAATGTATATCCAAGAGGAGATAATAAAATAGTAAATAAATAAGACATGTGGCCTTCATCCTCCCTGATGTAGTAATTCAATCAATAATCACACAAACTTCATTCAGTCAAACCAAAAAAATAGACAAGTCATGAGGAAGCCTACCAAATGACTCAAGGCCTTCTTGGGATCTTTTCTGAATCTATCTATTCATCAAGGTTCTCCTTCTCCAGGCTCATCCTTTTATTCCCTTATCTCATTACTAAAAATATCCAAAATAAAAATTACTCTTTTTTAGAGATTCACTTTATTCAAATAGGTGTTCCCTCCTCCTTGCTAGCTAATTTGAGGGAGATAAGTGTCCCTTCTTCCTTAATGGATTAGATCTAACCACCTTTATTACTAACCCATGCCTTCATTAAATGGACATTATATTACAATCCATAATGGAAAATGATGGCTTTACATATTTTTGTGGTTGCTTCCAAATATTCCTTCCTTCCACTCTGATCTACGTCAAGAATAATAGTAAATGTATCTTCCCTATGCAACTTAGAATTCTAAGAGTTAACCCACTCCATCCTCAATAATCAAATAAGACCAACCAAAGGTGGCTCTACCAATTCAAATAGTTATTACAATCTAAAATACATGCCACAACTAAAGAAAAGGGTCAAATGGTACACAAGGCATCCAAGAAAGATTGGGCAAGGTTCAAGTTAAGTTACAGGTTTGAGATAGGGTCACATGTGATGTGAGAATTACTTGTGTAGTCTATGTTCCTTCATTGTAAATGACCTATCCTTGGACATGCATTGCACCTATGAAATCCTTTTAACCTTGTAGCCAAAGCTTATAACATAAAAATTCTAGAGCATTAAATTACACCAAACACAATCATCCTTTCTATTCATTCATAAGATTATGAACTAAGATCACTATAATATCTAATTGAAGTCATACATTTCTAATTCAGAACTTATAATTTGCATAGTTTACCTTTACTTGTAATAACACCACCTTGGAAGCATAACCATATGATTAAATAAATTACTTTGTCAAATAAATATATCAATGCTCTTCTATGATCATCATTTCATTTTTTTTAGCGAGGTGTTAGTCTTAATATGTAATCATATTTTAGTAGTAATTGAATTCATCGACTTTCTTATGTAGTGCATTGCATTCTCCACCCCTCCTTAAAGGGGCATCATTTGTTATGCAGGACACTTTATTCAGCCTCCAAAGCTTTCAAAGTTGTTGATTGGAATTTCCACCAAGGAAATAGCACATCATTGTGATATGTTTGACTGCTAGTGTAATCAAAATCCACCATTTTCCTGACATGGCCTGGCATGTCTATGTATCAACTATTGGAGGATCATCCTGAAATTCCTATGTGACATCCCATGGTTACATATAATATGAAAAAGTGTACCTTTTCATGGAAACCTACTGTATAATTTTACTTATTACCTTTGAAGATATTTTATATTTTATATATCCTTAATAATCCATCCTTTGGTACCAATTCCTTTGGTTCTACTACTTGAGTCCAATCATTACATGTTGTTGGTTAAAAATAGTTAGTTCTCTGAAGAGAGGTTAATTTCATTTTTATGTAAACCATATTGTAATAAACATTTATCCCAATAAATTGAGACCCAAATTTCACTATCATAAGCATGAGAGTTCAAATAATCCTCAAATGTATAGATCAGACTAAGAGAGAAATAATAGGTGACAACATAACAGAATCTCCTATTAAGATAAATGCCCATCCATATTTATATTCTTGAGTAGAAATGAGTAATATTGAGTCACATAGAATCATTAATAACATACTATAAATATTTGTCACCATATCTTGTGTTATCTAAGACATAAAAGAATATGGGGAAGTTCCTCCAAACTCATCTTCTTATCAAAGAATAATGCAACCAGGGGACTATCTCCCTTCTCAACACAATATTACAACCATGAAAGGTTTTAAATAACCTACAGCCATGATAATCATTGTGTATAAGGCCCTCAAGAATAGCAATTCACTAGCCAAGAGAATCACATGCTAATTAATATGTATTAGGATGTCATGACATCAGTCCACTAGACAAGAGAATCATGTGCCAATAAATATGTATGAGGTTCCCCAGACATAAGTCCTCTAGCCAAGAGAATAATTTTCCAATCAATATGTATGATGCTTCCAAGACATCAATTCACTAGCCAAGAGAATCATGTGCCAATCAATTTGTATGAGGTTTATAGGACATTGCTCCACTAGCGAATAGAATCATTTGCCAATCAATGTGTATGATGATTCCAAGACATCAGTCCACTATCCAAGGTAATCATGTACCAATCATTATTTATGAGGATTATAAGACATTTATCCACTATCCAATGGAATCATGTGTCACTCAATATATATGAGGCTTCTAAGACATCGATCAACTAGCCAAAAGAATCATGTGTAGAAGGCTCACAAGAACCTAGTTCCACTAACCATAGTCATTACATATAAGACCCTTAGGAACCCAGTTCCACCAACCATAGTTGATGTGTAAAAGGCCCTAAGGAACCTAGTTTCACCATTCATTGTCAATACGCATAAATCCTTTAGGAACCTAGTTCCACCAACCATAGTTAATGGGTAGAAGGCCCTTAGGAACCCAATTTCACTAGCCATAGTCAATGCGTAGAAGGCCCTTTGGAACTGAATTCCACCAGCCATAGTTGATGCACATAAGGCCCTTAGGAACCTAGTTACACCATCCACATTTGATGTGTAGAAGTACCTCAAGCCAAAATTGATACATAGAAGGCCCCTGGCCATAGTCAATACACAGAAAGCCCTCAATATAAGCCACCATGTCTAGTGGGTGGGAAGGATAGTGCCATGAACCCACATGACATGTTCCCATCATAACCCACTATCTATGTTCCAAACTACTTATCCTCCCCCACACTATGTCCCAAACACATAATTATGCACATGTGAAACGCATAAAACTAGCATGAACAAACATCAAAATTAATTGAAGAAATAATTATTGATCATGTAAGTGTGAAATAAATAAAATGAGACCAAGTAGTCTTAGTAATGAAATCAAATTCAACTAAAAAAATCCTCAATTAATTCTGTGATCAATGTTTTTCTTTAAACATTTGAAGAGAACAAGAAAACAATGTTGGTTTTCAAACAACTTAAACAAAAGTTCAATCAACTTAAATAAGTTTTATAAGCACACTTAGTAAAATTAGATCATAATACGATCACTATGTGGCTTCATGATCCACCTAGGGGGAGAAGGACAAAATTATTCATTACTAATTGGAGTTACTATCCATAAGAGCAATCAATCCCAACCTAAATTTCTACCACCATACCAAACTCATTGTTATTCAGTATCATGACTAAAGTTGTCAAGTATCATAATATAGGAGGATGTCTTTACCAAAATAGCTTATTATAAGGATAAGGTAGAAGTATCTTACCATGGGTTTTATTTTCATGCTTAGTTACTTGAATCATTACCTACAATTTACAACATTGACTAATGACAACCCTGCTAAGAAGGATAGAAAACATCTTCTTCAAAGTGAATTTTTTCCATGTCATTTTAGGAGGTCCTTAAGATATAATTTCTTCAATCCATACTAAAAATATTGCATTACCAATCATATATGGGAGGACATGGAAATTTGGCCCCTCTATCATTTCCACTATGTTTTGGCATAATATAATAACTAGAATTCTATTTATGATCAAGTCATTATGCCATGGTAATTTTAGTTCTATCATAGAACTCCTACATAATATGGTTATTTTTTCCATCATAGTCATATTTATATTAAATTCAATATTATACAATGCCTTGTGCATTAGAGTCTCAAAATTTCCTTAGAATGTTCAAGCATGGTCCTAGTTAGAACCTACATTCTTAAGAATTCATAATATACAACACATGCACCTCTTAAAGATCTATACTTATATATGGTCCATATTCACAACCCATCAAGGTGTGATGTCATTGAAATCATTACTTACTAGCCTTAACATGAGTACTCCAATGTAACATTACCTATAATTTGGTCTCACTTGTATATGCAGACATATTATGCATGGAATAGATATACAAATCCATCACCTCAAGGGAAGGGATACCTCCGTGGTCACCACCTTATAATTCCTACTTAACACACAACACTATATATGTGCCTAAGGCAGTTAGTAGTTTAATCAAGTCAAGATTAAAACAAGTCCTTATTTTGAGATAAGATAACAATACAAGATGTACCCAATCAAGGTTATTACTACTTAGTTTCATAGTAATTTACAACTTGTAATCAACACTCTAAGGTTACCATGCACTTAGTTACCATCATGGTAGAGTTAATTCACCTATTGATCATTTTATCATCTTTGTATCAAATGCGAGCAACATCATATCAATCCATTCGAGACACTCATAGCCAGGAGGATACACTCATAATAATTTAATCATACACTCATAATCATTTAATCATGCACCCATAATCAATAGCTATTAGTAATTATATGTGCACATATATATGTAACAAAGCATTTTATAATTTTTAGTTATTCAATTAAATCATGCTCTTCTCATGAAATAAAATTAACTATGCAGAGACATACTTTCTTTGGTTAATTCTAATAGATTCCTTATTATTCCATATTTAAAATTCAAGATTACCACATAATTTATTAACATATTAAAATATCCAATCTAGTTATTAGTGAAATCATTACCTCAATATCAAATCACAATTCATAGCTATATTTTAAATGCCCTAACAATAGGAAGACACTTTCTAGAACATTATCACAAATCATAATACACATAATCAGCATATCTAGGGAATTCAAAATTCCAAAATGAGAGGTCATTCAATCCTTTTCATATTAATATGTTCAATTAATAGTATCTAAGCACTAGTTCAAGCATTACAAGCCAATTTCATTTAGATTTATTGTCCATCATTAGTATGGTAGTATCATAATATAAGTATAATTATCTTGCTAAACACTGAAATCATGTAAATAACATGTGTATACACATATGTTGGACCCTAAATTTTGTTTTGATTTATGATAAGTACTTTTTGAAGATGGCACAAAAGATAGAGGCACAAAAGTGAGCCAAGGGGTAGAAGAGACATGATGTGGAAGGCTTTCGCATAAGATAAGCAAGTCGTGAGGAAAAAAAATGTAGAAAACATGAAGGAACAAAGGATGAAAGACTCAGACAATAGCATATGACTTGGACAAGGGCATAGAAAGTGGAGACAGTTAATAAGTGGTTCATGTGAGCATTAAAGGAGAATAATCAAGCATGAAACTAACACTGGTTCATGATAATATAGGAGCATGATAACAAATATCTCATATAGAGAGGGTATATAAGGGGAATCAGTCATTATCAAGTCATCACTTTCATATTAATACTATAATAGAATAGTCAGGGCAAAACCTTGTATAAACACCCCCTAGTTTTACTTAGGGAGGTAATTGGTAATTATGATATTGTAATTATAATCTTGAGCTTAGTCATGATCTTGATGTGCATTATGACCTACGTATGGTGATCTTTGATATCTAATGATATATAATACATGTGCTTCTAAAATACCCATTATAATCTTGTTATCAAATCAATGATACTACTACTCTTTTTCTCAATTTACACCTATCTTTTTCTGTGATCACTAGCTTAAGTATGGAATGAGTGAATTGTTAGGATTAGCTATACTATGATATTTATGGTTAGAACTATGTGCATATTAAAGATACGTAGTATAGATATCTCAATGTATACACCATTATGTTATATAGCCAATGAGAACCAGCCTTAAGATACATTTTTTAAGTTAAAATACTCAAGTATGATCTTAATAAGCGAAAGGGGCCTATTAGGGAATCCAAGCAACAAGAAAATAAGAGTGATAAC
Organism: Torreya grandis; assembly: GCA_037957365.1. Taxonomy (NCBI): domain Eukaryota; kingdom Viridiplantae; phylum Streptophyta; class Pinopsida; order Cupressales; family Taxaceae; genus Torreya; species Torreya grandis. The sequence continues at coordinate 317,717 of JARHVA010000815.1, forward strand.
CTCCTCATTCATGCCTATCTCCATTAAAACATCCCTAAATATTAATTGTATATGTGAAAGTATTTCCCCAAGGAATAATCCTCCAATCAAACTCAACATGATAAATCCTACATAGATGTTTATAACAAGGAATGTCACTTTAAGCTTTCATCAGCTAGCATAGATTTGACCTCAGAGGGGGCAGATCTTCCTAAATTATTTTGGGTGGATCCCTAATAGTGTTCACCAGCTCAAGCAGGCATGACCCTCATTAAATTTTCTCTCAATATCACTAATAAAAATGCTCTATGTAGTTATGATGTTGACTAGTTACAGAAAAAACACCATGAAGTTGTTTCTTTGTACTAACAAGGATATAACACAAGGTTGATACTTGAATCAAAATTAGAAGATCTCAAGTGCCAAAAATAAATAATAACATCATCTCAAATGAAGAATCTAAAACTTTATAAGATAAGTTTACAACATGAGCCAGCACTTGTTGATGGGATCCCTCTTATGAGTGAAGATATTGATAAGTTGGAGACCCTAGTAGATCTTTTGTTAAAAAATGCAAAGACTAGGTAAATCCCCAATAGGATAAGACTTAGGACATGGAAAAAAAAATTAGGTCCATCAAATTGTGTAAGAGATTTTTGTCTAAGGTGGGTGCCATAGTTCCCATCACTGATGGGGTTTTTGTAAAATTGGCATGACCCACTAAGGTTTTAGAAGTTAGGATTCAATCAAAGGAACACCAATGCTAACAATTGGACAAGAATGCTATAATAATAAAATATAGAGTGTAATTTTTAAAATCATTCCAAGATGTGGAGGAACTAGAAAATAAGAGTAGTGCTCATAGCTAGGAGCTTAATACCAATTTTGTGGCAATTTGAAGATAAGTTTTGATAGAAGTTGGGTCACTTGAGGATGTCCACAAGGATGCCACTACTGTACTTTAACTTTTGATGACTCAAGTGAATGAATATCTTGAGTATCCCAAGGACACAAAATGAGTGAAGGGTGAGGTTGAGGAATTCAAGTGCTAGGTTGAGCAAATGGGACCTAAATTTTTAGAATCTAAGGGACTTGAGGATGGCACATAGTTTAGGATAGACTACTAGCTTAGTTTGGGTTGATGTTGGACCCTAAATTTTTTATTTATTTATTCCAAGTAATTTGTGAAGATGGTGTGGAAGATAGAGGCATGAAAGTGTGCCAAGGTGCAAGAGAGACATGGTGCAGAATACCTTGGCACAATAGAAGTAATTTTTTAGGAATAAGGATGTATAAAACATGGAGGAACTGAGGATGCAAGACTTCGACAAGGGAACAAAAATTGGATATGGTTAGGAAGTGATTTGCACAAGCATCAGAGGAGAATAGTCAAGCGTAAACCTAGCACTGATTCATGAGAATATAGGAGCATGACAATGAAAATCTAGCATAGAGAGGGTATATAGTGGGAACTAGTCATTGGTAATTCATCACTTCCATATTAATATTGTAACAAAATAGTTAGGGTAAAACCATATATAAATACCCCTAGTTTTACTTATGGATGTATTTGGTAATTGTGATCATGTAATTGTAATCTTGAGCTTAGTCATGATGTTGATGTGCATTGCAACCTGTATATGGTGATCTGATATTTAATGAGATAGAATACTTGTCTTACTAAATACCTTTTGTAATCTTGTTATGAAATCAATGGTAGTACTACTCTTTTTCTCAATTTTCACCTTTCTTTTTTAATGATGACTAGCTTAAGTATGGAATGAGATAATTATTAGGATTAAATATACTATGATGTTTATGGTTAAAACCATGTGCCTATTCAAGCACCCTAGTATAGAAATATTAATACATACACCATTGCACAATAGAACTAATAAGAACTAGTCTTAAATTGCATGCTTTGGATGAGTGTGCGAGATCATTTATCACATGATATGCCAACTCGTTAGCTCATTAGACTAACTATTATATTTAGACACATGACTAAGGTAAGTCATGTAAAACTAAATTAAAATATTCCAACATAAAAATAACCAAGAGATTCACAATGAGAAAGCCTATTGTCCTTTCAATGATGATAACATATCACATGCATTCCATGCTCATTTAATATAAAACAAGCATTCTTGGAGAAAAATAATGAAATTATGATAAAGGGGTAAAACATAATTAGTCTAATCACCTAGCCCTTATCAAGATTTTTGTATCCTTATTCTAGTTTCTTTAGGGTGATTACGTGTATAGTGATCAATAGCTCCATAACTAAAATATGCACACTAAAAAGGCTTAATTCCATATTACTTCTCCTTTAAGGCTTTACATAGTCATGGCTTCTAAATCCTTAATAAGTGGAGTTTGTGCATATCATCTTCTCCTTGTAACATCTTATTTTTAAAGTCAAATTTTTATAAGATTTATAAAGGTAGTGTACCCAACCAGTGATCCTCATAGCTCCCAAAGTTAAACTCAAGCTCTAATACCAAAATTTCATGCCCATTTTTTTAACACTTAAATGTAGACATGAATACCACCATTGCACATGTAACTATACCCTAGCAACATAAACAAATCTATATGAACATATTTCCTTTTTTTGTCAACTACTAAACAAATATTTCCTAGTCATGTTTCACTAAACAAAAGGCTCAAGAGTTCCCAAATCTCAGCCATGAATGTTAAATAATTTATTCACTAACAAAATTCCATGGTTATCATGCTAAAATAATAAGTTGGTCATAAATTTTAGCCTAAATTAATTACTAACATAGTCAAATGCCACGTGGCCCCTTCAGGTCTAATCATGCCTAACTCACTATGGGTGTGATCATGTCATGTCATATGGCACACTCTTGAGACCCCATGCTTAAGTATAAATTCTAAGGCCTTTAGGATTCTGATTATTGGGATGCTACCACCTAGAAGCATCCAAGGTCCCTGGGCCCTCGAAGGCATTAGGGGGTTCTTCAAGACCTTTAAAAGCCTCTTAAGGTTTTGAGTCCCTGAGATTCTACCACCTAGCAGCATCATGGGACTCTACATCCTTCAAACCAATGAAAGCCTCCTGAGGTTCTGATTCCATAGGATTCTACCACCTAGCGACATCATGAAACCTCAGAGGCATTAGGGGATTAACTACCTCACTAACTCCTTGGACCACTAGAATGATGTTGTGTGGCATCATTTAGCCAACTTTCTAAAAGAAAAAAATGAATAAGGCAAAATCCAACTAAAAAAAATGAAAGCAATAAACGATTAAGGCAAAAATTGACTAAAATAAGCCAAAGAGATAAATGGCTAAGGAAAAAATAAATGCTAAGAACAGTCAACATAGAAAATCATCTAATATATAAAATTAAGTGAAAAATAAAGGATGAAATAATGAATGTAGATATTCTAAAGCAAGGCAAATTATGCATGTTAGTGGACTTCCACCATTAAAATAACCAAAGCTTATCTTGTATCCCTCAGAAAAACTCTGCTAAACTACAGAGGGTTGACATTTGCAAAAACAATAAACAAATAAGGAGGCCTTAAGGCCTAGGTTGATTTCTCGATACTAAACCAATATTCCCATTGGTTTAGTTGATTGTCATAACTACAAAGTAATCTCAACCTATAAAAATATTTCTTAAGAAGCTACTCAATTGTGTGAGTTGATTGGTCTATTCATTAAAATATATAACTTCTAGCATTAACACATAGACCCATTTCATACATCACAAAGAAGATAACAAATGATAAATTTTACTAAAATTCATAGAAATAGAATCATGGAATGGTCTTCGAAATTCTCTTCTTTCATTAATTAATTCAAGGGTGACCTTATTCAAACTTAAAGGGTTACATTTAATTATTATTCTTATAACAATAGAACCAAGCTATGTTAAAATTCTATTTTATAATAGTTTATCACATTACATTAAAACTATATAGTATATATCTTACTCAAATGCTTCAATCAAAAGAAGGTCCTCTATGAATAAATTGGGCTACAAACTCATTGGATTACCATGCAATCACAAAATAGGATTAAACATACAAATCAAAGAATTTAATCTTGTACAACTAGCTCTCCAAAAGGGCTCTTTCACAAGGATGAATCTTCCACCATGAGGCTATCAACTCAAGATAATCAACCATAATTCATCACTTACTAATCGTAACATCCACACAAAGGAATCAAAAGATTCTCTTCATACAATAATATGACTTCCACTAGGGAACATAAAGGTAGAATGCATCATTATCTCATTATAGTTAGGCCAGGGCTCTCTTAATCCTCTAGTATATTAATATGCATAATTCCTAAATCAATAATATTGACAACATTTCATTTTCACAATCATCTCAAAAGAGTTTTTCCACAAAGATATTTCTCCCACAACTGGTAATTGATTGTGTGATTCCTGGTTAATTTATATTGTTAATTCCAATAACAATAACTTGGAAAACTATAAAATATCCTAACTCACATAGATAATCTTGAACAAAAGGGTAAACCATAATAAGATACGTATAATATGAACATATAGTTATATCCATTAATAATAGTCTAATTCAAATCCCTTCTTATACGAATGTGTCTTTCTCAACAATGTCTATAATCAAATTCATACAAGTAGATTATACTGCATATCTCATGGTAATATACAAAACATATAAATATAAATATACATAATTCTTTTGGCTCACATCTTGTCCCATAATAAATAACTAACATATAATTACATCTAGTTCAATGAGAATATCTAAAATTTGGCCTAAAAGTGGCCATAACAAGGCAATACAATAAGAGTGATAAATAATTATTTAGGCAATTCCTTATTTGCTCCAAGTGTGACCTCGGGCCAACTGAAAGAGTGCTTACCTCCCAACCTTTTTTTATCATTAAGTGACTACTCTATGAACCCCCAAGCTTAAAACTACCAACTCTAGGCATGTTCACATCATGGTGCAAGGCAAATAAGTCAAGAGATAGTTTAGATGTCTTAAGGTCAAGGAGATAAATAATCAAAAGAAAATATTACAACCAAATTGAATTCAAGGAGACTAACATACTTGAATCAATGTCAGTAAGCATACTAGTGTGCATTAAAACATATTAATAAGGTAACCAGGCCTTCATCTAATAGTTTATGATTCACTATTCTGGTCATGAGAGGGTTAGGCATCCTACCATCATGTCCCACATGAGAGTGCCCAACAAAATTCCATCATGAAGAGCATAAACTTTGGTGCACTTATACAACCAAGATACATGAAACTTTATAATCTCATGCAAGTAAAAAGTCTAGAAATAGAGTCTACCAAGGAGGAATGTCTCAACTCTAGGTTCTCACACAAAAGCAAGACACTACAGGGTGATCAATGTACAACCAAGATGAGAAAATAAAGGAAATAAGCAAGTTGTACATCCTTACTCCTTGCAAACATAATAATTCAAACAAGAATCACATAAACTTCATTTAGTTGAATATAAAAATAGATAAGTCATTAAGAAGCCTACCAAATAACTTAGGTTTGGGATCTTTTTTGAATCTATCCATTAACTGAGGCTCTACTTCTCCAAGCTTGTCCTTTGCTTCCCTTCTCCTATTACCAAAAATGGCCAAAATAAAGAGTCCTCTTTCTAAGAGACCCACCTTCCTCAAATAGGTGTTCCCTCCTCCTTTCTCAACCAATATGAGGGTGACAAATTTCCATTAATAATTTATGGCTTGGATCTAACCACCTTTCTTACCAACCCATGCCTTCATTAAATGGGCATTCTATTACAGTCTATAATGGCACATAATGGCTTTGCATATTCATACGATTGCTTCCAAATATTCCTTCCTTCCACTCTAATCTAGGAAAAAAATAATTAGTAAATACATCTACCCTATGCAACTTATAATTCTATGCATTGACCCATTCCATCCTTAAGTATTAAATATGACCAGTCAAATGTAGTTTTACCAACTCAAATAGTGATTACAATCTATAATACATGCCACAACTAAAGAAAAAGGTTGAATGGTATACAAGACATCTAACAAGGATCAGGCAAGGTTCAAGACAAGTAACATTTTTAAGATAAGGTCACACATGATGTGATAATGTTTAGTTTAGTCCATGTTCCTTCATTGGCAATGACATGTTCTTGCACACTCATTTCACCCATGAAATCCTTATATCTTAGTAGCCTAAGATTGTAACATAAACATGCTATAGCATTCAATTACACCAAATGTAGTCACCCTTTCTATCCATTATAATATTATGAATTTACATAATTATATTATCTAACACATGTATAAATTCAATTGTAGCTTATGTCAATAATTTAGACATTGTTATGTCAAAACCTATCATTTGGATAGTTTACATTTACTTGCAATAACACCACCTTAGGAGTATAGCCATCCAATTAAGCAAATTACTTTGTCAAAATAATGTACTAATTCTCTTCTAAAATCATTATGTCATTCTATTGACCATAGTCTTAGTCTAAACATGCAATCATATGTTAGTAGCAATTGAAGTCACTAGATTTCGTATGTGGTACATTACAATTTACTTGGTGAAAATAAGATGAGTAACCTTGTTGTTACTCAATAATTTTGATCGCATTGGGAACCAAAAGGGTTAAAATAACAACATAGTTGGTTGAATAGGTGAAATAAGACTCAAGATGAACTTTTTAGACTATGTTTATAATGAAAATTCATCGCTTTAACTTGGTCTACATAAAGGAAGAGTAATCTTGTTGTTACTCTATGTAATGGTTTAACAAAACATGTAAAATTTTCAAATATAATGCAAATGGGATTATTATCTTACCATTTAGAGTGGGTGGCCACAACTCTAAGATATTTATCATGATAAACTTAGTGAAAATTAATGAGTAAGATTGTAAGGCCTGTTAAGAACCATAGTCGATCAAAGAATAAGTCTATCAGCGAAGTCAATGAAACATGGCAAGTCAGGAGCTATAATTTTGTAAGGAACAAGTCTCTAAGATGAGTCAGTGAAATAGGATGAGTAGGAAACTAGAGGGATTTCATGAATAGGGGCATCGACCAATTTGGTTCTATATTGAATGTTGGCATCTGACATGATTCTAGGAATAAGGTAGTTGGTCACGTTAAGACGAACTTTTTAGACTAGGTTCTTACAATGAAAATTCATCACTTGAACTTGGTTTACACAAAGGATGAGTAAGTTTATTATTTATATATGTAATGATTCAACATAACATGTAACTATTTTTAAATATAGTGTAAATAGGATTAGTAGCTTCTCATTTAGAATGGGTGGTCACCCATTTTAAGAGCTTTCTTAGGATAGACTTAGTGTAAAAAGGATGAGTAAGCTTGTTGTTACTCTATGTAATGGTTTAACATAACATGTAAATATTTTCAAATATAGTAAAAATAGGATTAGTATATTCTCATTGTGATTGGGTGGTTTCCCACTCCAAGAGGTTTCTTAAGACGGACTTAGTGAAAAAATAATAAGTTTGTTGTTGCTCTATATAATGGTTCAACATAACATGTAAAAAAATTCACATAATAATAGTGAAAATAGGATTAGTATCTTCTCACTTGGAGTGGGCATCTACCCACTCTAAGATCCTTCTCATGATGAATTAATTTTGAATATAAAGGTTGTGTTAGGTCTAACAACATAGTTTGTAAGTCATTTCAAATTTTGTGCAAATGGGATGAATATGATTATTTTTACTATTCCTATAATGATTATCATTTAGAGTCAGCAACCACCCACTAGACTAAGAATGCTTAATTTATATATATAATCCAATAAATTTTCTATTTAAAATTTATAATAAATTTTAATTATTTAAAAAAATATAGTTTACAATATTATAAGCTTGTAATAATAATATACATATATTTAATTCATGCATTAAATATAAATAATTGTAAGATACCATTATAATAATTGTTATATAATTCTAATAGTCAATATAATCTTATAGTAAATTATAAAAATGCAATATTTTAATAATAATATACATATGATTTCATGATGTCTACCAAGAATAGGGTTTCTAGCATGTGTCCTAATCAGGAGGTGGTGAGAGTGTGTGCAAAAGGACCAGGCTATTACAAAGAGAAGACCAAACTAAATGGGCCTTCCCAATAATGAGAAAAAAGGGTAATGGATGGCTAGGGATTGAAGAGGATGAATTTTTATATGGGATAGGTGGATGAAGGGAGGTTGGAGCTTTAGCTCAACAATAGTCATTATGTTGAGATCATAGGTTTTTCAACCCTGGGAAGGAATATGAAGGTGAAGGGATCCAAATCCTTCTCTGAGGTGGTAGCTGGGGTGGAGAAGTCGATGGTGGAGCCTATATGTATATAAAAGTTCCATATTTATATTTCCTTTGAATTTGAGGTCATGAAAAATGAGGACTCAATTATGGTTAGGGGTGTCATTTGTAGGTTTGATTATTTTTGGCCTAACCTTTCTACATCGCATAAATAGATCACAAATGTGTGGCATCCAATAATGGTAGATAGTCTTGAGATCTACCCCTATACTAAGGGCCTATTTGTGGTGTTGTTTCACCAATTAGAAGACTATGACAAGATTTTCAAGGATAATACCTAGACCTATTATCAACATCTTATTTTCATGAATTCATGGTTTCCTTCCTTCAATCCTCTATCTAAATCTCTTAACACTAGGCCCATTTGGGTTCGAATGCCACACCTTCCATTATAGTTCTAGTATGTTTCATGCCTTTTGATGATTGGTAATGCTTTGGGACATATGTTGGTGGTGGACACTTATACCATACTTTTTTAGCATACCATTTTCACTTGCATTCTAGTATGCTTGAATACTTCACTAAATATTCCAAATGCCATTGAGTTAAAATTTAAGGATCATTATTGGTTGCAAACCCTTGAGGGGATATCTCTATGTTACCTTAGGTGTTTTAGAGTTGTTCATTTGGCCACAACTTAACCTAATTATAAGAGAAAGGTGGAACCTTCATGGTATAAGGATGATCTTCTTAAACACCTTAAGGTTTTTCATGTTAGTACTCCAAGTATGCCCATGAGATAGGAGGTGTAAATTGCACCAGAAGTGGGTTGTAATGCCTCTAAGATGTATGGTGGTTATCTGAGTGGTTTTGAATCAAATAATAATGTTGTGGCTAGTTCATGGGTTAAGTTCATCAAAACTATCAAAGTTTACACCCCATTAGGCCAAGATTATGGAGCCAGGGAACAGTAGATGGTGGTGGGAAATAAAAATAAAAAATGAGCATGTTCTCCTTGATTAATCCTCCATGACATTTTGTTCCCATAGTGGAGATTATGGGGGAGGGGATTGAGGGTCTCAGTGCTACTAATGGTTTTGGCTAGGTATAGGTTGAGTGATGTGGCTCATTAGAGCTTTTTTGGTTAGGACGGTGTTTTGGTCCATGGGTTTTTTACCTTGGGTTATTGGTTCTTTTGTATGGGGTTGTTTTGTGTCATGTGGGGTTGTTATCCTTTTAAGGTATTTCTTGGTTTTTTGTTTCATGTGCATGTCATTAGTTTTCTGATGTGATCATAGTTTCTTGTATCTTTCATGTTAAGTAATAAAGGGTGAGCAACCCATCAACTCTCAACTACCAATAAAAAATAAATGCATAGAATACATATATTTAATTATAACATTTAATATAAAATATTATAATATAAAATTATAATAATTGTTATATAATTTTAACATTCAATATAAAATCTTATAATACACCAATATAATAATTGTTTCATAAATCTTATTATAAAAACCTATAATAAAATTCAATTCATTTAAAATAATATTAGTTATGTAATGTTTACTCTTATAATATTTTTTTAATTTATTTGTGGTAAAATTTGGGTTTTGATTGGACCCCAAAACCAAGTACAAGTCTAAAATAAGTAATAGAAAAGCTAGAGAAAGCAGTCACAACCAAGAGACACAATACCCTGAAGGCAACAACTTATGATATTGATCCACATGTAATCCTTACGTTAAATATATAATCTTATAATATACTATTATAATATTAAATTGTAATAATAGTTTAAAAAAATTTATAATAAATATAATTTATATAGATAATAGTAATTTATAATAAATAAACTCTTGATAATAGTGGTCATGTAATTTTTTATTATTATTGGTAAAATGGGGTTAAACACAGGGCCTCAACCCTTTTACAAACAACTAGCAGATATGCCGAAAAATCCAAATAAGAACAATAAAGTCTATAGACATAAAACTAGACACCAACAACTAAACAACAACTAGGCAACAACTAAATGACAACAAAACAAAATAGAAACAACAAAATAATTAAAAATCTAATCTAGGGATTACTTCCAAGTATGATTCATATTATTTAGGTTCTGCTCTAAAATCTCAATATCCTTTATTTCAGCATCCTCGTCCTTCCCTTTGCCACTTCCTTTAATTTTCTTAAATAGATTACTTAAACTCTCATCCCTAAGTTGAGTCTTTACTAATTATTTCAGCCCATTAACCATGGTGATATAATTTTTAGTAGCACTCTTACTATATAGTATTAAAATCCCCATGTTTTGTTAAGCCTCCTAGTTATCCTTCTTTGAAAATAAACCATTTCCTATAGTGATTTGATTTCCATGGCCTTCTCAATCATATATTCCTTGAGACAAAAATTCTCACTCTGAACCTTAACCAATTTAAATATTCCTTCAATAATTTTAGATCATTCATGAACTTCCTAATCAGTCCTTTCTGTAGCTCCAAATCACCCATAATCAAGTTGAGTTTATCATGGTTTGACATTTATGCATCCTTAGTCTCCCACTCTTCATCCAATTTCCCCTTGCCTTTTCTAACTCCTTCTAACCCATCTCTCTCCTTAACAATTGAAGCTTCTCCTTTAAATATATGCAACTTTCCTATAATATCTATCAACCTCTCATCTGAGGAATAATAATCATGCTTTTCCTACCTTATTCTCATTTAATCCCTCTAGAATTTTGGTTACCAGTGTTTTCTTAGGATTCCCTTTATTCTCGCACTTTGAGAGACTATTTTTCCTAGCAACAATCTTGTTCCTAGAATTAACCAAATGAACCTAAAAATGAGATCCCACATTTAAATACTTGGCATACTTATACAAAAAGTAAATTATTGACTAATTAAGGTAAAATCCCTTTTTCCCATCTGGACATCCATAATTAAACTCTCCATAGAAATCAAGATGAAAAAAGGAATGTTGACTGGAATAAGGTTCCTAAAAAAATTCAAAAACACCAAATGTTAGATGGTAGTGAAGACCTTGATAATCAAGCAAACCAATAGTTTTGATAATGTAAAAATGTATTTCATAATATCCTTTAGAAAATTATAGGGGGTCCCCATTGAATTAATTAATAGTTTCTCTTTGTATCCCTTATATAATTTCATTAGGCAAGTCTTTTGTTTTGGTCCATTTGATGAAACTTTGGTTAACCACTCCCAAATTAGCAAAAAAATTGTCAACTTGGTTACCTTCTATAAAATATGTTATATTAACACATTGTTGAAAGATTGTAAAAGAAAGAAACCCTCCATCATATTTTCAATACTCCAACTAGTCACACATTTCACAGATAAGAATTTTATTATGTTTAGAGAATCTCCCTCTATGATAAGTTACTTAACACCAACATCATTTTTAGTTTGAATCCCACATAATGAGGATAAAGCCTCTACCTAGTGGTTAGTTTGATTTCCCATAATGCCTACATATGCTGCCACCATTTTAGCCTTATCCCCAAATAATTCCACCCCCTCTTGATAGACCTAAATTCCTTTTATAAGCACTATCAAAATTAAGTTTAACCTATCGTAGAGGAGGGGCAAAACATTTAACTCTCTTTATGATTTTATACTTGGGATCAGTAGCTAGTCTTCCTTCATTATTCAAAGACCAATTCCTAGTTATAGCCACCTCATTATCATTAAATTTATATTTTTCTTCCTTATTAATATTCATAAAATTTTCAATCAATAAATATTTGATATTCTTGGAAACCAAACCACTTGGAGTCTTCCTATGTCTAAATTTGGTTTTTTATTTTGTTTCAAATGCACCATAAAATATGGGGTAAATATATTTGCCACGTTTTATGATTATATTTATTCTTAAATGGATCTTTCCAATGTTTCTAGAGATTCATCATGGAAGAAGGATGGGCCCAAGCTATTTGAAACTTATTCATGATATCATCCCGAACTTTAAAAGCAAAGGTACAATCTAATAATAAATTCAAAACAATCTTTACTTCCTTCTCACATAGAGAACATCTATTGATAATAATCATGCCTTATTTATTAAGGTTATCCTCTATAAGAATTTTATTCTATACAACCATACAAAATAAAATGTTAATCTTAGGAATCAAATCTTCAACCCATAATTTTCTCCATGGGAATCCATCAAAAGTAACTTTAAGAACTATATGATATCCTAACTTCATATTATAGTTTCCATAAAAATAATCTTTCCGTATTAACTCATCATTTTTAGTAAGGTTGGTAATATGAATGTCATTAAGAATAATATTAATATCACTTAAATTGGAATTTAACTCCTCATCCCTATTCTCAATAGTTAAATGTTTCTAAATCCTCCCTCTTGTAGAATTTTGAAGATAGACTACTATTTTAAATCCATAATTCCTTTGGATAATTTCACTTGTATTATACCACAAGTCAATTACAATCAAAAGAAGTTCTAAATCCCAATAATCTTCCTAGAACCAAACTGTATTCCCTTTCTTTACCTTTCATTTACTTCTTTTGATTAAGAGTCTACTATTGCTTACAAGAAATTTCTATAAGAAATAACCTCTAGGAAACTCCTCATCTAAAAGAAGAGAAATCTCTTTAGATTCGAAATACTTAGCTAGAAGAATTGAATTCCAATGATTTGATTCCTTAATAAATATACATCCTATCTTATAAATAATATCCTTATTCATGGTTTTTATTTTACAACCTAAGGTCTCCAACACTTTTAGGCAAACAAACCTTATCCCTGGAAACTAAAGGCAATTTGCTTATATCTTCTAAACTAGTCCACAAAAATCTTTTATGAATCCTCTCAAATTTCTCCACAATTTTCTTCAGAATTATAAATAAAAACATAAGGTATATAGGAAAGCATTGGGTAGTACTATTTATAAGTAATAACTTACCAACTTGAGAGAGTAGAGATATTTTTCAACCTACTATATTTATTTGGAATATACCTAAAATAAGATTCCAAGTTTGAATAAGACTATTACCCATAAAGAGAGGCATACCTAGATAGGTTGAAGGAATATCTCAAATCTGATAATTTAATACCTTAGAAATTTTAATATGTTTTACCCTCAGAGTATTGATGAAGAACAAAGAATGTTTTTCAAAATGTATCTATTGTCTAGATGTCTTTTAATAATTTTGAATAATAGTCTTAAGCTCTTTAACTTTATTAACATAATTAACTACCATCAAAATTGTATCATCAACAAATTGTTGATATGAAGAAGGTTCAATTCCTCTATCTAGTTTGAAATATTTAATTATTACTTATCTGGTGTCCATCCCAAAAAATATTTAAAACCAAATATACAAAACATAAGCCAACTTGAGAGCCTTATAATCATGCTTTGATTCCAATAAAATCAAGAATTGTAGATCTTTGCTTTCATGAGGTGCTTTCAGGTGATATGGAAAATGAGGAATTTGGTAACTATTTTGAGTTTGAACCTATATGAAAACACCCCAATCATTGAGAGTGATGTCAACTAGGCCACATTAATTCTACCACCTCCCATATTTTTTTGCTAACTTTGGCAGTCAATCAATGTTTTACCAAGTTGGTGGGGTCCCAAATTACCAAACATTCTATGTTGAAGATATTTCCTAAGTTGGAGACAAGACAAACAAAATAATGAGTCATTTGGAGCTATTCTAAGTTAGTAATTTTTTCAGCTTATCAACTTTTATTTAAAAAATTACCATTCTCCTATTGCCAAGTAAGAACATGGTGTATTAAATACAAAATGACTGAATATATATCAATATTAACACCTATACCTATTACATCTTTGAAGTAAATTTGAAGTGTACTTGAAATTATTTGAACCAAGTCTATATCCCATGCTCCATATTAATTTGAAAAATAATTATGATTCCAAGTGTACCACATTAATTTTTCCACCTCTCATATTTTATGCTAACTTTGGAATGTTTTACCAAGTTAGTGGGGTCCCAAATTGCCAAACATTCAATGTTGAAGATATTTTTTGAGTTGGAGATGAGACAAACACAATAATGAGTCATTTGGAGCTATGTTAAGTTATCAATTTCTCCAACTTATCGACCTTTATTAAAAAAATGACCATCCTCATATTTTCAAGTAAGGATAATGTTTATTAAATAGGAAATGATCAAATATTTATCAATATTAACACCTACATATGTTATATCCTCAAAGTAAATTTGAAGTGTACTTAAAATTATTCAAACCAGTACCTCGTACCATGCTCCATATTAATTTGAACAACAATTATGACCATAGCATATCCATTTCAAGCCATAACCCAAATGTGTCAACATATAAATGTATTTATACTTTTGCAACTATATTCTAAGCCAAGTATGGTGTATCATGTATGCAAATATTATTGGTCTAGAACATAGTCTATATCTTTTAGGGTTAGGTTTAGAATTAGGGTTACGAGATTATAGATATAATTATATTAATACTAA